>JAHRHZ010000277.1:13770738-13805367 GCA_024137785.1 Ginglymostoma cirratum | reverse complement strand
ACCAGGCTGCCCCCGGACACCGCCACGGCGAAGCGGCCGCGCTGGTTAACCGCCCGGGCGGCCTCAGCCAACACGAAGCTGCTCAAAGCCGGGCCCAGCTCCCGGGCCGAGGGAAACACGCAAACCCGGGGGGCAGCCATCCCAACTGAGGCGGCTCAAGGAACAACCCCGCCCACATCCACAGAACACGTAACGGATTCGCCCGAACCGCGTCCAATGCCACCGACGATTGGTACACATCACTGTCACTCACTGGGTGGCCCTCTATGAATGGTCCATCTTCCTGTCACTCACTCGGCTTCCGTCTCTGATTGGTCCTGTGCGCTTTCTGCCCACCTCCATAATGGTCCAGCCTGCCGTCAATATTCTTAAACAAATGGTCCACATCGCTGTCATTCAGCTGATCAACACGCTCCACTGGTCCATCCCGCAGTCCCCCACCCCCTTTTGTATTGGCTGACCCTACTGTCAATTAGCGTTTCTCCACCCTGATTCGTGGCCCCCATCCACAGTCCCAGCCCCCTCAAACCTAAATGGTTTACCCGGCGGTCAATCACCACCACGCCAGCTTGATTGGGTTACCACGCCGTCGTTTTGCTAGCCTTCCATTTCTATTGGCTTGTTATTCCGTCAATCATATGGTCCAACCACCTTTCAATTCGATTGGGTAATTGCAATGCCAGTCTGCCACTCCGCCTATTGTAAGGCGGATCGAGGTTTCTCACATTTAATTGTTTGTGTCCAGGGCGGTCCGACGCCCCAGCCTTAATCTGATTGGTGGTGGAACATCACTCTCCCCGGTAACATCCACACCCTTTATCACTGATTGGTGGATTAGAAACTGCACAATCACCGCCTTCACTTCGAGAGAGGAGCGGGCCTTTCAGCCCATTGAGTCCGTGTTATCCCTGTTACAACACACAGCCAATAGCATTTGTCCCACCCTGACTGCTCAAAAGCACGTTCTATTCCCACTTCCTAAATATTGTGATATTGAGAAACATGTTGCTGAAGGCATTAGTCTTGCCCTCATCAGGACAATATGCAAGAATGCCAAATTTCAAACATTCATAATAATTTATAATACAGGAGGAAAGGGTACAGACGGGTTTGCAAGTTGACTCTGATTGTTATCTCTCTGGCACAGACTTGGCCAATGAGCAATAAGACTCCCCAGTCTCACTTGCAACTCTAAGAAGCACTCAACTTTTAAAGTCATATAGTTGGATAACACAGAAACAGACCCTTTGGTCCAACTCATTCATACTGACCAGATAGCCTAAATTAATCTAGTCACATTTACCACCATTTGGACTGCATCCCTCTAAACCCTTCCTATTCACAAACCCATCCAGGTGCCCTTTAAATGTTGTAATTGTACCAGCCTCCACCACTTCCTCTGGCAGCTCATTCCATACACACATCACCATCTGTGTGAAAAAGTTGCCCCTTAGGTCCTTTTAAAATCTTTCCACGTCACCTTAAAACTATGCCCTCTAGTTCTTGACTACCTTACCCTGAGGAAAAGACCTTGGTTATTCACGCTGTCCATGTCCCTCATGATTTTATTAACCTTTATAAGATCACTCTTCAGCCTGCAATGCCTAACCAATAGATTTTTGTTCTCCAGCTTTAAATTTTAAACAATTGATCTAGGGCCAATTATTATCATTTGTGAAAGACACTTCCAAACTAGACTGGGGTTATTTTCCTTAAAGCAGAGAGGGCTAAGGGGGAACCGATAGAGGTGTACAAAGTTAACAGGGGCACAAATAGAATAGATAGGGAGAAACATTTTACTTTAGATGGATGGATCAAGAACTGGGGTCTTAATCCAGGAGTCTCAGTAATACTGGGGCACAGTTTATATGCAAGGCGCAGGGGGTTTCAGAAGGAACGTGAGGGAAAACATTTTCACCCGGGTGTAATGGGTATCTGGAACTCACTGGCTAAAAGGTGGAAGAGGCGGGAATCTTCAAGACATTTGGGAAGTGGATCGATGACTACTAAAAACACCATTGTATCAAAACTATTGCTTAAGTGCTAGGAGTTGGCATTAGAATAGATAAAGGCTTGATCTCTGGTGCTGGCAATGATAGGCAAAAGGGTCTTTTGCTGTACAATGAAAACTCCATTACCCCTCTCACCCTTGGCAGAAACAAATGATTCCTAATGCTGGTCTTGAGAGGAATCACTGTATAAAGAGCACGAGGCTACAAAATAAAGAGCCTTAAGTTCTTGCTCTGGCTTTAATTTCTGCTGCATTCCTCTGTGTATATTTTCTAGCCTTTCTCGTCACATCCTTGATTATAATATGCCTCTTTGATATCCTGCATCTACAACAGGCTTAGCAAAATGAACTGCTGCACTGTGGCTCAGTGGTTAGCATTGTTGCCTTGCAGAGCTAGGGACCCAAGTTTGACCCCACCCTCAGCTGATTGTCTGTGTGGAATGTGCACATTCTCCCTGTGTCTGTATGGGTTTCCTCCCAAGGCATAGCAAAAGTTAAATGGATTGGCCATGGGTAATGTGGGATTACAGGGATGGGGTAGGTGAGGGTGGGATGCTCTTTGGAGGGTTGGTGTAAACTCGATGGGCCAAAAGACCTGCTTCCACACTAGGGATTCTTTGAAAGCTGATCTGTAACGTGCTAATCTGTGCAAAGAGAGATTAGGATAGGGGAGGGAACTAGGCTTTAAGGAGCATCTTTAGGGAGAATCATCTTACTGAATAGCTGAGTGATCTACTCCTGCTCCTAACTGAGGTGTCTGTCTGAATTCAGATCACAGGGCCTAAGTAGCTGAAGGCTCAGTTACCAAATGATGACTAGGAGAGTGCAACAGACCGAAAGCAGATGGGTGCCGGGAGGGTCCAGAGAGACAAACCCAATGACCACAAAGGGATTTGAAACAAGAATGAAAATTTTAACGTTAGTATTTGGTGACTGACTTTTGCTTTTCAGTTGCTTTGGTGTACAAAGGATTGTGCTGAATCAGATGGTTTGGCAAGGTCCAACTGTGATATGACTAAGCAAACTCAACACAACCTTTGTTGAGCTGTTTAATACTGGAATAGCTAGCTATTAACCTTATTACTGAAAAGCTGCTGAGGTACTGTACATAGTCAACAATGGCTTACATTTATTCAGTGCCTTGAACGTCAATCCCAAGATGTTACAGGGTCATTGACAGATACAACTCGAAACCACATCAAGGCAAATTAGGATGGGTGACAAAATGAGTCAGAGTTATGTTTTAAAGATGGTCTTTAAAGGGGGAAGAGAGATGTGCCGAGTCTTAGGGAGGGAATTCCAGAGTCTGGGTCCTGGGGATCTGAAAACCAACTGGTGCAGCAATTTAAATCAGGAAAAGCTGGATTCGGATTACAGAGAACTTGGTGGGTTATAGGACTGTAGATGGAAGAACTGCTGTACTCTCTTAGAAACATTACTCACTGCGGTTAATGCAGCTGACAGAAACATGCTGTTTTTCCAGGAATTATTCTGCAATGCATAAAAATCTTAAGAAATATGAGGCATAGGCCATTTGGCCCCTCAAACCTGCACAGCGTTTAATAAGACCTTGACTGTGGTCTTTACAACATGCCCTCGGCTGCCACTAACTTGGCTAGACTGGCACATCAATCAAATACCCAGACTCCACAGTCAAAATCTCCAAAGTCAGTCGAAGAAATTTTTCACCTCTGTCCTAAACAGGAGACCTCTTACTTAAAAGCACCTCTCCTTGATCTAAACTCCTCCACAAGAGGAAACATTTACAGTATAAATCCTCAGTATTTACTTACAGTATTTAGAGTGTCAAGCCTCCGCAGAATCACATATATTTCAACCAGAAACAAAATCAGAAATTGCTGGAAAAGCTCAGCAGGTCTGGAAGCATCTGTGGACAGAAATCAGAGTTAACGTTTTGGGTTTAGTGACCCTTCTTCAGAACTGGTGGTAGCTAGGAAAAGCTTGGTATATATGCTTGAGAAGGGATGAGGGGTGGATAAACAATATTTGGAGACAGGGCCCAGAGAGAAAGAAACAGAACAAGAATTTGCTGGAAAAGCCCAGGAGGTCTGGCAGCAAGTGTGGAGAGAGACCAGTGTCAATGTTTTGGGTCCAGTGACCCTTCCTCAGATCCAAAAGCTTAACTCTTGATTTCTCTCCGCAGATGCTGCCAGACCTGCTGAGCTTTTCCAGCAATTTCTGTTTTTGTTTCTGATTTCCAGCATCCGCGGCTCTTTTGGTTTTTTCTTTACAGAATTCCTACAGTGTGGAAACAGGCCATTTGGCCCAACAAGTCCACACCAAGTCTCTAAAAAGCATCCCATCCAGGCCCATCCCCCTTACCTATAATCCTGCATTTCCCATGGCCAACACACCTAACCTACACATCCCTGGACACTCTGGGTAATTTAGCACGGCCAATCCTCCCTAACCTGCACATCTTTGGACTGCGGGAGGAAACTGGAGCACCTGGAGGAAACCCACACAGACGTGGGGAGAATGTGAAAACTCTACACAGTCGCCCGAGGGTGGAATTGAACCAGAGTCCTTGAGCTGTGAGGCAGCTGTGCTAACCACTGAGCCGCCCTCTTTTTTATTGCAAGAGAAAAACAGTTGGGCAGACAAAGGAATGGTAAAGGTCATGGAGACAGTAAGGACTGCAGATGCTAGAAGCTAGAGTCAATACAAGTGGAGTTGGAAAACCTGACTGATGAAGGTTTTTGGCCCAAAATGTTGACTTTCCTGCTCCTCGGATGCTGTCTGATCGGATGTGCTTTTCCAGCTTCACATTTATTGGCAACGGGTAGAGTCAGCCTGGGAGAAATGAATAGCACTTTTTTTCCGCATAGGCCCAAACTTTTCTCATAAGACAACCAGATAACAGGTCCAGAAGCAAGCAAGGAGCAAATGAGGATTGTATTTTAAACACGGTCAGTTGTTAGGATTTAGAATGAGATCGAAAGGGTGCAACAAACAAATTCCATTGTAACTGAAAGCAAAAAATGCTGGAAATCAAACGGGTCGGGCAGTATCCATGGAGAGAGAGCAAGCTAATGTTTTGAGTCCAGATGACTCTTCATCAGAGTTGAAGTGAAAAGTGGAGGGGGCAGCATTTATACAACAGTGTGGGGGTGGAGTGTGGGGAAGAGAGGTTGCTGATAGCGCAGATTAAGTGATCAGAATGTGAAAATGGCAGAACAATGGTCTGTCTAATTGCAAACAGGAAAGGACAGATAGTCCCATTGGAGTGGAGGGCGGGGTGGAGGTGAGAGAGGAGAGAGGACATGGAGACAGCAAACGCAACAAATAAACCTAAAAGAAAGGGAAGGAATGGAAGTGGGTTCACAATCTGTGTATGTTGTTTCAACAGATTCAATATTAAGGTTTGAGAGGCATTTGGAATAAATACTGGAAGGTGGGAACTTGCTGAGTTTGGGGAATGAGGGCGTGGCAAGAGTGGGCCTAACTGGAGGGCAACTTTCAAAGATGGCCTGAATGGCCAGCCCTGTATGGTACAATTCTAATTGTTGTCTGAAGGAGCTGCCTTCCATAAATTACTGAGATTTTGAAAAAAAAGCTTTCCCTGTTAAAAAGAGATTTTGCACTCAGCATTGAGGGGAAGGAAAGTGATGAAAAATCCTATTTAGCCTCAACTGACTGGCCCTCCTAATGGTGGTAAAAATGGAAATGAGGCAGTTCCCTTCAAGCAAAAAGCACATGGAAAAGCCAAAAGGTTTTATCTCTGGGCCATGCCTGTGCATATCCTCACGCATGGCCTCTCAAAATGGTCCTCATAAATTACCTTGTTGAGCTGGAAATTGTTCACTGGCCTCCTCTTGATTAATAGCAGCTATGACGAAGGCCCTTTCTTATTAAGAAAAGGCAGAGGCCCATGATTTCCTGAACTAAACAGGAAAGATTCCAACTCCAGCAAAAAGACAGGCCTTGGTCTCCCACGGTCTGATCCTTTAAAGACATTGGTGAGACCACTTATGGAATACTGCATTCAGTTCTGGTCTCCCTGCTATGGGAAAGATGTTGTTAAACTTGAAAGGGTTCAGAAAAGTTTTACAAGGATGTTGCCGGGGTTGGAGGGTTTGAGCTATAGGAAGAGGCTGGATAGGCTGGGGCTATTTTCCCTGGAGGGTCAGAGGCTGAGGGGTGACCTTATAGATGTTTATAAAATCATGAGGGGCATGGATAGGGCGAATAGGCAAGGTCTTTTCTCCAGGGTGGGGGAGTCCAGAACTATAGGGGCATAGGTTTAAGGAGAGAGAAGAAAAATATAAAAGGGACCTAGGGGCAACGTTTTCACGCAAAGGGTTGCGTGTATGGAACGAGCTGCCAGAGGAAGTGGTGGAGGCTGGTACAATTACAACATTTAAAAGGCATCTGGATGGGTGTATGAATAGGAACGGTTTAGAGGGATATGGTCCAAATGCTGGCAAATGGGTCAAGATTAATTTAGGATATCTGGTTGGCATAGACGTGTTAGACCAAAGGATCTGTTCCATGTTGTCCATCTCTATAAGATCACAGAAGCTCAGTGGGAATGAGGGCTGGGATTGAGAGGCTGCTACCAATGGAACTTCTTCAGTGTGAGAACAGTGGCTTTTCGAGTGGCCACGATCTGTCATCAGCTCACCCTCTGCAAGAGTCCTGGGAAAGAATTGAGAGTCTACCTCATGACCTGGGCCCATGAATGGAGGTTCAACAATCTGCAGGAAGCTTCATTCAGAAATAACTGGAGCACTGGAGAAAAATCACAAAGCGGCTCTTGGCAGACTAGAACTCGTTCATTGTGGAAACTCAAGTGATTGATTTGGAGAAACAGAATGCGGAGAAGCTTAAAGGCTGAGTTTTCGTGACCAAGCATAAAAATACAGTTGACAAAAGAAATCAGGAACATGAGGTTTCTCTCCATCTTTTTTACTGAGCTGGGCTTATTTAAATGCCTTAGAAACCTGACTGTAGGAGAGTCATTTTACAAGAAAAAAACCTTAAAGTTACAGAACTGCTGCATCTTCAAGGGAGCATAGATATAGTTCTTACAGTTGTATGTAGAACTACAGTTCTTAAGTCTAAAGGTTTCAAAAGGTAGGTATGGACGAGTTGGGCCGAAGGGTCTGTTTCCGTGCTACATGGCTGTATGACATGGATAGAAAGACAGATCAGGCTACCGAGTTGGAGGGCCAAACGGATTACCCCATTTCCTATTTTCTCTACACATCAGACGTCTCTCAGCCAAATAAACAAACCTGGTTGCAATAGACTGCATTTTATCCAGAAACACTGGAGGGATAGAGAGAGACAGATAGAGAGAGAGAGATATTCTGGACATCAGCAACAAATAACAGTCATAGAATCCCTACAGTTTGGAAAGAAGTCATTCAGCCCATCAGGTCTGTACCCATCCTCAGTACCCATCCTCAGTACAGCATTGCACTCAGCCCCAGGCACTATCCCTGCAACTCTGCGTTTACCATGGATAACCCATCCAGCCTACACAGCCCTAGGCACGACTGAACAATTTAGCACGGCCAATCCACCCTGACCCGCACTTCTTTGGACTGTGGGAGGAAACCCACGCAGACACGGGGAGAACGTGCAAACGCCACACAGTTGCCAGAGGCTGGAATCGAATGCAGGTCCCTGGCGCTGTGAGGCAGCAGTGCTAACCACTGAGCCAGCATGCCATCCTTTTCAGCATTCTTTTACAGAATATCTCAAAGCACTGTGCATTAAGTGTGGTGGATACGGAGCACTAGGTAACATGTGGGCAAGTGGATCAAAAATAGACAAAACTTCATGTAGGAAAAGAACTTTTCACTCTTCAGTCCTTGCCTCTTCCCTAGCTGCTATTTGATGCTGAACCTGTATTTTGCACTTCATGTTGCACAGTTTCCAAACCCGTATCAACTCCATCAAGACTACCTCCTTCCACCTTTGTGATATCACCCATGAGGCCTCTTTTGGTGTACTGTGTCCAGTTCTGGTCGCCCTGTTATAGGAATGGTATTATTAAATTGGAGAGGGTACAGAAAAGATTTACCAGGATTTTTCCGGGAATGGAGGGTTTAGGTATAAAAACAGGCTGGATAAACTGGAACTTTCTCCACTGAAAAGATTGAGGGAAAAATGTCTTTGGTAGTGGGGTCAGATTGCAGATGGTGGAAGTGTCGGAGGATGATGCTTTGGATCCGGAGGTTGGTGGGGTGGTACGTGAGGACAAGGGGGATTCTTTTTTGGTTGTTATTGCGGGGATGGGGTGTGAGGGATGAGTTGCGGGAAATGCGGGAGACACGGTCGAGGGCGTTCTCAACCACTGTGGGGGGGAAGTTGCGGACCTTGAAGAATGAGGACATCTGAGATGTACAGGAGTGGAATGCCTCATCCTGGGAGCAGATGAGGCAGAGGTGAAGGAATTGGGAATAGGGGATGGCATTTTTACAGGAAGGTGGGTGGGAGGAGGTGTATTCGAGGTAGCTGTGGGAGTCGGTGGGCTTGAAATGGATATCGGTTTCTAGGTGGTTGTCCGAGATGGAGACAGAGAGGTCCAGGAAGGAGAGAGAAGTGTTGGAGATGGTCCAGGTGAACTTCAGGTTGGGGTGGAAGGTGTTGGTGAAGTGGATGAACTGTTTGAGCTCCTCGTGTGAGCACAAGGCGGCGTCGATACAGTCATCAATGTAACGGAGGAAGACGTGGGGTTTAGGGCCAGTGTAGGTACGGAAGAGGGATTGTTCCACGTAACCTACAAAGAGGCAGGCATAACTTGGGCCCATGCGGGTACCCATGGCCACCCCCTTTGTCTGTAGGAAGTGGGAGGAATTGAAAGAGAAGTTGTTGAGGGCGAGGACGAGTTCGGCTAAGCGGATGAGGGTGTCAGTGGAGGGGGATTGGTCAGGTCTGCGGGACAGGAAGAAGCGGAGGGCCTTTAGGCCATCTGTATGGGGAATACAGGTGTATAGGGACTGGACGTCCATAGTAAAAACGAAGTGTTGGGGACCAGGGAATTGGAAGTTCTGGAGGAGTTGGAGGGCGTGGTAGGGAGTTCCTGGACCAAGTGGGTGAAAATGGAGTCTCGGTAGGTGGAGATGAGTTCGGTGGGGCAGGAGCAGGCGGAGACAATGGGTCGACCAGGGCATTCAGGTTTGTGGATTTTGGGAAGGAGATAGAAACGGGCGGTGCGGGGTTGGGGAACGATGAGGTTGGAGGCGGTGGGTGGGAGGTCACCTGAGGTGATGAGGTTGTGGATGGTTTGGGAGATGATGGTTTGGTGCTCGGGGGTGAGGTCATGATCGGGAGCGGTAGGAGGAGGTGATGGAGAGTTGGCACCTGGCCTCAGCAATGTCGAGGTCAGTGCACCATACTACAACTGCACCTCCCTTGTCCACGGGTTTTATGGTGATCTGCAGAACACCTGCGCTCAGTTCGCAACAAACAACTGCACCTCCCAGTCACGAACCAGTTCAACTCCCCCTCCCATTCCTCAGACGACATGTCCATCCTGGGCCTCCTGCAATGCCACAACGATGCCACCCGAAGGCTGCAGGAACAGGAAATCATATTCAGCCTGGGAACCCTGCAGCCCAATGGTATTAATGTGGATTTCACAAGCTTCAAAATCTCCCCTCCCCTAACCGCATCCCAAAACCAGCCCAGCTCGTCCCCACCTCCCTAACCTGTTCTTCCTCTCACCTATCCCCTCCTCCCACCTCAAGCCCCACCCCCGTCTCCTATCTACTAACCTCATCCCGCCCCCATGACCTGTCCGTCCTCCCTGGACTGACCTATCTCCTCCCTAACATCCCACCTACACTCACCTTTACTGGCTCCAACCCCGCCTCTTTGACTTGTCTGCCTCCTCTCCACCAATCCTCTCCTCTATCCATCCTCTATCCGCCTCCCCCTCTCTCCCTATTTATTTCAGAACCCTCTTCCCCTCCCCCATTTCTGATGAAGGGTCTAGGCCCAAAACGTCAAGCTTTCCTGCTCCTATGATGCTGCTTGGCCTGCTGTGTTCATCCAGCTCCACACCTTGTTATCTCTGCCATGATAAATTCAGCTTCCTCCTCGTTTTAACCATTTGGGTACCATTCCATAGCCAAGAATAATCTTCACCCTCACACAGTGAATATTTAAGGCACACAATGTTTAATGGCACTTCTACCAAGTAAGACAGAAGAATACAACACTCTGGTACTGCAACATGTTCACAGGTATAGGCAGGTGTGACCAATATGGTTAAAACATGTCGAGGAAAATTAACGTTGACGCACCAATCTGTGACATGGACGGAAACTGACACTCTCACAAAACCATTGATGCATAAATCCGAAGCACTCTTGTTACTTTTAAACATCAAGGTTTTATACCATTCTTTGAGTCAGAACACCCCATATTTACTCATTAACAGGTGGCTCAAATACATTGTTCCTGTTAAAAAGTTTCATTTGTGCCTCTCCAATCGGTAAAATCCAAAGATATTGGGAAACTGAAATGCATTTTAATTCTGCTGAGCCCTACAGTTGCATCCTCACAGCAGATAAACCAGAACAACCACACAAGTCCTATGAGCTTTTAATATTCCTTATATGAGAATTTTCACATTCTGTATATTAAGAAAATATATTTCTTTAAAGAGTGTTAGCTTTCAGAACTCATTACTAGTGTCTTTGACTAGTCTTGCATTAGATTCATAAATTATCAAGATTTTGCTAAAAATAAAATCCCTTTAATTCCAGAGTTTAGGTTCTAATAGTGACACACAAGCACAATTCAAGTGGACCAAAAGGTGTACTTACAGAAACATTTTGTAACCCTGTCGCCACTAATATTATCTATGAAGTAGAAGTGAGGAAAGTACAGGCAGGAGCCTCGTAGCTTGGTCTGTACATTGGGGCCTGGGCTCTGACTTTGCCCTGCCCCTCTCTCCCCTTAAATAAAACCCTGGGCAATTTAGGAGATGGAACCTGAATCACCATCTCCAGCTCCCCCCAACCCCTTTCTTTCCCCATGTCCCAAGCATGTTCTGTTGGTCCCCAGCCATGTTTCAGGTCTAGGGACGAGCAGAAGGGATGCCGGGTTATTTGTGGGTGCTGAATTGCAGCAAGGATGCTGTGAGCCGCTTGCTAATGTCCTGACCCCTAGAAAAATAACAACGGGGCCTCAAACAGGCCATTCTTCAGATGGGGCTATGCTGTTGCAGGGCAGACAGCTCCGGTGCAAGACTTGACAAATTTTATCAAATTAGACTCTTGTGCCGGTTCCTAAATGTAACAATTAAAGAGTTTCCTATGATGCAGCACACTGCTATCTCACTGAGCTGCACAGGAAATCATTTGCACCATCCGTAAGAAACCTCCCATTGCTGATTGCTCCTTTTCGGTTGAGACTAGTCTTGCCCTAACCTCGGAAACACTTTGCTGACTTAGTTACTTGGTGAGTGGGGAAAACATGCAGACAGTTAACAGTTGAGAGGGTATCAGCGACCAGAGATAATTCTGTTTCATGCAAACGAGGCTGCTCAAAGCATGGCCAGACTGTGAATAGCTAGAGAGAACACAGCACTGACTTAACTGGTCTATTTAAAGCAGTTGGTCCCCGTTGTGTGAAATTAGCCAACTGT
This sequence comes from Ginglymostoma cirratum, assembly GCA_024137785.1. Taxonomy (NCBI): domain Eukaryota; kingdom Metazoa; phylum Chordata; class Chondrichthyes; order Orectolobiformes; family Ginglymostomatidae; genus Ginglymostoma; species Ginglymostoma cirratum. Next base: position 13,793,728 of record JAHRHZ010000277.1, on the reverse strand, counting down.
GATGAGGGTAGCATCAATCACACATCCAACGAGCCCTGTGACCCTAAATTAGGGGTTAGTCGTTGGGGGAGGTTCCAGGTAGGCCGTACCATCCCTGATTATTGTCCAGTTACTACTCCTGCCAGAGAGGAAGCCAAGTCTGAATATCGGTTCACAAGATTCTGCATCAAGTGACTGCAATCAAAACGCCACACACACCACTGAAGAACCTCTTACCAACAAGGAGTTAGCTAGGAATCGGGACGGAGCAGGGAATCATTAGGAGGAAGTATCTCTGATGGACGTAGAGAGAGGGGAAAAGAACAGAGGCCAATCTACACTAGTGTTTATACACTTCAACTGAGCTGTTCTAACTTCACTGAGGTAATAGAAATGCATAGCCCACGGCTTGGTCTGTCGGGAAACATTTAAAGTAACAGTGACAGCGAATGTTAATGGAAGCATTTCCCTTCAATGTCTGTGCTCTTAATGTAGTTCTGTTCCAGGTGTCACTGGGCCTGTGTTTACAGCAGCTTCTGTTATGGAGTTGGCGCCAGAGAAAGGAATCAGCATTATTTGCCCATCTTGTCTAGCGAGGGGAATAGCAAATTCATTCTATTCGGGAGTGAAACAGTCCCCGAGCAATCAAACGCGCACCAGAACACCTTTACTTTCCCTTACTTTAACCCATTACCGCTTCCCACCCTCCACTAGGACAGAGCCTAATCTTCCAGTCAACGCCTTTGCATTGTGGCAAAGACGGAATTCAAAGCTCACTATGTGGAGACTGGAAGGCAGATATGCACACTGTATCTAGGGTATCCTGCCTTGCAACAAAGCCAGGGACTGACCCCAGAGTTGAGAACTGCTGGGACTGTGGTCCCTGATGTAGCAGGTTGGGTTTTGTTAACCGTAAATGGAAAGTTTGCCTTTTGACTGTCAAAACGTGGCTGCAGATTAATGAGATTACCCCGATTTAACACAAAAATTATTTTAAAACTTTAAGAAGTGTTCAGGTAATATTTTTGGAGTTTTCATGAGTGGCAAAAAGAAAAGGGGGTGGGGGAAGGAAATGATGGGCAAGAGCGAAGGATATATTTTGTTTCAACACACAAATCATATAAGCCCCCGTTAGTGTATGTATTTCATCTATTGTGGATCAATAGATTTAGGAATACAAAGGGATTACCTGGCAAGAACTCTGGTCAAACCACTTCAAACTCAACAAACCATTTCCCTTCAATGTTTCCATTCACCATGAAAAAACTGGTGAGAAAACACAGTTGGCCATGTTGACCATTAATGCCGTAACCATTTTAAGGAAGAAATCTGTTTAGTTTCCAGCTGCAGCCAACTGAACAGTGAATGAAGCCTTTGTTAGCCCCTCTCAAAACAGCGCAGTGAATGCACAGACACCACTGTAACAGGTTAATGAGCCACACTCATTGTTGTGACGAATTCATCTGGGGCAATCTGAGCCACAGAATCTCATTCACCTCCCTGTAACAACACAAAAACATCTCCCCAACCACTTGCGGTTACATGCGAGAAAGCCACGTTCAGAGGTCAGAGTGGAAGGAGGAAGGGAGCACATGGTGACAATAGCCATGAGTGGGGCTTCCTTCTGTATAGTGACCGCAAGAGCACATAAATTAATGTATTAAAAGTCAGATAATGGAGAGATTGGAGGTTTAACACAGAATGGTTGGCTGTGGGCTGACTGGAGTGAGAGGGGGGGAAGGGAGAGAAAATTGTTAATGCTCACGTTTGAAACCAGTGTTCCTGTAGAGAGTTAACAACTTAGTGCATCATCTGGACTCTGTGAGCACGGCATATGCGTAAGGGCACAATGGAGCGGATGAAGTAGGCTGTATGGAAGTTTAATAGCTTCGTGAAAAGGAATTGGATCTGTCCATCCCTCCTCCTCTAGCATCAGTATTGTTTCTTCTAATTTATGAATTCTTGACAGGACGTTGGAACAGTGGGCACTGAGTGTAGACTGGAGCCCAACTTTAGAGCCATTCCAACAGTCACTTTGAGAAACCAGAGTTCGCTCTATATGACAAAGAGTACTCAGAAGGGATCACACCCGGCTCTCTCAACTTGGCAAAGTGGAGTTTCATTTCACAGGGCCTTTTGTTTTCTTGCTCCGGGGAGGTTTGGATTCAACTCTTCATATAAGTCAAGCCCTTCCTTCATCGTTTTCCAGGTAATTTAAAAAAAAAACATTGTTAGCTCCCCAGTACTCGTTTTCTTAAACTATAGGTGGTAATTTCCAGCCAGGATAGTGTCATAAACTTTCTTGTCAAGGGGGATGTACTTCCCCAGTTTGGAATCCAGGAAGTACAGTCTGTCACTTGTCTGATGCAAGTCAAAACCTTCTTTTCGTAATCTTGTCTTCTGGATTTTGAAAGTACCTGAAACAATACAAAGATCTGATTACCGATTCTGCCTGGGTTAGGATGCCTATATTCACAACCTGAATGCACTCATTTCCGCAATCAAAATCATTTGAGAGCTGCTGTTGAGAGAAATTCATCCCAAATGTTCCGAGAATATCCACAAAAAGAGAGAGAGAAGACAAGTACAGGAGAAACTCAGCAGGCCTGGCAGCATCTGTGGAGACAGAAATGGAGTCAAAGTTTCAGTTCTAGTGGCAGGTCTAAGAACTGAGACCGTCACTCTGTTCCTCCCACTATACATGCTGTCCATCTCCAGGATCTCCACACCGGCACTGGATTTAAAAAAGGACCACATTCTAACCTAGATGACAGAGCTTTGGGAAACAATGGAACACAGAAACCACAATAACAGAATGTCGCTTGAAGCTGCACCAGGTCAGAATTTGAAACAGGAGGGATTTATTTGTGGCCGTTTTAATTTAAAATCAGCAAAGGGAAAAATGACTACAAGGATCGGTACCTTAAGGCTCATCCACATTTGTTCAAACTCCAATCCATTGTAAACATTAACGGCATAACTAGCGGCCTCAGATCCCTCTTCAGATCAACACCCAGGGTTGCTGCCCACACCACTCAGCACATGGGCTGGGAGGAACATCGTTTCCCATGGTAAGCATTCTACCATCACAGAGGCTGCAACTCCAACAGGGAAGGGAGAGGGAGGCGTACAGAACAGCAGACTTGGAAGACTGTGGCGGGGAGGATGTGGGTGAAAGTGAGGAGAGGACGGTGGAAACAGGGCACAGAAAGGTTGTTGGTGCGACTTTACAGCACGTCTACAAAAATTTCCGAAGATGCTGGAAGGTGGGGTGGGCAGAACTAATTGACAAGAGGCAAAAGCACACTCAAGGGGTTCTAACAGTGGAGCCGAGGCGAGAAACATCTCAAATACGATAATGAGCAGCCTTTGGCGATGAAGGGTTGTGGAGCTTGCAGGTCAGCCCAGATTCAGACAGGAAGTCAAGGTCTGCACAGCCTTGCTGCGTCCAAGTCACAGGGAGTTCAAGAAGTGAATCAGAATGATGCCTGCAGTCTTCATGATGTCCGGCTAAAGAAGGGCTGGATTCAAAGGTTGGAAAGATTGTACATCATCATAGGGAAAGGAGACCGATATGGAGTAGCTCCTACACAGCCCAAGGACTGACCCTGTGATCGTGGGTGGTATCACCGTGGGACGTACAGGGATCCTCGGGTGATTTGGAAACCAAGGTGATTTGAAGGAAGGAAGGAGAAACATTTGCTGGAAATTTGATGACAGGATTCCTAGCAAAGAGACAGAGATATTCCCTGAACGGAAAAATGAGTAAAAGCACAAAATGTTAAGTTTTGCAGAGGGAGGGAGGGGAGTCAGCAGGGACAATTCACCTTGATCCCAGTTACAAGTGATACCACTCACAATTGTGGCCAGGGGGAGTTCACAGCTTACACAGCAAGAAGCTTCACCTGAAAGGACTTAATCAAGTAGTGGTTGCGAAATCACTTGATAGGTTTGATTGAGGAACCAGTTCTTCTGGTGGGAGGCAATGAAGAGGGGCAAAGAGAGGGTAACCTCACAATTAATGGTGGGTTTTTGGGGCTGATATTAGGCAACACATCTTCACACACAGAGAAGTAAAGATCTAGAAACTCCCCTCCCAGAAAGTAGTTGAGGCCGGTGGGGGGAGTGCAGGCCCTGAGATGGGGTGAGTTTTGTTATGGGATGTGGAACCGAGATGGATAAATAGAGTTGAAGATTCATTTCCAGCCAGGATCTATTGAGTGGTGGAATAGGCTGCAAGAGGCTGAATAGTCTCCCCGTTAGCCAGCAAATTACCAGAGGAAAGCAAACTTCAGTCAAAGCAGTAAGACAGGGTGTGCTATTAGGCCTCTGCCTCACCTTCTCTTGCAAGTTTGAGATGATCAAGGTCTGTCAGGAGAAATCTACTGTACTGCATTACCTGGGACAGGGCAACAAGATATATCCACTTCTGCAAATGGGAAAAATTAAAACTAGATACCACATAGCCCCAAACACACAAAAACACCTCCGTGTGAAGGAGACTCGCCGCATGCCATTAGCTACACAGAGCCATATAGCACAGAAACAGACCCTTCGGCCCAACCAGTCCATGCCGACCATGTTCCCAAACTAATCTAGTCCTACCTGGCTGCACTTGCCCATGTCCCTCCAAACCCTTCCTATTCATCAGCTTACCTTAATGTCTTATAAATGTTGTAACTGTACCCACATCTACCACTTTCTCTGGAAGTTCATTCCAAATACGAACCGCGTAAAAAAGTTGCTTCTTGTGTCCTTTTTAAACCTTTTTTCTCTCACCTTAAAAGTATGCCCCATAGTTTTGAATTCCCCCTTGTGTAAGGAAAAGATCCTTGTCATTTACCTTATCTATAGCCCTCATGATTTTATAAACCTCAGCAAGGTCACCCCTCAACCTCCTACGCTCTAGGGGAAAATGTCTCAGCCTATTTTTATAACTCAAACCCTGTACTCCCAACAACACCCTGGCAAACCTTTTCTGAACTCTCTGCAGTTTAATAATATCCTTCCTGTAACGTACTTGTGGTGTCCACAACAGGGAGGATGCGGAGGAAGACTGGCCTGGCATACGGGGGTAACACCTTTATCAAGTCCTGGTAGAAGAGGTCAGGATCGATTTTGTTGTCGGGATCAGCGATGGCAGCCATTCCAGCCTTCCCTTCGATACCTAGCAGGGGAATGGAACAGAAATGTCAGTGGTACAGGCAATCAAAAACAATACTCCAAATGTGGGAAAACAAGGGACTGAGGCTCAAAACACGGCAGTGGACCAGACAACTTCCGTGGACAGAGAAAGACACAAAGTTTCAGAACCGTCACCTCTTGCTGCTCACAGAATGGTGGCGTTGCTGGTAAGACCAGCATTTATGGCCTGCATTTCCTGACCTTTAGAAGGTGGTAGTGAGCCACAAATGGCTAGGGCCAATTCTAAGGGCAGTAAGACATCAACCAGATTGTTGTGGGTCTAGAGTCACACAGTGATCAGACCAAGTGAGGACAGAAGATTTCCTTCCCCAAAGGATATTAATAAACAAGATGGGGCTTTTATGACGCTTACGATTTTTACTCCATGTCCCTGACTTATTATCCACTTAACATATCCACCAATATACTGTACCCATGAAATGGCAGGCTGCTTTTAGTTCTGCCAAAATGTCAAGATCCACCACACCCCCCTAAACACTGCCTGACCTGACCAACTGAGTGCTTTTGAGAAGTTTCTGTGGGGCACAGCCAGTTTGCTGAGCATGAACAAAATACTGTCGGTAACTGCAATCTTTAAGTAACTAGGTTAAAAAGTTCCATATCTTCTGTTGTAATTTTGTTTGTTCATTGGTGCCACAACTCAGAAATGATTGGTGAATGATGTGGGAGTGCTCCACTTTGTTTCCATGAGCGCCAGTGTAAATCATTGCTGGGTTTCTCAATCAAGACAGACTGCACATTCAAACAAGGCCAAAGACATTACTATGCCTGCACACCAAGTGATTAGCTGGCCAAGCCACCCTAGCCCTACTGCAGGTCTGCGTAAAATTTAAGGCACTTTAGTTGTCAATTATCACAGCTTCAAATACACTCGAGAAACTCAACAAGGCAAAGCAGCCCATTTAATTGGCACCTGCAATAGGGTTAAGGTTCAAAATTCACCCCCTTCAGCACTGACACGCAATTGGAACAGAGTGTACCATCTACAAGATACACTGGAGTAACTCCCAGGCTCTTCTGACAACACCTTCCTGAATCTACAACCACTCCCACCTAGAAGGTCAAGTGCCTCAGTTACATAGAACACGTCTACCTACAAATTCCCCTCCAAGCCACTCACCATCCTGACTTGGAAATATATTGCCCTTCCTTCAGTGTCAGTGGATCAAAATCCTGGAACTCCTTCCTGATCACTATTGGGATGTACCTACACCATATGAACTGCAGCAGTTTGATGAGGTAGCCAAGCAGCACTTCATCAAGAACAATCAGGGATGAGCGACAACGGGCAGCCAAGCCAATGACACCCGTGTTAAGATGAACATAGGTAGCAGGAGCAGTAGTAGGTCACTCAGCTCTTTGAGCCTCCTCTGTTATTTAATAGGATCATGTCTGACCTTCTATGTCACAACCATTTACCTGCACTATCCCCGTATCCCTTCATGGTTTTAACAATCTCAGCCTTGAACATAATGACTGACCTGCACAACTTTCTGCAGATTATTCCAAAGATTCGCCATCCTCGGGGCAGAGAAATTCATCCTTGTCACAATCCTAAACAGCTGTCCCCCTTATCCTGTGACTGGGTCTCTTGATTCTCGACCACCCAGCCAGGGGAAACACCCTTTCTGCAATCTATACAAGAAACACGGTGTTGCCTGGTCTACTGTGGTACATCTTCCACACCCTGCTTAACAGGGCTTGAGGACAGATGAGTATTGCACCCAGTACTGAGGAAGGGGAATAATGGGGATAACTGAGCAGCCTGCCCACCTGGCACTTCCACCCCGTACACTGCCACATCAGTCATGTTCAGGAGGTGACTCAGGCAGCCCTCCACCTCCGTGGTTGAAACGTTCTCCCCTCGCCACCGGAAAGTGTCGCCGCTCCTGTCCTTGAAGTACATGTAGCCGAGCTCGTCCATAACCAGAACATCACCTGCAAGCCGGAGACAAGGCAAAGGGAATTAAGAGGTGCTCCGGAATTGAACAGGAAGATCCCATTAAAGAAGCATGGACGTTTCACATTCAAGTTACTCAACAGACAAATCTAAAAATCAGAAGGATTCAAAGAACTCCCGGCAGGATTACAGGAATGTAACAGGCAACACAGCGAAGTCACTACTGTGTAGGCAAATATATCAATTCCACCAACTTGTAAACCAGGACTTTGGGTGATTTCGAACAATGCCCTGGGAGAGTAGGCATTAATTTGAAGATAAAGTCAGGGCTAGAGTTCGATGTTTCATTAATACCACACTGAGTGTCACCCTAGGTTCTGTGCTCAAATCTCTTCAGAGGGCTTCGAATGAATGAGCTTCTGACAGAGGGTAGAGTACCACCCACTGAAACAAATAAACATCCTTGTGCAGGATGGCATTTAATGGGCCATGAAGGATTGGTGAAGCTTTGCAAACACTCGTGGGAAATATTGCAGCCAGTTTGGGAACAGCAAGCTACCACATCTAACAAGGGGGTGACGATTGCAATCATGTTTAATGAATGTTGCCTACAGGGTAAATATTGGCCTGAACACCAGGGAGATCACTCCTCACTCCACTCAAAGTGGGGCTGTGGGATCTTTCATGTCACCTGAGGTGGGGTGGCTGGGGTTTGGCCTTGGCTTAACATGTAAGACAGCCTCTGACAGCAGGAGGTTTGCCCGGATTTTATACTCACATTTTAAGGATGGGACTTGAACGGACAACCTTCTGACGCACAGGCGAACATGTTACTGAGGCATGGGTCAAATGGGTAGTATACGCGAATGTGCGTAAAATGCACCACACTTGTCCTGTATATCACTAGTTGTACCTTTAAATGAGTTTGTACCTGACAGGTAGGCGCTGTCTCCTTTCTTAAAGACGTTGTAAGCAATCTTTTTGCTTGTGGCTGACTCATTGGCATAGCCATCAAACCGGCGAAGGGGGTCCTGCTGGTTAATGCGGCCTACCAGCTGCCCAGGCTCACCTGGATCAAGAGAAGGAGAAAGAGGTCTAAAGTTGGAGTAATTCTCTGTAGATTACACTCAATGCAGGCCCATGGGCTGAAGCTGCGGGGAGCTGCTCTCTGAGTTCAGACTGATTCAGCACATCCACACAGAGCGAGAAAGGGAAGAACTTGCATTTCTGTAGTGCCTTTTGGGCTGCTGAGGTGTTCCAAAATGCGTCACAGTCGATTGACAAGCTACACTCCATCCTGACTCGGAAATATAATTGACGTTCCTTCACTGTCATCTGGTCAAAATCCTGGAACCCACTTCCTAACATCTCTGTGGGTGTCCGCACACACCTAAGACTGAAGCGGTTCACAAAGGGATTACCTTCTTAAGGGCAATTAAGGATGGGCAAAGAATGCTGGCCCAGCCAGCAACACTCACATCCTCTGAGTGAATTAAAAAAAAATTCTTTTGGAAATCTAGTCAGATTCTTTCAAGATCTCTTTCTCTAGTTGCAACTCTGCCAATATTACAAAATTCCTGGTGCAGAGTGAAGGTGAAACAAGAACATTGTGTCCTAGTTTCGGGGAAGGCTGGCTGTGACAATGATATCTGGGATACAGACAGGAGACAAACACTTAGGGCTGCAGAGAACCACCGCACCAGTAGCAAAATGCCACAGCTTCTTTGCACACTCTTTACATATGGATCTAAACAGTAAAAGCCTGCAAGGAAGTGGGGGGAAATAGGGAATAAAATAGAAGCAGCCTGGCATTTGCAAGAGAGCAATGTGGGATTGGTTTAGTTACAAACACTTCCAATTAAACGCCTTCCAAAGTTAATAAACATCAGGCACAATTCCGACTAACTCCAGTAGATGGTGACAAGTTCACACAACAGCAGGTGAAATAACTCCACGAAATCCGGTATCCTGTCATCAAGTCACCCTTTATTTATACATGCATAGCACATGACACGGACCCAGCCAGCTCAGAGCTGGCTCCTACAGTGAGCAAAGCCCCTGACACTTCTGTTTATGTCTGACAGCCAGGGCTCCCTGATTAGACCGGGTTAACAGCCCCAGTCAGGGAATGCCAATTCTATGAGACACAAAAACAAAGTTGCTGGAAAAGCCCAGCAGGTCTGGCAGCAACTGCGAAGGAAAAAACAGAGTTAACGTTTCGGGTCCGGTGACCCTTCCTCAGAACTGGACCCAAAACATTAACTCTGATTTTTCCTTCACAGATGCTGCCAGACTGGCTGGGCTTTCGCAGCAACTTTGTTTTTGTTCCTGATTTATAGCATTCGCAGTTCCTTCGGTTTTTATCCACTTTTATGAGATCCATCTGGCTGACATTGTTCCAATCACTACAGCACATACATCGCACTAGTCTTTCTACCTGTTGCGTTCTTGTTTTGAGTTCATTCCAGTTTAGTTGAAAAGCACTCCCACTCTGTTCTCGCTCTCAGGATTCCAAGGAGAGTGAGACTGGGCAAACTGAACTTAGTTCCCACGAAATCTGCAGAGCCAATCCTGAACTGCAAGCTGCTACCTCACTGCTTTTGCTGTGAACAGGGCTGGGGTGGGAGCACTGGTGGCTAATGACTTGGAAACAGCAGCACAGACTCATCCAGAAAATCCCTCTGGGATTGATTAGCTCTTGGCAACTGAGATTCTCAGTGATTACCTGGTTTGCAGGGGATACACAGCCCATTGGGACCCCGGATAAGTTCAAGCGTGTCTTCATTAACCTTCAACAGACGGATAGGGTAGACTTGGGGCAAAATACGGCTGTTAAAGCCACAGGCGCCTACCTGCAGAGAAAAACAGAAGGAGGATTTTGATTCAGTACTGAATAACTGACATAGTAAGAGAGCTAAATATGCAAGTTAGAAGCATCTATGGTGAAATTGGTAGCTTTATTGTGATGGCATGTGTTCCAATCCCTATCCCAAAACTCTCAATGGAACCCTTCTTCTCAAGTCATTCCTAGCCTCCATTGTACCATGCACTGCCCACCACCAAACAAACATCTCATTGGTCAGGGTGGCTTAGTTGTTGGGACATCATTTTCTACATAGTGCCAGAGTGAGGTAGTGCCAAGCTGCTGAGTACCCACCTTGCCATCGAGGTTGGCAATGGCACAGTTGCACTCAGTTGCCCCGTAGAACTCTGCCACCTGCTTGATGCGGAAGCGGCTGGTGAAGGACTCCCAGACAGAGGGTCTCAAGCCATTACCAATCGCCATACGGACGTGGTGCTGGGTTTCAGTCTGGCGGACCGGTTGGTTAAGGAGATACCGGCAGATCTCTCCAATGTACTGGACAATCTAAAGAGCAATTGTCAGAGAGGTTAACAGCTTGATGTCCTCCGTCGCAAGGTGCCTATAATATGAAGGAGTTGAAGTCATGTTACAGTTATTTAAGCTCTACGTGCACCCCTGTTTACAACAATGCATCCTGGCACAGTGTCTGCACTGAAAATGGAAATACTGTTTAAGAGGAAGCACTGTGCAGATGGATCAGAATGTTGGCTGGTCAAAAAGGGTTAAATTTGTGTGGTTTGCCAAGACTAGATCTGTATTCCCTTGTATAAAGGTAACTGAAGACTGATGTAATTGAGGTGTTTACGATTAGTTACCTGTTCCTCACCACTAGTGCCTCTGGTCAGGTGCAGGGGAGGCTTGGGACAAAGGGGGCAGAACCTTAGAGAGAGAGCCAGGTCATTCAGAGGTGGGGCCAGAACTGGAAATCTGGAGCTTTCTCTCCACAAAAAAGACCAGATAGAGAGGTCAACTGAGAAAGTCAAAACTGAAATGATTCCGATCTTTGAGGGTAAGGGGGTTAATTGTTGAACCTAGTCGGGTGGATGGAGTTAATATGCAGACCAATCATGATCTAACTGAATGGTGGAACAGGCTGAATGGGCTGAATGGCCTCCTCCTGCTGTCCGTAAACAAGGCAACATCTGGTCTACTTCACGTCTCCTTTGTGATTCACATAGCACCACAGCGAGTCCTGTGACTGCAGGAAGATAAACTGACCCAGCATCACTGCAGCAGTGCAGCTACTGGCTTTGCCATCTCAGTATCCATCACTGAGAAACATTCTTGCTGTAGGCATGGTCTGCTGTCAATCTAGCTTTGCACAGGAATCAAACAAGGCAATGAACACTCAAAGTCTCAGCTCGGGGAGGGGGGCCATGATCAACAAAGTAGGGGTGTTGCAGAAGGAACTGCATCTCAGAATAAGTGACAGCAACAAAGACCGTGATAGCAACATGAAATGCTGAGGCTAGGGAATTGTACAGTGTAGTCAAGCTCAGTTTCCACAACCCTATTTGCTTTTCCTTAAGATGGCCTGGAACTTGGGAGCATAATCTCAGAATGAAGGATCAGCCACTTAGGACTGAGATGAAAAGGATGAATCTTTGAAATTCTGCACCACAAGACTGTGGACACTCATTCAATGGCTACAAATTGGTCCTTGTCAAGCTCCTTGAGTGTTGTTGGAGCTGCACTCATCCAGCCAAGTGGAGAATATTCTACCTACAATCCTGACTTGTAGATGCAGGACAGACTTTGGGAGCAGTAGCAAATTTGGCAGAATATTTATAAAGGGGGACAATGACCTTTATATACAAACATAGAAAATAGATGCTGGAATAGGCCATTCAGCCTATTTTGGCTGCTTTGTCATTAAATATGAGCCTAAAGGATTCTCTATCTCAAAGGCATACTTCTGCTCTCTTCCCAGACCCCTGGCATCTTCAGTGCCTTCTTAAACATATTCAGTGACTTGGCCTCCATATATTGAACAAAGCAATGGATTGACTGAGATAGTAGCAGTTTCATAGGAAGGGAGGGCAAAGTTCCTAGAATGTGTTCAAAAGAATTATCGATAGCAATAGGTTTCCAGTCTAATGAGGCTGTATTACCGCTAGACCTGGTTCTTGGGAAGGTACAGCAAGTGACAGTGGGAGAACTTCTGGGAGATAGTGATCATTACATCATTAAGTTTAAGGTAACTATGGAAAAGGACAATTAACAATTTACACTAAGAACATTTAAGCGAGGGAAAGCCAGATTTAATGCTGAACAATGGGCCACCAATAAAGAAGAGATGGTTTTTCCACTCAATGTATATTCCTTTGAAAGAGAAGAGCGGAACAAACATATCCAGAGCCCTCCTTGACAAAAGATTTATAATTATGATAAAGAAAAACAACAGTGTTTATGACAGATGTCAGTCAAAAAATACAACTGAGAGACAGGCTGAACACTGAAGGTTCAGAAAGGTAGGGAAGAAATAAATGAGAGAAGTAAAGCAAGATAGGAGACAGGCAGCCAACATAAAAAGAAATCCCAAAATCTTCTACAGACAATAAGCCTCACAGCACCAGGGACCCGGGTTCGATTCCAGCCGCGGGCAACTGTCTGTGTGGAGTTTGCACACTCTCCCCGTGTCTGTGTGGGTTTCCTCCCACAGTCCAAAGATGTGCAGGTTAGGTAATTGACCATAGTGTTGAGGAAAGTACAGGCTAGGTGGATTAGCCATGGAACATGCAGGGTTAGAGGGATAAGGTAGGGCGGTGGGTTTGGGCAGGATGCTGTTCGGAAGGTTTATGTACACCTGATGGGCCGAATGGCCCGCTTCCACACTGTGGGGATTCTATACTAATAGATAAATAGTTAAATAGTAAATGGTAGTGGAGCCAATTTAGGACCAAAAAAAAGGATTTCCACATGGAAGCAGAGGGCATGGCTGACATATTAAACAAATACAGTGCATTCATTTCTCCTAAGGATGATGGCAATATCTGGCATTAGGGAGGAAAAATGGAAATTCAATTGCTGAAAGGAGTTAACATTGATAAGGTGATAGCATTGAATAGGATATTGCACAGAAAGATGACAAAGCACTAGGAGTAAATGAGCTGCAATAAGGGTACTGAGAGAAGTGAAAATGAATATTGCAAAAACACTCGCAATAAACTTTCAGTCTTCCTTAGACTCAGGGGTGGTCCCTGAGGACTGGAGAATTGCAAACGTTTCGTCCTTGTTCAATAAAAAGTGCAAGAATAAACCAACGAACTACAGATCAGTTCAGCGTAACTTCAGTGGTTGGGAAACTTCTAACCTCAATAAAACAGTCACGTGGACAACCGTGGGTTAATTGAATAGCTATCTTAGGGGAAAATCATATTTAACCAATTTACTAGAGTTTGTTGATGAGGCAGAGATTTGATCAGGATAATGCTGTTGACGTAATATATGTGGACTCTGAAAGTATCTGATAGCATGCTTCATAACAGATCAGCGAGCTAAATCTGAGCTTGTGGACATGAAATGGACTGACAGCAACCAGAATTATGGTTACTGAATATTTTTTCAGGCTGGGAGAAGGTTTGTAGCTGAGCTTTCTATGTTTTAATGTTAGGACCCTTTCTTGATGTACATTAATGACGTGGGCCTTGATGCAGAGGGCATATTTAAAAGTTTGAGAATGACATGAAGCTTGCAACCTTGTGAACTGTGAGGAGGATAATGAAGAATTTTAAGAGGGTAAAGACAAGTAGTTAATAAAGCATATGCTATCTGAGGCTTTAATAACAGGTGCATTGAGAACAGTCCAAAGATGAGCAGGTTAGGTGGACTGCCTGATGCTAAATTGCCCATAGTGTCCAGGAATGTGCAGACTAGGTGGGCTAGCCATGGTAAATGTGAAGTTACAGGGGTAGGAGAGTGGGTATGGATGGGATGCTCTTCGGAGGGCTGGTATGGACTTGATGGGCCGAATGGCCTGTGTCCTCACTGCAGGGATTCTACGATTACTGTTTATACTGCAACCAGTTCTGGGTGCCACACGTTAGGAAGGATTTGGAGGCAGTGGAGAAAGTGCAGATCAGTTTACAACAATTATTCCAGGGATTGAGAAGTTTTGGTTATGAAGATCAATTGGAGTAATCGGGACTGTTACCCTTGAAGGGCAGGCTGAGGGGAGATTTAATTGAATTTTTCAAAACCATGAAAAGTCTGGATAGAGTAAATAGGGTGAAAAATTTGCCACTTATGAAAGTATTGGGGACAGATTTAAAAGAAGCAAAAGTGGTGAAGAACAACTTTTTTTCACACAGGAAGTGCTTGTAGTCTGGAATGAACTGCCTGCGAGTGGAGTGGAGTCAGGTACAATTGAGGTATCCGAAGGAAATTACATGGTTATTTGAAAAGGTACAATGAGGGTTCTGGGGGGAAGGTGGAAGAATAACCCTAGAAAAGATGCTTATTCAGAGAGCCTGCACAGACGCAATGGGTCGAGTGGCCTCCTTCTACATTACAACAGTTCTGCAATTGTGAGATATTCAAGGCTGACATTGGTAGTTTTGCGACCATTAAGTGAGTCAAAAAACATGGGGATAGGGTAGGGAAAGTGCAGAGGAAGTAGATCATTCTTGATCTTATTAAATGGCCACAGGCTTTAAGTATAGGAGTTGAGTACAGGAGTTTGAGTACAGAAGTTGGGACAATATGTTGAGGTTGTACAGGATGTTGGACAGGCCTCTTTTGGAGTGCTGCGTCCAGTTCTGATCACTTTGTTCTAGGTAGGATATTATTAAGCTGCAGAGGGTTCAGAAGAAATTTACCAGGATGTTGCCAGGAACGGAGAGATTGAGTTATAAGGAGAGGCTGGATAGGCTGGGGCTTTTCGCACTGGAGTGTTGAAGGTTGAGGGGAATATTTCAGAGGCTCATAAAATCATGAGGGGTATAGGTAAGCTGAATGGCAGGTGCCTTTTTCCAAGAGTGTGGGATTTCAAAACAAGGGGGCATAGTTTTAAGGTGAGAGAGTAGAAAGCTCTAAAAAAGAGATGCGGGGCAACCTTTTTGCACAGAGAGTGGTTTGTGTGTGGAGTGAACTTCCAGAGCAGGTACAGTTACAATGTTTAAAAGACATTTGGATAAGTACATGATTAGGAAAGTTTTGGAGGGATATGGGCCAGGAGCAGGCAGGTGGGACTAGTTTAGTTTGGGATTATGGTCAGTGTGGACTGGTTGAACCGAAGGGTCTGATTCCATGCTGTGTGACCCTATGACTGAATGGCCTATTCTCGGTTGTATTTTTTAAAAACACAATCCTGTTCCTGAACACTTTTGTTGAAAACAGGCAGGGAGCTAGGCCAACATAGGCAAGGGGGAGATGTGGATGTTATGCAGGAAGCATAGAGAAATCCGGAGTGTGCACAGCAGGCAGAGGCTTGTAAAGACTCACAGTGCAGTTGTACTTCACACAGTCATCCCAGAATCGACTGGCCGAGAACTTCTTTTTGATCACAACAGTCAGGCCATGCAGCAGGCACTGTCCCACACCCACTATATTGCCTGTTGACAGAACAGAGACACAACCTTAAAAACAGTCTTGCTTTACTGAAAAGTCATTAACAGTCAGACACAGGGAAAGTCTGTGGATCATGTGTGGTTGTAATCTACAAAGCACAACATGCTTGTTTAATAACAAGTCCAATGAGGAAGTTTTTTCAATATTTTGTCAATGTTGTGGTGATAGTTCTTATCCCTGAAACCATAACTGCTCACTTGTGTGACCTCATCCAGCCCTACAAACCCCCAAGCACCTGCCCTCCTCAGATTATGGTTTTCTTCATTGCTTCAATACTGGTGGTCACCCTTCAGCAGCTGAGCTCCCAAATGCTCTGGAATTACCCCCACAAACCTCTCCGTCTCCCTCTTCCTTAAAATCCTCTTTGACCTCTCTTTTGGGCAGCTGTTGCTACAACACACATGGCTTGGTGTTTGATAATTCTCAGTGACGTGCCTGTGACATTTTAACTACACTGAAGAGACTTTGTAAATGAAAGTTGTTGTTCATTCATATAGGCCTCATGATTTGCCAACTGTTCCAGTTGGTAATGATTGTAAGGAAATAATTTCCACGCTTGCTCTTTAAGTAAGCCTCTGTCATAGTAATTTTTATTAAAAATAGGCATCACAAGAGGTTTGCGCAGAAACCCAAACTCTGGATGAACAGAGTTTAAGATTTCACCTAACTTCTGCTTTTATTCCAATTTGCGGAATTCAGAGATATGTGTACTCCCAAACGCAAGTGATTTCAGGCAGAATTCCAAGCATGTGAGATGTACTCACACTCACTGGGCTTAAACAGGCCAACAAAGAGTTCACAGACGGAAAGAGCCTTAACAGCTGTAATATAGCACCTATCCATATTACAACATTAAATGAATTATGAAGGATCATTCTTGTATGATAATATTCCACATTGAAAGAAGGGAGACTCCAAGGTAGATTGTCACGAAGCTGTAATTTGGGAGAGTTAACACTTCAGCGTAACGAACAATACCCAGGTATAACCTTGGTGAATGCATTTCAAAATCCTCCAGGACTGAGTGACAAAGAAGATAATGCAAAAACTAAATGCTAAGCAGGAATTCTGAAAGAAAGTGAGGCAGAGCCCAGGAGATTCTTCTGGTCTGTCCTACTAGCTGAGAAATTTTGGAAGAAACATGGAACAATTTAAGGCACAGGTGACTGCTCACCATTTCCATTCATTAGTCTTCAACATCACTCAGTAACATGAGCCACCAGGGTTGCCTCAGCTTAAACCCCAGACCAAGAAGTGAGCAATAACTTGGCCAGACACTCCAGTGCAGTGCTGAAGCAGTGATATAGTGTTGGAGATGCCGTCTCTTGGATGAGCTGTTCAACTGACAGCAGCCTGATACAAGCGAGAAACTTCATCAGAAATTTCTGATGAAGGGTCTAGGCCCGAAACGTCAAGTTTTCCTGCTCCTATGATGCTGCTTGGCCTGCTGTGCTCATCCACCCCCACACGCCTTGTTATCTCGGATTCTCCAGCATCTGCAGTACCTTTTATCTCTGATACAAGCGAGAAACTATACGGGCGAGAAATGACTCCTTACCTGCTGAATGATACAGGGGCAGACAGTCATAAATAATATCATCATGCCGCATTCGGAATCCATAATAAGCAAACACAGCCATCCTGTAGTACCTACAAGCAAGCATACCTGCTAATGAGTAGGATGGAGGCAAAAAACAGGGTTTTATATATCACAGAGCAAGCACATTAACTCATTAAGTGTGGCTAACTGAGGTTAGAGATTCAAATCTAGGTTCTGCTGCATGGGTTTACCTTTCACTCTGCTGGGTACTAAAAACCTATACAAAGATACGACCTAACATCTTCGTGATTAACAACTTCCCCATTGTTCAGACACACCAAATGATACAGCACAAAAAAGGGTAATTTTGTCACTTGTGTTAGTTCTTGCGAAAGAGCTGTCAAATTAGTTTCACATCCCCCCCCCACCCCCCGACAGCCCGGTTTTCGTCCAATTCCCTTGTAAAAGTTGCTGCTGATTTTGTTCCCAATGCCGTCTCAAGCATCACATTCAGATCGTAAGTCACCAAAAAAAAACTTTTGCCCATCTCCCCTCTGGTTCCTCTGTCAAAATTGCCAGCACAAAGCCTTTGAAATGTCAGAAATGAACAGCCAGTGACCTCTGCTGTGCCCCTCAGTCTTGGTACATACCTGCTGTGTACGACAATGGCAGCTTTAGGCATACCAGTGGTGCCAGATGTGTAGATGTAAAAAAGGCGATCTGTAAAGACAAAGGAAGAGACAGGAGTCAGGTACAGCAAGTTTGCACAGCATCTCCTTTCTCATCTTCCAACTGCCCTACAATTCCACTTATGTCACAATTACAGTATCTGCGTTGGAATGATTAACAAAAGATTCACAATTGCCCTTTTTTTCTCATAGATCCCAGCTCTTCACCATTACACAGGCGAATGCAGACATTTCCAGCTCACTGGCTGATCAGTCCAACATCAGCACAAGGTGGAATTGATCTTTCAAAGCTGAGGAATTAGTGAAATTGGCCAAAGCCTATAAAATTTCCACATTTATAGAGTTATATCATTAAATGCTGCATTTGATTTTCTCTTGTTTTCAGAGTTAACAGCAGAGTACAGAAATTTAAAAAAAAAGTCACAAGGATACAGTGACTTGGGGGCAGCACGGTGGCTCAGTGGTTAGCACTGCTGCCTCACAGCGCCAGGGACCCAGGTTCGATTCCAGCCTCGGGTGTCTGTCTGTGTGGAGTTTGCACGTTCTCCCTGTGTCTGCGTGGGTTTTCTCCGGGTGCTCCGGTTTCCTCCCACAGTCCAAAGATGTGCAGGTTAGGTGGATTGGCCGTGGGAAATTGCCCGTAGTGTTCAGGGAGGTGTAGGTTTGTTGGGGGGGGTGGGTCTGGGTGGGATGCTCTGAGGTTCGGTATGGACTTGTTGGGCCGAAGGGCCTGTTTCCACACGGTAGGGATTCTATGTCTGATTCTATACTATACCATGAGCCAGTGATACTTGACCATATTTGGCCAGTATTATTTACAAGAAAGGAAAAGAAGAAGAAATTCCCTGCCAATCAGACACAAAGCCACTGACAGCAATTAACACATTGAATATACAAACTCTCAAACTGCTTCCCACAATAGGAATTATTCCTCGGTCATAGCACTCCACTGGCCAGTGTTATTCACATGTTTATCTCATATACAAGGGAGGCGATGCACCGTCACAGCTCCTACGATACATGGCTGGTCTGCAATACAGAGGGCTAAGAGACAGACAAGTCACCCACGAGACTGGCAATTAAGGAACAATGCGTGTTGCAAGGGTGGCTGTTGAAAGCTCAGGCTGTCTTGGTATACGATTTTCAGCCCACTATACCTGCTGTTGCAGCAGACCAGCTTGTCAGGGTTTTGGGGACTGAGCAAACCAGTAAGAGAGATGCCCAGCCCTTTCTTGCTTCATGGGCTGTAAATTGTAAACGAATGGCTGGAAAGGAAAAGCTAGTTGTACATATACAAGCTATTGAAGATGGAAATCTAATCCAGTCACTACAGCCCTGGAATGACTGAAACATTAACGGAATGCAACTGAATGAATGCACTGCAGCGGTCCAAAGGCAGGTCACCACCACCTTAAGGGCAATTAAGAAGGTACAGCCTGCCAGCAATGCCTCTAGGGATGATGTTTACAGCAGAATAAGAAGTCTGATTCTAATTCTGGGCCAGTTCTTGGCTCCAATCCAAACCTAATCGCACTGCTTTATCTACTCTCAACAGTCCTGTGTGTTCTTCCATTTCAAATATTTAGCAAATTTCCTCCTTTTGGATTCCAATGGTCACTGCCTCAACCTCTCCCTGCAAGTCAATCCCATATTCCCAACAGCCCTCTGTGTAATGAAAGTTTAATTGCATTCATTAATCTTTTGACTATAATTCTAAATTGTTACCTCCCGGGCACCAACTGTCGGAAAAAAGGAAACAGATTTTCCCCATTCATCACATTAAACTTTGCATTCATTTATAAAAAAAAACTTAATTAAAAATTCCCTTACAATCCTCTGCATATATTCCCAACATCTCAATCCTTGCCCAGCAACTGAAGTTTCAATTTTTTTATTCACTTGAGGGCGTCGGTGACTAGGCCAGAGTTTATGGCCCATCCCTAATTGCCCAGAGGGCAGTTAAGATTCAGCCACATTGCTGTGGGTGTGGAGTCATATGGAGGCCAGAACAGGTAAGGTTGACAGATTTCCTTCTCGAAAGGACATCAGTCATCTTTGACATTAGGACATTGTTGAAACTCTTTCCCCCACCCATCAAAAAAAGCTGTTGAGACTGGGGAGACAACTGAAGATTTCCAAACTCGGATTGACCAATTTGGCACCGATAGAATAAAGGTAGTCGATGACGTCAGGGTATAGTCTAGCCAGGATCACTTATGAGGGGCCAAATGGCTTCCTGATTCAAGGAAACCAGTGCCAGCCCTAAATTGTAGTCAGTTTCTGACCTATTAGGGAACAAATGGTTCTTGAATTTTAAAGAAATCCTGCTCACAGCTGAGGCAAAACATGCGGGCACCTAATTTTGGGGTCACGTTCATTCGCTTTACTCGTCACCTGCCTGGATTAGACCTGGTATGTTTTTAACAGGATGAGGGCATCACTGGCTGGGTCAGTATTTATTGCCCATCCCTAATTGCCCAAAGAGCAGTTGAGAGTCAATCACATTGCTGTGGGTCTGGAGTCACATGTAGGCCAAGCCAGGTAAGGATGGCAGTTTCGTTCCCTAAAGAACATTAGTGAATCAGATGAGTTGGTTGTTCCAACAATCAACAGTGGTCATCATTAAACTTTTAATTCCAGATTTTTATTGGATTCAAATTCCCCCACCTGCGGAATTCGAACCTGGGTCCCCAGAACGTTACCTGGAATAACAGTTCAGCGATAATACCACTAGGCCGTTGCCTCCCCTGCACTGTATTTCTGTTTAAGATTTGTCTTGTTGCTTTCTTCATGTGACAATATGACATTTGGTAATCAGAATGATGCGAAAGGTCAGTAAGAAAAGAACACATTCGAAAGAAAACAACCTGCCAGCAAAAATCCAGTTGTAATTTTAGATGTGTGATTATTTTTAAAGCATCTGACATCTGGCATGTGATAAACGACATCAGAAAATTTCCCAAGTTTGCCTTGGCATATTAGCTTTGGCTCAGTTTGACGATCATGGCATGAGCGAGTCACCTTCATGTACACCCCCAGTCACCTCAGTTCAATCTTGAAGATAGTGGTTCTCACTGAAACTGTTACAGGCGGCTCACTGTGACCGTACTTTGTACAAATGACCATTTGTACACTCATTAAACAAAAGGCAACATGAACTAAAATCAATTAAATGTACTCGAAAGTATACAATCTCTAGTATGGCTTTTTCTTAATTAAATAAAAATCAACAATTTGACAGGGCACAAGAGTCCCAAAATAATCACTGTTATATCAGATTCATCTGTAAAAAACACAGTCCAAGCATTGAAGCTGCAATGTTCAAGAAATGCAGTCTTATTTTAAGAAACATTTATTTTTAAGAAGACTAAAAGACTTCACTATCAGAATAAAATCCAGAGCAGCAGGGATGAAATGTCTCAAGTACCAGAGGCTGGGAGGAGGAAAAGGAGAGAGTGGGACAACATTAATTCCTGTTCAGTTCTCCTTTCTGTGGTACACAGAGGGGAAATGACAGGGACCTCATGTAAGGAGCAAGATTTGCAGCATTTACAACTAGAGAAACACCGTTCAGTGCTGCAAATACTTTTATTATGAAGCATGTTTAGTGTCTGCGCACAAACACAGCAGCTAGATCCCAAAAGCATTAGGAAACTGAGATGATTATTAATCTCATTTTTGATGGATTTGGTCAGCCAGGCACTGAAAGAACATCTTGAAAGACTTGGAATTGTGCCAGAAACTATGGGGGAAAGCTTACTAATAAAAATTCTCCTTCACCTGATAGAAGTGCTACGCAACAGGAGATAATGGTCTAATTTTCACTTGTTTTGCTTTCTGCCTTCTAAGCAGTTAACAGCAGCTGGGAAATATAAGAACTAGGAGCAAGAGTACGCAGTTCAGCCCTTCAAGCCTGTTCCGCCATTTGAAATTATCTTGGCTGTTCACATCTCAGCCTCAACTCCACTTTGCTGTCCGCACCCCATAATCCTCAACCTGTCATGAATGAAAAAGCTTTCGGCCACCTTCTCAAATTTATTCAATGCCCCAGCATCCATCATGCTCTGGGGGAGTAAATTCAACGGATTCATGACCCTTTGAGAGAAGTATCTTCTCATCTGCTTTAAATCTACTACTCCTTATCCTAGAACTGTGGCCACTCATGCTAGAAGTGTGTACATTATGCATGCTTTTACTGCAAAAATCTCAATCGAAGTAGAGGAATGCGCTACCCTGCCACTGCAACCTGCTCTGATGCGGAAGTGAAAGCGTGATCCACTTTTTGTATGCTGTGTCAGAAACACTGCATCATTAGGGCGTTGGGGATGGCTACTGAAGCAGAAGGCCACTGCTGGAATGCACTGCCTTCAATAAGAGTGGAAGCATGTGTGCTTGCAACCTTCACAAAGGCAAGTGGATACATATTTGAAAGGCACAAATATTCCTGGTTATGAATGGAGGAGTCATAGAGATGTACAGCACAGAAACGGACCCTTCGGTCCAACTCGTCCATGCGACCACATATCCTAAATTAATCTAATCCCATTTGCCAGCATTTGGTCCATATCCCTCTTAAACCCTTCCTATTCGTGTATCCATCCAGATACCTTTTTAATGTACCAACCTCCACCACTTCCTCTGGCAGCTCATTTCATACATGCACCACCATCTGTATGAAAAAGTTGTCCCTTAGGGCCCTTTCCCATCTCACCCTAAACCTATGCCCTCTAGTTCTGGACTCCCCCATCCCAGGAAAAAGACCTTGCCTATTTACCCTATCCATGCCCCTCGTGATTTTATAAACCTATTAAGGTCACCCTTCAGCCTCTAGCGCTCCAGGGAAAATAGCCCCAGTCTAT
The DNA here is from genome assembly GCA_024137785.1 of Ginglymostoma cirratum. Classification (NCBI taxonomy): domain Eukaryota; kingdom Metazoa; phylum Chordata; class Chondrichthyes; order Orectolobiformes; family Ginglymostomatidae; genus Ginglymostoma; species Ginglymostoma cirratum. Next base: position 13,771,125 of record JAHRHZ010000277.1, on the reverse strand, counting down.
TCAGACTCTCCTTACAGCTCAAACCCTCCAACCCTGGCAACATCCTTGTAAATCTTTTCTGAACCCTTTCACAAGTTTCACGACATCCTTCCCATAGCAGTGATGAATCGTAAAGCTTTTTCAAAGTACACCTCCAATAGGTTGAATGTCCTGCACTCCATGATTCTACAATTACTAACACAGAAAAACTGAATGTGATTATCCTTCCAGTATCACAGGCATCCCATTAACTAAGGACCATCTCGATAAAGCTGCCGATTCTTAAAAACAAAACAGGTAGACCAGGTATAGGAGATAAAAGGTACTGCAGATGCTGGAGAATCCGAGATAACAAGGTGTGGAGCTGGTTGAACACAGCAGGCCAAGCAGCATCATAGGAGCAGGAAA
>JAHRHZ010000277.1:13744902-13770638 GCA_024137785.1 Ginglymostoma cirratum | reverse complement strand
GAAATCCACATTGATACCATTGGGCTGCAGGGTTCCCAAGTGGAATAAGAGTCGCTGTTCCTGCAGCCTTCGCGTGGCATCACTGTGGCATTGCAGGAGGCCCAAGATGGACATGTCGTCTGAGGAATGGGAGGGGGAGTTGAAATGGTTCGCAACTGGGAGGTGCAGGTGTTCTGCAAAGCGGTCCCCAAGCCTCCGCTTGGTTTCCCCGATGTAAAGGAGGCCACAACAGGTACAGCTGATGCAGTATACCACATTGGCAGATGTGCAGGTGAACATCTGCCTGATGTGGAAATTCTTCTTGGGGCCTGGGATTGGGGTGAGGGAGGAGGTGTGGGGGCAGGTGTAGCACTTCCTGCGGTTGCAGGGAAAAGTGCCGGGTATTGCTCACTGAATTTCTGTGCAAATAAATTCTCACGATGCTTTTCAGAAGTTCAGATTAGGGTGGGTGGAGGGAGTGGAAGGGAGGGTGAGACTTAGTCCAAGAATTCTTTTGTGTTGCAACGTTATGACTCAGCTTTAAATTTTTCCTGAAGTGGGGCAAGGGTTACAAATTGCCCAGCAATACAAAGTAGGTGAAAGGTTGAACTCATTGCTGGTGCCTGTCATTTTTGCTTGTTTGAGTTGGGTGCTTATGAATGTGACGCATTCCCAGAAAATACATTCAGAGAGTGAGAAGGCTTGAACAGTACACATTCTGCTGAACAACCAGTTCAAGTGAAAAAAAAATTGCACAGGGCAATTTCCTGACATCTCCAAGAAAGATTGCATATTTTGGATCAATTCAGAAGCTCAATTAAAAGGGACACCCATTTCACACTCCTCTCTGTAAGTAGTCTGCAGTTCTGCTGGGGCATTTAGCTTTTAACCTGGCACACTACTTCAAGACCATTGTTCAAATGTTGGGAATCTAAGTTAGCCACTTAAAAATTAACAGTGAAGGAGAAGTCATTTAATTTGTTTAGGCATTTCGGACTGCAGGGTTCAATCACACAATCATACGTCTGGCTTAGTCTAGTTTTAAAATTTTGATTTGTGTCCATAACTAATCCACATTGAATGCAGCATGACAGACACAACTTGAGACTTAAACTCTGCCATATCAACTTCTCCGTTATTGTTCATAATAAATTGAACATGTCATTTTACATAAATGAGGATGTTATTGGCCAGTTTTTATGGGGAAAGCATTCAGGAAGTAATGCAATACATTAATGCAATTCTTTAAATATTACATTATCCCTGCTCTGCTATGGGTAGCTCTTGATTGTGGGCTGTTGCAAAATTGTGTGGAGAATGCACTGCTGAGGTCATACTATCCATCAGAGAGTGCGAAAAAAGTGATTCCAGACCCACAAATGACCCTTCTGAGCAAGTGTCATGAGACCCAAAACATTAACTCTGATTTCTCTTCACAGACACTGCCAGACCTGCTGAGCTTTTCCAGAAACTTCTGTTTTTGCTTCCCACAAATGACATGGTTTGCAGAATCACTATTGCAACCAACCAGGGAGGTCGAAAAGAGGGAGCTCATTCACCTCTCACCCGATTGCAACATGCATAGCTGTTAGTCCAGCCCATAATCACTGGGCTACTAAAACTTGCATACCTTTCACGTCCTCTCTAATACTAGGTGCACTTTTATGGTAAAAGAATACACGATGAATGGCAGGACCGTTGGAAGCAAAGGGACTTTGATATGCATGTCCATTAGTCCCTTAAGGTGTCAGAACTAGATGGGTTAAATGGTTAAGGAAGCAGATGGTATACGTGCCTTTACAGTTGGGCCATAGAGTTTAAGAGAGGGAGGTGATACTGGAACTGTATAAAACACTGGTTAGGCCACAACTACAGGATTATAGGAAGGATGTGGTAGCACTAGAGAGGGTGCACAGAATATTTGCAAGGATGTTGCCTGGGTTGGAGAGTTTCTGTTATGAAGAGAGATTCGATAAACTTAGAGCAGAGGAGACTGAGGGGGAACATGATTGAGATGTATAAAATCATGAGGGGCATAGACAGGAAGAAATTTTTCCTCTTTGTGGAGGGATCAATGACCAGGGAGCATAGATTTAAGGTAAGGGACAGAATCTTTGGAGGAGATGTGAGTAAAAATGTTTCATCTAGAGGATGGTAGGAATCTGGAACTCACTGCCTGTGAGAGTGGGAGAGGCAGAAACCCTCATCACATTGAAAAAGTATTTAGATGTGCACTTGCAATGCCAAGGCATAGAAGGCTACGGGCCAAGTGCTGGGAAACGGGATTAGAATAGTTAGGTCGCTGTTTTTGACCGGTGCAAATATGATGAGCTGAAGGGCCTTTTACTGTAGCCCTCTGTGACTCTAAAAGATAAAGTGCCATAAAAGGGTTCAGAGTTGATTGCGGCTTGTGATGTGCCTATGGCACTGGAGTGTAAACAGCAGAAGGATTCTGCGGTGAGTATAAATCACCAATACGAAAAGAACATCAAGGGACCCTAGACAGAGGATTGGGCAAAATGGCAGAAAGGAAAGTAGACAACCTCAAAAATCTTTGGCTGTATGGGTTTGGAAGGCAGAGAATCCCTTGGTGTAATAGAGAAGCTCTACAAATAAAACCAGAGGCAAGGCTAATGCATGTCATTTAAACGTCACAAAATCTTATTCGTGATAAATAAAACTGGGTGGGGTCATCCAGAGCTTCACTATTTAGGATGATGATGAAACACTCAGATTTGTTGTGGCAAAGTCACTTAAGAGCCTGCCGACAGTGGGCTCCTCTAATGTGTGCTCCTGTAAAGTTTCTGTCATTTGTTAACAGTATTCCTCATTTATACATTTTTGAAAAAAAAGATTGCATTGGAGCGCGTGCAATTTCTAAAACAAGAGTGTCAGTGAGCACATACAAATGCAGAGATTTCTTGGTGGAAGTAAAATCGCATCTCCTCCAATAGGGTTTAGGCCCGAAACGTCAAGTTTTCCTGCTCCTATGATGCTGCTTGACCTGCTGTGTTCATCCAGCCCCATGCTTGTTATCTCGGATTCTCCAGCATCTGCAGTACCTTTTATCTCTCCTCCAAATCTGACTTCTTGCACATCTTAGATTTTCACAGTTTCACCACTGTAGTCACACTTCAACCGCCTCAGCCTCTAATCTAGAATTCTGCACTTAACCTTTCTATATCACGTAAGGCATTAAAAAAGAACCTACTGTGGAATAAATGTTCAGTCACCGACCCTTATATCTTCCTTTGTGCTTCAACGTCAAATTTTGTTTGAGAATGCACTCCTGCAAAGATTTATGCTGCTGAGGGTACCCTATAAATACAGGCCACTGTTGGTGCGGTTAGGCAGATCCCTGCACGAAAACACACACGCTGCTGCAAAATGTACTGTCATTGAAAACCTCATTTCTGCACAAGTTATTATTGGTGTACAGTGCCAGCCAGAAACACAACAACACTGGTACATTCGCCTCTCTCACATACAAACAGACGAACATTCAGAAGAAGCACAGTTACTTGCATACATACACACATGTAAATGCTATTCAGCTCTGTGATCAGTGCTGCAGCTTTGTAAGAATTGAAACATTGTCTTCTTAGCTGGCCAATTACCATATGAATCTGCTGAATGGCAGACGGATGCCATTAATGCACTGACCACTGGTACTGAACCTCAAAGGACAAGCTTTCACACTTGTCAGTTTAACATGGCCTGAAATTTTATTGGCCAGTTCTGCAACGATAAATTACGAAAAGTTATCGAAAGATCCATCAATGGAGTGTAATATTTCAGTTTTGGATAAATGGAAAACTGTAAAAGCATTAAACCCATCTTACCCAAATAAAGAACAAAAACAGTAGTTGCTGGAAAAGCTCAGCAGGTCTGGCAGCATCAATGAAGAAAGAAAATCAGAGTTGATGTTTCAGGTGCGGTGACCCTTCCTCGGAACTTATCCAAATAAAACCTTTTAAAACTGAGTTCACAATCTTGACCTGCAACTTTTCTTTTGCTGAGCTCACTGCAAGGTTGTGGTATAAGGAGCACTCTAGAGAGCAGCTAAAAACCAAGAAACCGATTGTGTGGCCTGTTATCACCATAATATAATGCATTCCAACAAGTAAACACAGGAAAAACTGCTGGCACCAATTACAGAACATACATCACACCAACAGGGAATCTGGCTTCAGAGGATAAGTTGCACAAATAAAAATAAAAATTGCTGGAAAAGCTCAGCAGGTCTGGCAGCACCTGTGGAGTGAAATTAGAGTTAACGTTTCGGGTTGAGTGACCTGTCGTCAGAACTGAATATACGTAGCACCCCTCAGTGCAGAAGATATTGTGAACATTTAACTGATATTGTGGTAGTAGCCAGACAGGATTTAGTAATGCCATACTATTTCCAACCTTTAGTCATAAATTTATAGTTAGAATGGTTTTACATCAGGCTTACCATATGGGTTTCAGTTCTTGCCACAAACACCATGATGGCATTGTAACATAACCTTGCCGAGGCCATTGGGTTAAAAATAGCATGCACAGGTCGAATTCACAAATGGATTTTAGTACAACGATTTCTTTTAAAGAATATCAGGGTAAGCAATGGGCTATAAAATACTACATTGCAAGGATCTATGAGGTTATGTAAAAAAAACCCTTTTTTTCCTGCAGAATATTAAGACTGCATCCTTTCTCAACTAGAGAGTTTGGTGTTAAAAACAGAATTTATTAAAGAAATGAAATCAGACTCTGTATAGTCCAGGCATTTTTAAAGACTTCTGTCTAGTTTTTGGTGGTTAGTGCAAGTTAGTGCACTTAAGAAGATGGTGCAGGTTCAGTTAAGGAGCACCAACGAACTCATGAGACAGAAAAACAAATCTTTTTTCATCTGTTCATGGGCTAGGCCAGCACTTATGGCTCTTCTCTAACTGCCCACAGGGTGGTTAAGAATCAAAACCACATTGCTGTGGATCTGATATCACACGTATGCCAGACCAGATAAGGACAGCAGATTTCCTTCAGTACATTTGTGAATCAGATAGGCTTTCTGAACAATCAACAATGGTTACATGGTCACCATTAGACCTGTTGTAAATTCAAATTTCACTATCTGTCATGGTGGGACTCGACCCTTTGTCCTCAGGACATTGGCCTGGGGTTCTGGATTACTAGCCTAGTGACATTACCAGTATGCCTCCATCGTTCCACACTCAGTGAGAAATACCACAAACGTGCAGGTCTTGGTTAGACAGAACATCAGGAGCAGAAGGTGGAAAGTAATGCGTTAGCATCCACACTGGATGTAAAGTCTGGTGAAGGACCCTTTCACAGCAGAATGCAATATTCAGTTTAGGTTTTAGAAAGAGACATATGCTTGAGGTAAGCCCTGCTGAGTTTACAATACGTGCAAGGGAGTTGCCGGTGGCCCTCAACTGTGGAGGATAAAAGGAGCCAGTAAAGACAGACACTAAAGCAGATGTCAAAACTTTCAACATTGGCAGTCAGGCGGATGCAATTAGACCAAATGTGTCAGACTAATACATAAATGAGGCAATGTACCCAAATATTCACATATACTAGTATTTACGTTCGAGAAATAATGCTGCATTAAAGTAGTCATTACCCATGAATCCAATTTCAGGTGGAGCAGACGGTGGGTATTTGGAAGCTGCACTGAGCAGGGGATCGAGGTGCTCCGTACCAGCTGCAACTTTGCTTGGATCCCAGTTTCCACTGCAGAATCTCTGAACCTTTTTCCCTAGGATCCCATTCACTTCTAACAGGGCTGGAATAGAAACAAAGACATAAACCAATCAGGTGCAGCTTGAGGGACCGACAGTGCTTCCACCCTGCTGCAGTAATGATGAGCTTACTGCATTCATGCCTCAAAACTAACACTGGGACATTCTGTGATCAGTCAAATCTGAGGTTTTCAAAAAAGTAAAATGCGCATGCAGCGCAGAAAGAGCGTTAACTTAGAAGAAGCCTCATAAATCAAGATTAAGCTTCACAGGCCTGGGCATACGCCAGGATTTAACAAAGCAGAGGAGGCCATTTGGCCCATTCTACATGTGCAGGTTCTTGGTAAGAACTATCCTATTTTCCTTTCGGCATGACAATTTTGAATCCTTTTCACCAACCTTTCAGCAATTGGAAAGTTGTGGGCTGAAATAACAACCCCAAGCAGACATTTCACTTTGCATCATCAGAGATCTTATTTCTAATAAAATATGATGTTGGAAGCCTCTGCCCATGTTGTCTATATGACTTTCACTTCCCACAAAGCTCTTGTATATGACAGGGTGACACAAACACACAAATAGACCATGTAGCCTATTGTGCCTACACAATGAACCCCACAACCCCTGCTCTTCCCCACCAGCCCTAATTGTTTTCTTTTGAAGTATTTCTTCAATTCCTTTTGAAAGATATCCGTTTTGCTTCCACCACTCTTACAGGCAATTCATTAAGGAAACAGGTGCCTTACAACAGCACACACAGCTAAGAGATTGTATGGTAAAGTCCTGGTTATTTTCCAAGGTAGAGCTGGAAGCTCGGAGCAGGACTTTCACTGATCACTTTTATCCATGATCCATATTTTGGATCAAGGGTTGATAGGTATGGGTGGCAGACCCTCGATTGAGATCTCTGGCAGGGAGATGGAAATAGTTACCACTCCAGGGAAACAGAGGTGCAGCATCTAGGCCATCACTCCAGCTGAGAGAGCGCTGCACTGACAGCAAAGCTGTATTTATGGTGAGAGACTCAACGTTTTGCTCTTTCCAGCCTGCTGTGCACAAGTTGGCTGCATAACACCTTGTTAGAAGGAGTGCTGTGGATCGACCGAATGCACAGACCAAAAATGGGAGTGTGTGAGAAAGTGCAGGTTCTGGTCTTTTTAGCTGCATACCGCTGACTCACCATCACTCATCTCTGCACCAAATATAATGGCTTTGGCACCCGACACAGACAGGCAGTGAGTGAGTGCATCGAGGCGGAGATTGAAGTTAAGCAGTGCACCCTCCACTCCGATTTTAGCCATGCCGAGCCACAGACCGACAAACTCCGGCCTACTCTCCATGAACAACGCAATGACATCACCTGGACCATAGCCCTGCTCCCGCAGAAAGTTGCCCACGGCATTGGAATACTCATCAAGATCCCTGAAAGTCCACTTTTCTTCAACCCCTTCATAAATGAGGGCCACCTTATCTGGGTGTCTCTGCACTGTATCTTGAAAGATCTTCGGGATGGTGCTGTCTTCTCGTTGGTGTTTCCACACAGCTAACTTAACCCTCAGCAGCAACATCAGACCACTGTCACAGAGGGGAAAAAAAAAATGAAAGGCCATTACTTCAGGTTTCATTCTCCACTGAACTTGCGAAATCACAGATAATCAACAGGTGCTCCAGTCACAAATATGATCTGCAGTTTTTAACCAAATGCCTGACTGGTGGCCACGAAACTAACATCAATGGTCAGTAAATACCTGGGTGACTAATGTCCTTTAGGGTACAAAATATGTTGTCCTTACTCAGTCTGGCCTACATGTGACTCCAGACCCACAACAATGTGATTGACTCTAAAATGCCCTCTGAAGTGGTCAAACCAAAAAGTTAGTTCTAGAACAATCAGGGATTAGCAATAAATGTTAGCTTGAACATCCCTGAACAATTATCCTGATTCCAATCCTTCAGGGTCACCTTATAAAGGAGAGCAGTACATGTATTATTGATACTCTGTTCCTTTTCCCCTGTGTCCTGGCTCTGCTGATCTCTTCAGGGACATAGAGATCAGTAAGATCCTAGGCTCAAGTTCTGGTCTTAAAGGTCATTACTTAAAACACAGCTGAAGGAGGCCTTTCCATCTCCAGCCTATGGTACCTTTCAATTACATCAATGCTGACTGGGGACTCAGATTTGTCTGCTTTAACTTTATCTTCCTCAACTAACAATGATCAATGATTGTTTGATCTGAGTATCAAAAACCCCTGTTTTGTTGCAAGTGGAGGGACAGACTGAAGGGAGCTGGGGGAGGGTAAGAGATATATAGAGCACGACATAGACAGGCAGACAGACGCAGAGAGAGGGACAGACAGCAAGTGAGATAGACAGACGGAGAGGGAGGAGAAGGGAAAGACACACAGATAGGCATAGACACACAGACACACAAACAGACAGAGAGACAGGGCGGGAACAGACAGTTGGAAAGAGTCAGATGGAAGTTTTGATTGTGTTGTGGAATAAATGTTTCCTGATTTCCCTCCTGAATGCCTTGGCTCTAATTTTAAAATGATACTCCCTTTTGCTCGATACCCTCACTAGAGATTTTAATTAGTCTGTGCAGCCTGTTCAAATTCATTTAACAACCCAAGAGATCACCCCTCAACCTTCTCCAAACATAACCCAAAAGCTTCCTCAGATAACCAAACCCAGTGCGGCACAGAAGTTTTAGCCCTTTACAAAAGGTTCTGAATTTTTAAACTTGGTCTTGTCCAGGCGTGGTCTATAGATGAGGAAGATAAGGAAGCAAGTTCTTACAAGCCACTTCAACAATCTGAAACAATGTTATCCACAATGCTGGTTTCAGCACAACTGGCACAAACTTGCTGGCGAGAGACCAGGAATGTTTGAGCAGTGCGTGCATTTAAATGCACCGCTCACCTCCCAACAACACTGACTCTCATTTCACCAGCTTTTGGGAGAGGACGTGTGATTGATTGAACTTCAAATCACATGAACCTGTATACTCTTTGGTCAGAACTCATACCCACGTTAGAAAAGGTCAATAAAGTTTAGTCACTTTAAGAAGCTGCCGTCTGTTAATGAATTTTTTTTTTGGAAAGATTGCTGTCCAGATTAGACATTTAATTACAGCTGCGGAACTTTTCCAACTTTCCTACACTTCGGGTAAACAGACTGTCCCAAAGACTGACAGACCAAATTTCCACCTAAGGCTATTCAGAAGACTGGACATCAGGCGAAGTGAATGAAACTGAGTTGATATTATGAGGGGTGACTGAAGACTTCAAAGATATACTGCTGAAGGAGTATCGCAAAAGAGAGACTGAGGTTTAGACTGTAATGTTTAGAGGTTAGGGCTTAGATGGCTCATGGTATGGTCACCTTTAGTGGGCTAAGGGTGTTGGCGATATGAGAAACCAAGGGCAAACTGTACTGATCTTGGCAAGCTGTGGAGCTGCTGGCGGATACAGAAGTAGGGAGGGGACAAGTCCATAGAGAGGGATTTGAACATGAGGATGGTGCTGGTGAGCCAGAGCCAGAGCCAATGCAAGTCAGAGTGCACTGGGGTAATAGGAGAAAGGGATTTAGTGCAGATTAGGAAAGAGTACAATGGAAAAAAGATCCTTCAGAAATGTTTTATGATGGATGGATGGATGGTGAAACCACGTCTGGGACGGACACAGGGGCAACTTTAAACTGAGGCATTTTTATATTGTTAGTTCAGCAGTTTGGGTTATGTGGGAACAGTACCTGTGCAGCAGCCCTATATTTACATTATTAAAACCAGCTGCCTCATCCCAATAGCAGAGTATCTCAAATTTTCCATTTTGCTTTGCGAGATAAAACAATGTAAATCATTCTTACCATAAAGACATGGCAAACAGTTCTGACTTTTTTACATCACATTTACATCACATGGTATAACATGGAATTAAATATAGGAACAGGAAAAGGCCATTCAGCCTATTCTTATATTCAACTAGGCTAATGGCTGATCTGTGGCTTCACTCCATCTGCTGTTTTCATTTCCTGTCACTGAATGCCACCACCTAACAAATATCTGTTAACCTTTCAAGTCTTTCATTCTTCAGTTGAGTCTCAGCATCAACAGTTTTCTGGGGACAGAGTTGCAGATTTTCCTTCGCTTTCTAATGAAGTTGATGATGATATTGGGGAGTATTTGCAGCGAACGATGGAGCCTTATGCCTTAATCAGTTGGAGCAATACCTGGTTCAGGGTAATCACATTGGCACAGATGGACAAAGATGGTGTCTTTCTGATGAGGTGTTCCAACTTGTTCATGCTCACATGAGAGAGAAGCTACACGTGGTTCTGAGACAACGTAACCCCCTTCAACCAAAAAAGGCAGAGCAACTGGCTGTTCAGTTCACTGTGGCTTGAGAAGATGCGTACTAATTGGACATCATGCGTGTTATTCTTAATTCTTTCATGGGGCAAAAATTTCACTGACAAGGTCCAGATCAGACATTTGATTACAGCTACGGAACTTTTCCAACTCTCCTACACTTTGGGTAAACAAACTGTACCAAAGACTGACAGACCAAATTTCCATCTAAGGCTATCCATAAGACTGAACATCAGGCGGAGTGAATGAAATGTTCATGATTCCTAATTGCCCTTGAGATAGTGATCATCAGCATGTTCTTGAACTGTTGCAGTCCATGTGATACAAGCACACCCACACTGTTGTGGGGATTGGTTTATTCCACTACTGTCAATAGTATTAGTCGAATCTGAAGGAATCTGGGAGACCCTGTGGATGCGATATGGGGCTATATAAAGACAAGGTCTTCTTCACTCTTAAATACAAAAGAAGTGATGGAAAAAAAACTGTAGCGGGACTGTCCCACAGGGCGGATGGAATCTAATCCAAGACAGTAGCTGGCTTCCTGCAATTGCATTTGGCTGTCACCAAAAGTCTGCTTTTACTAAAAAATGACATTCAGACTTGGGAAATCATTCTTATTTAACTTATCTTCAGGCAACCTTTTAGACTATTGAGGAGAGTGGAGCTGCAAAGCGAAAAGAGAATTCTAAAATAACAACGCTGGCTTCAGGCTTCAATGATGGAGGTTTGACTCAGACGGTGTAAAAAGCCTAAGTAATCAAAAAAAAATGTGTCCAGTCGTGTGGTACAACTGAGATAGGAGACGGCGGGGGTAAACAGGAGAGACCGACACTTGATTGTTAACTTTTCAAAACCAGATTGGAATTTGGGTGCTCCGTTTTTGTTGCTTTAGTGGCTAGTCAATGTGCTACGATTTAATAAAGCATCAAAAAGGAGGCGAGAGGGGGCATGTGGGGGGTGGCTGGTTAGGGAATGTATGAAGGTTTAGCTGCCATTGGTGGAGCATAGGAAAGTGAGAGATATGCAAGAGACCAGGAGAAGGAGGACTGTGGAAGTCTTGGAAAGGTTATATAATTTGAGCACTGTGAAACATCATGGAAATAATGTTTTCATTTCAATATATCACCCTTTTGTCAGCCTTTTTAATCCTACGACAAATGTAATTTAATCAATGTGAATTTCAACAAAATACTGGACAACATCTACCACTGATGAGAATAATATGATTTTCTTTAGGTTGTTAAATTTGTGATTTGAGACCCTGCACCAAATAATATTGCTTGGTGCATAATTAGCAGCAGTGGACAAACTGTTCCCTTTAAAAAGTGTGATTGCTTCAACAGAGAGAGGCCAATCCCACTGTAAGGGTGTTACCAGAGTGACAGCTTTACACATTGTCTGTCTACACCTTAGAATGACTTGCAGGACAGATAGCCAGAAGTTGAGGCAGATGTTCAAGACTAACTAGCTGACCTGCCAAGTTGGGTGCATGCACACCTAATAATCCTTTTGTCAAAAGAATGAATAAAGCAAGATATTAATTCTTATCCATTCTGAACTGGTTAGAAAACATCAAATTAAGATAACTCTCCAATGGAATTAAGGAGAGGAAATTGCAGCTCTACTTTACACACCAGGAGCACTATGCCATATGGGTCTTTTCACTGTGTCTAAATCTAGAAAAAGGTTTATAATGAAAGGATCTTTCCTTCAGTTGTTAACTTTGAGTGAGAGGCATTTGCTTAATGGTATTATCACTGGACTGTTAATCCAGAGACCTGGGTTTGAATCCTGCCACAGTAGATGGTGGAATCTGAATTCAATACATATCTTAAATTAAGCGCCATCTCAATTGTTGAACCATCTGGTTCACTAATGTTCTTTAGGAAAGGAAACTGCCATCCTTACCTGGTCTGGCCTACATGTGACTCCAAACCCACAGTCTTAGGGATGGACAATAAATGTTGGCCTAGTCAGTGTCACCTTCATCCCATGCATGAAATTTAAAAAAAACTTAATTTAACACCCTTATTTTGGCCAATCTGTTATTTTAGAAGTTACAAGTGCAAGGTGCATGGGTCAGTATGAATCATGATCAGATAGACTCTCACAATCAGATGGACTAGCTGATAAAGGATCATTTCAAAACATGTTGCAACAAGAATAGACAAAGGACAAGGACAGTTTTGTTAGGCTATGACGAAGGAGATGGAACTAATTACTTGAATTACTTTAGACAGCAGCATGATCAGCAGACATGGGCCGAAGGGCCTGAACCTGTGCTGCACTGTTCTACATTCTAAAGACACAATGGGCCAAACAGCCTCTTCTGGGGCTGTATAATTTTATGGTTACAGTGAAGGAGTTGGGAGATGTGACATCTGCTATTTAGAGAACACTGTCAGCATTATAACAGAATAAATCAAACAACTCTGGGAAGAGATAACTAACCAAAGACTTTGGTCAAGAGATTAGGATGATACACAAACTGGCCACCAGACCTTAAAACACAAGGTGCACATATAAATTCTCACAGTATAACTTACAAGAGATCTCTTGGTGCAGTTTTTAACAGTATCCGAATAAACCTCCATCCTCCACTTCCCAGATAAATGCCAAAGCTTGCAGCAATACTCCAGGTCCAGGAAACCCCAAAGAGTTGCATCAATCCCAGAGATCCCAGGGATGCACTGCAACTAGCCACACTGTGCATCCTTTCTAGAGATTACCTGTTAAATATAAGAAGATCTTACTGTAATTAACAATTATCTTATTATATTTGTCTCATTGAAACAATAGGATTCTTAGGGGATCTGACAGGGTAAATGTGGAAAGGCTGCCTCCCATGATGGGAGATCCTGGAACCAGAAGCAACATTCTGAGAATAAGTTAGGACTGAAATGAGGAGGAATTTCTTCTCTTAGTGGTGAATTTTTGAAATTCTTTAACTGCAGAGGGCCGTCAAGGCTGTGTTGTAAGTATATTTAAAAATCTGTACACCTCAGCCTTAATCAGTAAGGAATTCAAGTGTTATAGGGAATTGGAGAAAAGCGGAGCTGAGGATTACCAAATCAGCCACGATCTCAGTGAACGACAGAGCAGACTCGATGGGCTGAAAGGCCTATCTTTGCTCCTACGCCTTATGTCTAACAACGAAGCTCAGAGATATTTGCACAAAGGGTTACAATTGGGTTTTAATGCCAATGCTCACTACCAACTGGTCATCGGAGGAGGTTGGAGTTAATCAGGTTAATGTTAGGGTTATCGGTCTGAGCAACATTAGAGTTCTCCTTGGAACAAAGGGCAACTCAACTAATCTGTAAATGTCCCATCACATCAGGGATAGGCCATCCTATGTAAACTACCTGAAACACAGATCAGTAGTGTATTTAGCTGGGTGAAGATGCAACTAGCCCTTTGCGGAAAGTCTGTCCCCCTTTTAAGTAGAAGACAAAATCTCCTTCTCAGTGCCAACACTGGCATTTGCTGGTTTGTAATGCCCATTTGCCAGCTCTGAACTCAAGCTTGCTGAATTCAGAGACTGTCCGATCTTACTGAAGTAGCGTCCAGGAGCTAAAACAGCTTTTGAACCTGTGTCCCCTAGTAACTAACCCCTCCACCCTGGGAAAAAGCCTCCTACTTTCCACTCTATCTTGCCATTCACAATCTAACAAACTTCTATTAGGTCACCTTTCTTCATAGCTAAAATCATCCATACCAGGCAACATCCTGGTAAACCTTTTCTGTAGCCTCTCCAAAGCATCCACATCCTTCTGGTAATGTGATGGCCAGAACTGTACGCAATATTCCAGTGTGGCCTAACTAAAGTTCTATAAAGCTGCAGCATATTTTGTCTATCCTAATACTCAGTGCCCCTTCCAATGAAGGTAAGCATGCCATAAGCCTTTTTTTACTAACGTATCTACTGCTCTGCCACCTTCAGTGATCTGTGAACCTGCACACCCAGATCCCTCTGCATATCAATACTCCTAAGAGTTCTGCCATTGACTATATAATTTCCACCCGCACCTGGCCTTTAAAATGCGTCACCTCACATTTGTCCAGATTAAACTCAATCTGCCATTTTTCTGCCCATGCCTCTAATTGATTTATATCCTGCTGTATCCTCTGATTATCCTCTTCACTATCCACAACTCCACCAATCTTTGTATCATCAGCGAACTTACTAATTAGACCAGCTATGATTTCCTTCAAATCATTTATGTATATCATGAACACAGAGATCCCAGCACTGATCCCTGTGGAACACCACTATTCACAGTTCTCCATTCAGAAAAGCATCCTTCCATTTCTGCCCTCTATCTCCTATGACTAAGCCATTTCTGTATCCCTCTTCCCAGCTCACCCCAATGCCATGTGACTTCACCTTTTGTACCAGTCTGTCGTGAGGGACCTTGTCAAAAGCTTTACTGAAGTCCATGTAGATAGCATCAACCACTTTTCCCTCAAATTATCTTTGTCACCTCCTCATAAAACTCAATGAAGTTAGTGAGGGACAACCTTCCCCATAGAAAATCATGCTATCGCTAATTAGTCCATTTGCTTCTAAATGCAAACAGATCTTGTCCCTGAGAATCTTTTCCAGTAATTTTCCCACCACCAACGTGACATTCACAGGCCTGCAATTTCCAGGATTATCCTTGCTACCCTTCTTAAACAATGAGACAACATTGACTATTCTCCAGCCCTCTGGGACCTCACCTGTGCCCAAAGAGAATACAAAGAAGTCTGTCTATGCTGTAGCAATTTGTTCTCTTGACTCCCTCAATATTCCCATCAGGACCCAGGGACTTATCTAACTTAATATTTTTTAAGATGCACAACACCTCTTCCTTTTTAATAGCAATTTGGCTTAGAAACTCGACACTCCCTTCCCTGAGATCATCCTCCACCAACTCCTTCTCTTTGGTGAATACCGACACTAAGTATTTGTTTAGGACCTCACCTATCTCTTCTGGCTCCACACGTAGATTCCCTCCTTTGTCCTTGAGTGGGCCAACCCTTGCCTTGGCTACCCTCTTGGTTTTTATATATGTAAAGAAAGCCTTGGGATTCTCCTTAATCCTGTTTGCTAACAACTTTGCATGATCCTTTTTAGCCCTTCTAAAAGTTCTTTCCTACTTTCCTTATATACTTCAAGGGGGTCGTCAGTCCTCATCCTCCTAGATCTTACGAATGCTTTCTTTTTCTTTCTGACCAAGGTCATAACATCCCTGGTTATCTAAGGTTCACATAACTTGCACCACCTATACTTCATTCTCACAGGAATGTGCCTCTCCTAAACTCTTATCACCTGTTGTTTGAAATACTTCCACAAATGCCATGTAGACTTACCCTCAAACAGCTGACTCCAATCAGAATTCTCCAGTTCCTGTCTAATATTGTTGTAGTTTGCTTCTCCCAGTTTAACACCTTCACTTGAGGACTGCTGTCATCCCTTTCCATGAGTATGTTAAAACTCATGATATTATGGCCACTACTCCGAAAATGCTCCCCCACCGAAACTTCACTCACCTGGCCAGGCTCATTTCACAAAACCAGGTCCAGTATAGCCTCTTCCCTGGTTGGACTGCTTACAAATTGTATCAAGAATGGTCCTTACAAATTCTGCCCTATCTATGCCCCTATCACGTAGTGAATAGGGGAAGTTAAAATCACCCATCGCAACAAGCACTGCTGTTTCTAACATCTTTCCAAAATCTGTCTACATATTCTCTCCTCTACCTCCCGCTGGCTATTGAGATGCCTGTAGTATACCCCCCACTTTGTGATTTCACCTTTCCTATTCCTGAGTCCTAACCATATTGCCTCGCTGCACGAGTCCTCTGATGTATCCTCCCTCAGTACAGCTGTGAGATATTCCTTTACTAATAATGCAACTCCCTGACCCCTTTTACCTCCCTTTCTATCAAACCTGAAAGAGCTAAATCCTGGAACATTCGGCTGTCAGTCCTGTCCCTCTTTTAGCCAAGTCCCTGTAATCACAATAATGTTATAGTCCCAAGTGCTAACCAAAGTTCTAAGTTCATTTACCTTGCCTATTATATTTCTCACATTGAAGCACTTGCATTTCAGACCATCTCCCTCGCTCTTGTTCTTAGTAATGTTTGCCCTGGTTTCTACCTCTCCTTCAATTTCTGCATCTACTACCCTACTCCTCTGGTTCCCATCCCCCTGCCACACTCTTAAACTCGCCCCAATCATCCTAACAAATATTCCCCCAAGGAGAGTCCCAGTCCTGCCCAGATGTAACATGTCCAATTTGTACAGGTCCCATCTCCCCCAGAACCAGTCCCAATGCCCCGCAAATCTGAAACCCTCCCCCCACACCATCTTTTCAGCCACTATATATATATATATCCCATATATCGTGCTGTTTCTACTCTGACTAGCTCGTGGTATTGGCAATAATCCTGAAATAACTACCTTTCAGGTTATAAATTTCAGCTTTCTTCTTAGTTCTCTATACTCTGCTTTAGGACTTCATCCTTTTTTTACCTGCATCATTAGTACCAACCTTTACCACGACCACTGGCTGTTCGTCCTCCCCCTCCAGAATGTCCTGCAACCGCTCTGAGACATCCTGGACCCTAGCACCAGGGAGGCAACACACCATCCTGGACACTCGTTTGCAGTCACAGAAATGCCTTTCTATTCCCCTTATAGTGGAATCCCCTGTAACTGTAGCATTTCTATGCCTGTATCTCTCTCTCCCTCCCTCTGCGGCAGAGCCAACCGTGGTGCCATGAATTTGGCTGCTGTTGTTACACTCTGAGAGGCCATTCCCCTCAACAGTATCCAAAACGGTATATCTGTTTTGCAGGGAATAGCCACAGAAGATTCCTGCACTGCCTACTTAGCCTTCTTGCTCTGCCTGATGGTCATCCGTTCCCTTCCTGCCTGTGGAGTTTGAGTCTACGGTGTGACTACATCTGTATACGTGCTATCCACGATACATTTCTGAGTTGGATCGGCATCTGGGGATACTGGAGGCAGAGTGTGAGCTTCCAGGAGCTGTGGCTGGAGACACTACTTGTACACATGCAGGTCCTAGTTACTGGAAATTTGCCTGACTTCCCACATCCAGCAAAGGGAGCAGACTACGATTTGGAGCTCTCCTACCATGTCTTACCCCTTTAATTATTCCTTACAATGTTAAATACCTTTAATACTAAGTTGAAAGCTTCTGATGCTCCCTGCTCTGATAATAATTTCTCAAAACTTACCTGTAACTCACCGACAACAGTTTCCAGTAACAGTTTCGGCTCAAGCTCCTTTATCACCTGGAACTCTTGCTGCCGACCTTCCTCTCACAATGTTCTCTCCTCTGAACTTTGCCTCTGTCTTTTTTTTTTAAGAGGAGGAACGAGAAATGGAAACACTGCAGTAATGTAATGGTTGGGGTTAAGCGTTTCTTAACAGCAGGTTCTTCCACCATACCCTTGATACCCACGCTAACTGCGAAGTCCACTGCCAGAATTGCAAATAAGTGATGACTCAGCAATCTTCGTATTTCCACAGTATCCAAAATAAATCTAATTGATCCCTTGTACTGAACATGTACAGCTGCAGAATGCTACACTGGAGTGCGCTAACCTGACTATGTTGAGCAATCCTTCTCCTTATCGTAACATAGATAAACACAATAATTCTGGCAGAGGGAAGACACTGACAACAAAATATTAACTAGTTTATTTAACTGATAGGCAATTAAATATTTAGCTGCAGAATTATGCCTGTGAATAAATACTCTTGCTGCATTTGGAACAGAATTGCTTTTTTCCTTATTCCAACTGAAATCCTTAATGTTCTCTTTATCCTAGAGGTGTCAGAAATGTTTCGGTGGGTAACATGGTCAGAAGTAACAGAGACACCAGGTTATAGTCCAGCAGGTTTAGTTGAAATCACAAACTTTCATAGCGCTGCTCCTTTATCAGGAGAAATGAAGAAAAGCACCCATGCACAGAATTTACAGGCAGAGAGATCAACAGGCAGGGGCCAAAAGATCATACAAATGGTGTGAGTGGAGTGTCGAATAATAATCTCTGCAGGTGATCAACAGTGTCAGACAGTGTGTTTAAAAAGTCAACAAATTAAGTGAGACAGAGGGATGATTGTAAAAAATTAAAATAAAGTGGTGCTAGAGACAAACCAAATGACTAGAATGACATGATAAGTACAAGAGTTGCATGCCCAGGGACTAACCAAAGTAACAAGTAATCCAAAGCTGTACAAACTAATTAAGGTGGAGAGAACATAACACATTATCAGGTGATGGTGGCAAAACAGGACAGAAAGGAATATTTTACAGATACAGAACAGTGAGGTGGGGTCACATGTAGTGCGACACAAACCCAAGATCACGGTTGAGGCCATCTTCATGGGTACAGAACTTGGCTATCAGTTTCTGCTCGGCGATTCTGTGTTGTTGTGTAGCTTGAAGGCTGCATTGGAGGATGCTTACCCGAAGGTCAGAGGCTGAATGTCTTTTACCGCTGAAGTGTTCACTCACTGGGAGGGAACATTGCTGCCTGGCGATTGCTGCGCAGTGTCCATTCATCCGTTGTCGTAGCATCTGCATGGCCTCAGCTATATACCATGCCTCAGGGCATCCTTGCCTGCAGCATATCAGGTAGACAACATTGGCTGAGTCACATAAGTATCTGCCATGTACGTGGTGGGTGGTGTTCCTATGTGCGACGATAACGTCTATGTTGATAATCTGACATATCTTGCAGAGGTTAACGTGGCAGGGTTGTGTGATGTTAGTTGATGTTGGCCTGACGGCTGGGCAGTTTGCTACAAATGATGGTTTGTTTAAGGTCTGGCATTTGTTTGAAGGTGAGAAGTGGAGGCCTAGAGATGATCTTGGCGAGATGTTCATTATCATTGACGACATGATGAAGGCTGTGAAGAACATGATGTAGTTTCTCTGCTCTGGGGAAGTACTGGACAAGCAAGGGTACTCTATCAGTCATGTCCTGTGTCTGTCTTCTGAGGATGTTGTTGCAGTTTTTCGCTGTGGCACATCAGAACCAGCAACTGATGAGTTGGGCATAGTATCCTGTTCTTACGAGGGCGTCTTTCAACATCTTTAGGTATCCATCACGTTACTCCTTGTCTGAGCAGATCCTGTGTATGTGTGGGGCTTGTCCATACGGGATGGCTTCTTTAACATGTCTAGGCAGAATCATTGTGTAGTCACTTCGGTGATTCCTCTCCATGGGTCCAGAGGAAGAAACTGTCGTTGATGTATCTGGTGTATAGCATTGGTTGGAGGTCCTATGCAGCAAAGAAGTCTTGCTCGAACTTGTGCATGAAAATGCTGGAGTATTGTGGTGCAAATTTGGTCCCCATGGCTGTTCTGTGTGGCTGGATAAATAGCTGGTTGTCAAAGGTGAAGACGTTGTGATTGAGGATGAAGCGGATGAGTTGTAGGATGGCATCTAGAAATTGTCAGTTGTTGGTGTCGAGTACTGAGGCTGTTACAGCGATGCTGTTGTTGTGGGGGATGCTGGTGCAGAGTACCAAAATGTCCATTATGACAAGGAACGTTCCTAGTTCAACAGGTCTGTGGGTACAAAGAATCATTGAAACGACTACACACAATATCAACAAGTTTCATCCGACCAGACTTACCATGGATTACTCTTCAGAAGCAGTCTCGTTCTTGGACACACACATCTCTATCAAGGACGGACACCTCAGTACCTCACTCTACCGCAAGCCCACAGATAACCTCACTATGCTGCACTTCTCTAACTTCCACTCTAAACATAATGAAACCATCCACTACAGACAAGCTCTGGATATACACAGGATCTGCTCAGGTGAGCAGAAACGCAAAGGACACCTAAAGATGTTGAAAGACACTTTCATAAGAACAGGATATGAAGCTTAACTCATCAATCGCTAGTTCCGACGTGCCACAGCAAAAAACTGCAACGACCTCATCAGAAGACAGACATGGGATACGTCTGATAAGGTACCCTTTATCGTCCAGCACTTCCCCAGAGCAGAGAAAGTACACCAATTTCTTCGCAACCTTCAACATCATCAATGATGACGAACATCTCGCTAAGATCATTTCTACACCCCCAATTCCTACCTTCAAACAACCATCACACCAGAACATCGTTGACAGCAAACTACCCAGCCTTCAGGATAACACTGACCACAACACCACACAAACCTGCCAAAGCAACCTCTGCAAGGCATGTCAGATCATCGACATGGACACTAGCATCACACGTGGGAACACCACCCACCACGTGCACGGCAGATACTCATGTGACTCGGCCAATGTTGTCTATCTTATACGCTGCAGGCAAGAATGCCCCCAGGCATGGTATATTAGTGAGACCATGCAGATGCTACGACAACGGAAGAATGGACATTGCACAAACATTCGCCAGACAGGAATGTTTCCTCCCATTCGTGGAACACTTCAGTGGTCAAGGACATTCAGCCTCTGATCTTTGGGTAAGTGTCCTCCAATGTGGCTTTCAAGATACACAGCAACGGTGAATCACTGAGCAGAGACTGATAGCCAAGGTCTGTACTCATGATGATGCCCTTAACCATGATCTGGTTTGTGTCGCGCTACATGTAATACTGTTCTGTATCTGTAAAATCTTCCTTACTATCCTGTTTTGACAGCATCATCTTGATAACTTGTTACGATCTCTCTACCTTAATTAGTTTGTACAGGTCTTGGATTACTTGTTACTTTGGTTAGACCCTCGTCATGAGATTCTTACGCCTATCCTATTATTCCAGCTGTTTGGTTAGTCTCCAGCACCACCTTATTTTTAATTTTTTGCAATTATCTCTCTGCCTCAATTAATCAGATTATAGGTCATCCCTTCACTTGCTATTCAGCTGTTAACACCCTACTCACATGTCTGACACTTTTGATCACCTACAGAGGCTTATTATGTTGACACTCCACACACACTATTTGTATGATCTTTTGATCTGCCTACCTATAAATTCTGTGCCTGTGTGCTTTTCTTTGCTTCACCTGACAAAGGAGCAGCACTCTGAAAGCTTGGGATTTGAAATAAACCTGCTGGATTATAACCTGGTGTTGCGTGATTTCTGACCTTGTCCACCCCAGTCCAACACCGGCACCTCCACACCAGTAGGTAAGTCTCATCTCTCAGTCAGATAGACATTTGTTTCTCCAGAAAATTGAAGCTCCACTGCAGTATTAAAGTACTGGTCAATCAGAGGAACCAATTCTCAGGTGAGACATTAAACCAAGATTTCTTTTCTCTTAAGTGGACATAAATATCCTGTGGCATGATTTTTAAGGACAGAAAGGAATTCTCCATAGTTTCTGACTAATATCTAGCCCTGATCAAATGTAACAAAATCAAGACAGGTTGGGGATTACGAGATAACAAGCATGGGGCTGGATGAACACAGCAGGTCAAGCAGCATCACAGGAGCAGGAAAACTTGACGTTTCGGGCCTAAACCCTTCATCATACGTGATTGCTTTTTGAGGGAGCTTGCTGCGCACGGTCACATTTCCTACCTGGCAACAGTGACATTATTTTGGCTACTTGATTGAACATGAAGGGCTTTGTGATGTCTCGAGATCAGAAATGCAAGTCTTGCTTGCTTGTTTTTAGGCATTACATAACACACATCATTACATGGCTTTGGCACAATCTAGTTCGAAAGGACAACAGGAAACGGAGATTGTTTTCCCTAAACACTCAATACTTGAAAAGTATTCAACCTTCCCAGTAGACAGTTACTTTGGGATGGTGGTGCATACTACACACAATTTTTAGAAAGTTGTTAGTGGAACCATTCATTTTCAATCATCGGTAGGTGATTCAAGAAGGTTCCTTGAATTTTCGGCCATCTCTCTGTAATACTCTCTGTGATGGTGTTCTGATTATACAATTGTTTTTTCTGTTTAGGCTGTCACATTATCTGTATTGTTACGAATGCTAAGTACATTCAGATACTGAACCTTTAGTTCTGTCGTTCAAAGCATGTGATTGACCAGAATATAAAAGCAAAAACGCAAATCTAGAAAGAATCCCCACCAGAATATCATCTAACCCAATCAGGAAGTGTGCACATACACTAACTAACTAGATATACCACACATTTCAGGAACAGTAGAAGTGTAGAGTTCTTGTACTGGGGCAGAGTTGAGCGAAGAAAAGGAACAACATTATATCACAGTAACATGCAAGCTGTTTACTAAGATCCTGTTGCTATCAAATTACCTACTTCGCCAATTCTGGAAAACGCTCAGTGTTCTTCAAACTGCTCCCGCAAACCAACAGGAGATTTATCAGTGGCTCTGGTACAAAATGATTTACTGTGACACTGAATCATTGAAGAGGTTCTTACAGTCATGTGGGAGGGAATATCCATTAGATTTGACTTTGTGCAGTCAGAATGTTTAATACACTGCACAATAGAAACCTAGAACAGGATCTCTCACTGTTTGATCAAAACCTACCTCTTTGACCAAGCTTTTAGTGTCTGGGTTCTAACATCCCATGTGGCATGGTGGCATATCTTGTTTTGTCATGCTCTTCTGAAATGTCTTGAAGCGATTAATTAGGTTAAAGACACTAAATGAATACAAGTTACAGTTGTTTCTCTCAGGGTTCAGAATAGTATATCATTTGAAAAAAAACTTCAACAACTGGACGATGGAATTTATTACAGAAGTGGCGATTCAATCCATTGTGCCTACGTCATCTCTCTGAAAGCTATCCATTTAGTCACAGAACACGCTTCCCTCGAATCCTTCCAAATGCTTTCCATCTCAAGGATTCATCCCATTCACTTTTAAAAGTTATTCTTCGATCAACTTCCACTGTCCTTCCGGGCAGCACATTCCAGATCATGATAACTTGCTGCTCATTCTCGTCTCCCTCTGGGTCCTCGGTCAATCACCTTAAATTTGTATCCACTGGTTACCCACACTGTTCTTTCTCCTGATTTGCCTTAAAATACTCTCTCAACCTTCTGTGTTCCGAAGAGAATTATTCCAAACTCTTGCAGGCTCTGAGTTCACTCATCCTGATATCACTAAGTGATTTAGGTTGTGCCAGACTCTCAATGTCAAGATTCTTTGCCCATTTTTACCAGATGCTTTTGAGGTTCCATTCCCACCCACTGAGCCTGATTTTCTGGCACCATTCAGTCTCCTGATCCAACTAGCACCAATCAAAAAACCCTCTGACCAACCTGACAACTGAGACAGTATAGCGCACCATTCCACAACAAGCATTGCACACAAAATAAAATCACTCAAGGGATTAAAAAGCTCCATTGTCTCAATTTTTGGAGCAGTCTTCATTTGAGGGTTTTACATTTCATGATTGAAATGGGAGGGCCATACTTCCTTCATCTCAAACGTTCAATTTAAATATTTAACAATTTAGAGGTATGCTTTTGTCATCGCTACACATTTATTAAGCATTAAGAAAACAAGCAGTAAATTGAATGTGCTGCAAGTGTGCATTTGAGTTCTCTTCTCTGAAATGAAATACAGTGCAAACATTTTCAAGCGAAAAGCTGTTTTAACTAAGAAAAGCTCAGAATCAATAGCTCACCGAGTCTGTAACAACAGTTTAAGAATTCCCCAACACTCTCTCAGAACCCGAATGACAAACTGAAGAGAATTTCTTTTCTGGAAGCAATTTCTTTTAATGTTCCGTTGGGATTCCTGGACGAAACAAGTTCACACCGAAAGCAAGGAGATCTCACCTCCCATTAGCATGCAGCAACTTTCCTGTTTTGATCTGCTTCACTGTACACAAAGATACCTCATTGTGGTTCTGTGGAGCAGCTCACAGGCAGCGTTCCAGCAAGGCTGCTGCTTCATTTTCAAACAAATGCTTCACTCACTGTAAGTCTCTCAGCGAACCACAAAGTTGTGTTAGCTCCTCCCCATGGCCATTCACAGGGACGGGCTTGGACCAAATGCCAGAAAAAAAATCAAATCCAGATAGGTCCTATCAGTGACAAATTTAAAAGGAGCAGTTTTCAAGAATAGTTTGTGTAGTATCCCATCGAGTTTGATTGCTCTCTGTGCTAATGCCAATGCCAATAAAACTGATCTCAGAAGGACAGTTCCAGCTCTGAACAATACACAGGAGGATCATGTGACAAAAGAAATGCATCACAGGCTTCTGGATAACCCACAAGGATAAAGCTCAGAGTTTCAGTACATAAACTAGAGGGGAAGATTGCAATTAATGGAACTCTTATGAAAACTTTAAACTGATCAAGTTGACCATGTTAATTCTGGGGAACGGGACTTTTGCAGTCACAGGAATTTGGTGCAACTATCAAGTGAAGTAATCAAATATTTTCACAATATTGCAGCACTATTACAATATGAATGTTTCCGTCATCACATGTTGTTATACAGGGGGAAACAAAGGTATTTCCTAACAAGACAAGCCACCCTCTCAGCCTTTCATCAGATTGAGCCAAAATCCACACAACTACATTGAGGAGATAAACTGGACGGAAATGTGTAGCTGCAACATAAAATGCACTGAACACCTTGTTCACAATCCGAATCAATCTTATTATTAGACATGGCTTGAACTAGAGGCTTTGTTGAGAATTCAGGTGAAAGACAACACCATTGGCTAGGATTACAGGACAGAAGCTGAGGAAATAAAGCTCTGCTAGCTAGACATAAATCACAAGTTTTAAAAAGTTTGCAAATCTGGTAAAGAATAGGCTAAAACAGAATATGGCACAATTCATCTCTGACTATGATACGGATGCACAAGGGACGAAGCGTATGTAGCATGACAGAATATATCTGCAGTTTAGTAGAAGTTAAGACAGGAAAGTGTGAAAAGAATGGACTGTGTTTTTATCTTTTCTTCACAAAGTAAGAAATGCTGAGATATAGGGAGTAAGCCAGCGAGGTGACAGATGCTATAGTTAGTGGATGCTACATATTACCTGCGATGGACAAGTGAGAATCTCCAGAAGTGAGGCCTGAGGTGATAAAAGAGGCGAAACACTGGTCTAGCAATAATACTGAATGCAAGTTCAGCAAGGAGTTACTGGGTGTATAAGCAATTACTCACAGCTCCCTCAAACATTAAAGTCAGCAAAATAAGACAGAGGTATGATCAGAAAGAAATGAGACAGGCTCCAACATCCACTTAAACATAAGCTGCAGGGCACATTCAGTGAGATGAGAATATGCACCAATAAAGAAAATCAAGTGACAAAGTCTCAGTTCTCATGAGAATATGGAACATGGAGGGGGGAAAAGAGGGCAGAGAAATAGACTTAAAACTGGCACTTAAGTTTTTATCTCTGCTAAGACAGTTATCAGAAAATGGGGGAGGAGGAGATTGGAATTCAGGGACTGAAGAGAGTAGGGAGGAGGAGGAGAAAAAATTCAGTGATGGTGTAGTCAGTGATTGGGAGGGTTGTGGCAAGAGGGGCAGGAATGGTGGGACGAGCAGGGATGGGGATGGGAGGAATTATTGATGAGGGTGGGGAGGGTCATTGATATGTGGGGCTCAGTAATGGGGAAGGGAGGTGAGTGATGGTGTAAGGGGGGGGCAGGTCAATGATGGAGTAAGCGAGATCAGAGATGGGGGG
>JAHRHZ010000277.1:13697777-13719260 GCA_024137785.1 Ginglymostoma cirratum | reverse complement strand
CAGCACACCTACATTGTTGCCCCTGTACTAATGCAGCACACCTACAGCATTGCATTTAACATATGGCCCTGGATTTTGTGCTCAGATGTCGGGAGTGGAACTTGAACCTGTGATCTCTGTCTCAGAGAGGAGAGTGAGGGGGCTGAATTAGTTGAGTTCCTATGTTCTTATGTATTGA
Source organism: Ginglymostoma cirratum (assembly GCA_024137785.1). Taxonomy (NCBI): domain Eukaryota; kingdom Metazoa; phylum Chordata; class Chondrichthyes; order Orectolobiformes; family Ginglymostomatidae; genus Ginglymostoma; species Ginglymostoma cirratum. The sequence continues at coordinate 13,719,082 of JAHRHZ010000277.1, read as the reverse complement.
CTGAGCAACTGCTAATGTGTGTAAAAGAACAGATCCCTTTATCTGTTTTAATGACTGGAATGATCTGTGTAGCTTTGTTGCAGGCTCTGATGGATACATCTATGAAGGGCGTGGATGGTTCTGGCAAGGAGCTCATACCAAAGGGCAGAACTCTAAGGGGTATGGAGTCAGTTTTATTGGAGACTACACCTCCGAGCTCCCAGACCAGGCAGCAATGGAACTAGTCAAAGAAAATTTCATGAGGTGCGCTGTTACTAACAACAGAATCATTAGTGATTACGTCATCCAAGGTCATCGGCAACACAGACCAACCTCGTGCCCCGGGGAGAGGCTCTTCAATGAAATCAAGACCTGGGAGGCATTCAAGGTAATAATGTTTCTGTCGTGTAATCTCTGGGAGCTGGCATCACACCATGGACCATTTTACAAAAGATTGGAGCTGATGGTCTGATTCGCCCTGTGTCCAATCCCTGTTTGAACTCCCTCAGTGCCCTCATTTGCCTTAAACGGTTTGTTTAAAGTAATGTGTGAGGGAATGTGGTCAAAATACTGAACTGCCGACGCCCTCATCCTCTTCCATTAGTTGTCTTCATACCCTTCTCTCATTTTACTTGATGTTGCCACAATGCTGGTTAATCACCCTTTTCTATTTCGTCCTGTCAAGATCACCTATTCCACTTTGGAGCACCCAAATTAGGAACAGCTGTAGGTCAATGAGTCCCTCTGCCAGACATTGTACCATGGATGATCTAATTATTCACACATAGCTGGCTGTTCCCTATAACCTTTCACCTCTCACCCAAACTTACCATGAACCTACCTACCTCTGCCTTAATAAACATCATAGATTCTTCTTCTACCACCTTTTGGTGAAGAATTCCAAAGATTCTTGATCTTGTGGGGTATTGCCCTTATCTCTGTCTTAAACAGGTGAACATTTGTTCAGAAAGGGTGAACCCTAGTTCTAAATGCTTCCGGAAGTGGAAAAATCATTTCCACATCCCCACTGTGAAAACCTCTCAGGAACTTATATGTTTCAATCAAGTCTCTTGTTACTCTTCTAAACACCAAAGGACGCAAGCCCAGTCTGCTCAACCTTTCCTCACAGGGCGACTCACTCATTCCAGGTGTTAATGCTTCCAGGCCAACATTGTTGGAGTCTGTCTGCACCACGCTTTTCCATAGGCCTTTAGATCTTTCTCCTCTTCTTTCTGGCAGCCCCACCTCCAACAGTCTCATCATCATCATCTTTACAGTGTCTCTCCACGACAGCTGATGATATCACTTCAATCTTTTTTTCTATTCAGACATAAGATGTGGGTGTCACTGGCTAGGCCAGCATTTATTGTCCATCCCTAATTGCCCAGAGGGCAGTTTGGAGTCAACCACATTGCTGTGGGCCTGGAGTCACATGGAGGCTAGACCAGGTGAAGATTGCAGTTTCCTTCCCTAAAGCCCATTAGTGAACCAGATGGTTTGGTTGTTCCAGCAATTAATGGTCATCATTAGACTCTCAATTCCAGACTTTTATTTTAAAATTTAATTTAAAGCCCACCATGGCAGGATTTGAACCCTGCTCCCCAGAACATTATCTGGGTCTCTGGATTAACGGTCTAGTAACAATACCACTGGGCCATCACCTCCCCTTCCCAGTCATTTTCCTCTGTTACAATTGAATATTGTCTCTTTCTAGATCCGTTACACCATGGATCACAACATCAATTTAATTATTTTGCTCGGTTCCCAATGTGGCTAACTATGTCCTTTCTCTCTATTCGAGCAAAAAAATGGAATAATTGGTTTAATAAAGATGCAAATTACTGATATATCATTAAACAAAACTTATTTAATGAAGATGCAGGATTGGTTAACACACTCAGTTTGCGGTATTCAAAAATAAATGTTTACTTCTCTGAATAACCCAAAGCAAATGCACAAACAGACACACCAGCAAAAAGGGACATATGCGTTTCTGTCTGCAGAGATTCACTTTGGGGAGAAAGCATATTGTCCAATAATAGTTAATTCTTGAAGGAAACCAAATGATAAAGTGTGGAATGTTAAATTTTTCATGGATCTTGTGCACATATATGGGTCAATTAGACATTGCAGTGTCTTTGGGATTTGACTGGTGTAGGTTGTTTGGGTCGTTTGGTATCAAGAAGTCTTCTGGTTGCTCTTTAAGGGGATAATCAGGTTTCACAATGAATTCACAACAAAGGTGATTCTGAAATTGGAGAGATGAGCTGGGCAGCCTAAGCTTTCCCATGAGACCGCTGCAAAATCCCTGGTCAAACAGAACGGCCATTACACCCATTCAGGTGGCCCCCAGCAAACAAATCCAGCAATTAGTTAGAGCCAGAGATAGTGGGAAAATTTCTGAAGAAGGGTCCAGACCCGAAATGTCAGCTTTCCTGCTCCTCTGATGCTGCCTGGTCTGCTGTGTTCATCCAGCTCTACACCTTGTTATCTCATTAGTTAAAGCCATGTGGTTTTCAAAAAATAACTTGTTTAAAAACAAAGATTTATGTCTTTTCATTGTCTGTTGAAAAAAAAAGTTCATCGTAGGTCCACAGAACTTGAAAGAAATCCATTTTTTCCACAACCCTTCAAAAATCAAATCCTCAAAAAACAAATATGAAGCTTCTTTAACAGTTCAATGCTTCCATAGTCTTCACTGTTCCTCTTCCTTTTCACAGCTGAGTCCAAAACACCTCAGTGTCTCCCAAAGTTTGTGTCGTTTGACTTAGACATTGACTTTTTTTTGGCATTTGAGCCATCTTCTAACCCATTCCGAATTGGTTGATATCTTTCCAGCAATAACTGTCTCAATGTCAAGAAAGGAGTGACATTAGTCTTGGTATTTTGAGCTATGACTGTTATGGGTAGTAGATAGCCTAGTGGTATTATCCCTAGACTATTAGTCCAAGCACCCGGGTAATGTTCTCGGGACCTGTGTTCAAATCCCTACTGCTGCAGCTGCAGGTGAAGTTTGAATTCAATGATAATCTGAAAATATTGATGATGATTGTTGGAGGAATAGCCCATCTGGTTCAGTAATGTTGTTTGAGGGAACCGAACAGCTATCCTTACCTGGTCTGGTCTACATGTGACTCCAGACCCACAGCAATGTGTTTGACTCTTAACTGCCCTCTAGGCAATAAATGCTGACATCCACATTCAATGAATGAATAAAAACAAAATTGATGGAGTGCAGGTGCAGTCTTCAAAATTTATAGATCACCCTGCAATTATCTTGTGGTGTCTACATCTCGGACCTCAGTCTTGGGATGAATCCCCCCAAAAGCATTCATTCTGACAGCTTTGTGAATCGAATGTCCAATAGTTCCACAACAGATATTCTGTTGGAGAAGTGCTACAGGACAGTCAACTTTGTGTGGTGAAGATAAGGGTGGAAAGAAGGAAGGGGACTGTGCTTTATCTCCAGCTGCACAATCCAGTCTACACTCACAATTCGCTTTGATCTGTTGGCACTAAGGATCCCATGCAGAAAGACTCTGAGCCATCTCCACCTAGGTGGTGCTCCCTGACACCAATTGCCACCCAGAGAGGTCTTGGGTTTGGCAAATGGCCATGCTGTTGGAGCAGGGGACACCTCTGTAACGTTGAGCTGAGTGCTATCTTGTGGACAGCGCAGGGAGACTGAACTCTGATCTGTTATTCCCCCTTTAGGAGGTCGAGCAAGCCAATGGAACCACTGCTGGGTTGTAATCTCTGGAGAGCAACCCGTAGAGAGAACGTGAGGAAATCGTGAAACACGAAGACCAGTTCGCAAATGAGGAAGAGCTACTTAGACAGTCCTGGCTACGCAATTGAATTCTAATGTGTCACTTACCCACTTTACTCAATATGAATTAGTTAATACCTGTTTACGATTTTAAAATTTGGGATTCCCATGTATACAATATTCACTAATGAAATTATATTTGCATATTAATTCATGTTGACTTCTACAACGCAGGACTGGCTGAATGGCTTCCTGTCTGTCAGCTTTTTGAAAGAGCTGCCCTATTAGTTTCACACCCAACTATTTTCAACGTGCAGTTTGACTTGGTTTGCAAAAACAGATGGTGTCAGAAATGTTATGGACCTGTGTGATAGCGGGAGACACAAAAAGATGTAATTTTAAAATTAGAGTCAAGTCATTCAAGGGGTGATATTAGAAAGCCCCTCTTCCTGCAGGTGTGTTTTGGAAATCTGGAATTTGTGTTGTTGAAGGATGGAGGGTCATTTGAAAATTTTGAAAATGTGATTGAGAATCTTTTGTTAGGGAAGGAGTTTAAGGGTTTTTGGAACCATTGTAGATAGATAGTGCCAAGATACAGATTAGCCATAACCTAACTGAATGGTTGATGAGCTGAATGGCTTCTTCCAACGATACACCCTGCACCTTATACAAGACTAGAATTGGGACTCACTGTATTCTCAGTGTGATGGTGGTTATAATGTTTTAGACGCAACTCTTCTTCCTGGTGCTTTGAGGGTAGAGTTGGTCTTTTCTTCAGTAATAATTACTCCTTGTCCTTCAGGCTATTCTTGACTTGGAAAAATATCAGGAGAAGTCACGTCTTCCAGCCTTGCTCAGCCTAATTAAAGCGCAAACCACTTCCTGTATCGTGTTTAACATGTGATGGGTACATTCTTAGTAACGTGGAAGCGCACCAGCAGCTCTGAGAAACACCTCATTGCTGTTTCACATCTCTGATATTACTGCTTTCTCTGATAATCTTTCATGTTGTAAATGTACATACAACCAGTGTCAAAATTCGACAGGGAATCCTGTACAGGGATATTGGCATGGGCGATCCAAAGCATAGTTAAGGAGGTGGGATTTAAGGATTACCATGAAGGAGGAGAAAGAGAAAGAGAGAGAGAGAGAAAGAGCACAGAATAGTGGAGAGATTTAAAGAGGAAATTGCAGAGCTCAGTACCTGTGCAAGACTTAAATTGAGTCTTACTGTATTCTTGGTGTGATAGTGGGTACAATGTTTTAGATGCAACTAATCTTCCTGGTGATTTGAGGGTAAAGTTGGTCTTTCTTTGTCCCTCAGGCACAGCCTCCAACTGCGGAGCGATGAATTCAGGGAAGTACTTGTGTGTCCCGCGCTGGGCCAGCCCAGAGACTTTGGGAGACCTCAGGGGTTTGAAGGGGTTGCAGAATGAGGCCGCGATAGGGCTTGATGGCGAAGGTGAAACTGAAACATTGGTCAGAGTAGGAACCGACGACAATCAGCCATCACAGGGAACGATGGGTGAACTTGGTGCAATTTGAGATGTGGGGAGCAAAATTTTGGATAAGCCTTGGAAGGTGGACAGTGGGAAATTGGGTGGCAGGAGGCCAAGGGAAGCCCTAGAATTGTTGTGTTCAGAGGCATCGAAGGTGTGAATGAGGGTGAGGTGTCATTGGGTAGAGTGACACACCACACAGACGAACAGAAGGTCACCCTGTGGCCTTTGTTTATGTTTCTCGTTGCTGGATGGGGGCATGTGTTTTCCGAACTGTGCTGGCACAGAGGCGAGGAGCAAATGTACAATTGGCCCAGAATCTGCTGAGTTGAATAAAATTGAACCTTTAGCCCCAAATGAAGGAAAGAGACCACTTTAGCTGAAGAGCTAGGCTAGAAATGTGGTACAAATCTTGCTGTAGGAGGTTCTGTCCTTTTGAGGGGCGGGGAGGATCTCACACATATATGAAAGAGAGCAATCCATCTAATCTCTGTCCATCTGACCTTGTGGTTTACAGTCTCCTTTTGTGTCTCTGAGCATGATTGGAGCTCTCCCTTAGCTCGTACCCTCCTCTACTTCCTTTTTCAACAGATGTACCGTAAGAGCACCTTTTAAAAAATAAAAGAACACCAACCTCCTCCCCCTCCCACGCACACACACCAAAAGGAGCACATCTATTTGAGCCGGGGCCCTCAGCGAACGTGACGCCTGCTCTCGCTGCCGCTCTCTCTCTCTCTCTCTCTCATCAACCAGATATAATCAACAGGGAGTCACTTTCTTCGCCTGGTTGCTTAGCGATGGATGTGGAGCAGAGCTCGGTGTGCGATGCGGCGGACCCTCCTGAGAAGCAGGGTGGGGACAACCCGTTGGGAGCTTACAAGTGGTTCACGGGCTCCAAACCAATCACCAGGAGGGGCGAGGATGAAGAGGAACAGGCAGATCCAAGGGAGGAGGTCAGCGGGGAAGCTGAGGTGGAAGAGGCGGCTCTGCAGGAGAGGAGGACAGCTGAGAGGGAAAACCCTGACCGGGACTGTCTGGCCCTTGGCGAAGGGCAGCCAGTGCGACCTGTGAAGGACCCACTGTCCAAGAGAGCAAGCTATCAGCGTACTGAGTCTGAGCCTTCCCAATCCAGCAAGGGTCCTGGAACTCTGAGGAAGGTGAAGTCGGACTCGGCTGAAAGGTTTCGGAGGTTTCTGAATTCGTTTTCTAACCGGTTGTCCCGGAAACGTTCCTTCCAGGAGCCAGCCCCAGAGCATTCCCAACAAGGTACGTGCCTGCACCATCAACATGGGCAGTTTAGTGGGGGTGGGGTTGGTGGGGGATGGGATTGGGGGGGTAGGCGGACTGTGCTTTTTTTTCCTCTGTGTTGTTTCTGATGCCTTCAAAGTGTTGCAGGGATTTTCGGAGCCCCAGGTGTTATTTGGAGCAAGGTGGGAGCTGAACCCTGGGGCCTCCTGGCTTAGAGGTAGGGATGCTACCGCTGTGTCACAAGGGGCCCACTTTACAAGGTGTTGCGTATGAACATGATGGAGGCCAAATTTCCTTGGTGGGGGAGGGGGGCATGGGGAGAGGGTGCTTTCTCTCAACCCATGGGTGAGTTTCTGGAGAATAGCTGAACAAACTAAATCCACATGGTGAGGTGATGGAACCATCCTGAGATTATTGGAGTGGTCTCAGATATAGATATGAATGGAGTCTTGGTTCGGAAAGTTCGTTCCACTCCCAGAACCTGGGTGGGAGGTGGATGACTGGAGTTACCGGTTACTGGTTACTGGGTGGGGTGGGGTGGGGTGGGGTGGGGTGGGAGCAGTTCTATCCTTGTGCATCTCGGTTAAGGATTAAGAAGAAAAGACTTTCATTTCTGTAGTGCCTTTCATGATCTTAGAACCTCCAAGGTCTCTTATACTTTGGAAAAGCCATCACAGCCATGCACAGCAAACAGTGACTTGAGATTTTGAAGCACGTTAGGTAAATTTTTTTTTGGCATTAGAGGATGAATTTCATCGAAATAATGCGGCAGCAACTTTTCGCTCCATCGGCTTTCCTGCTCATGTGAAAGATAACATCTCAGCACTCACTCAGCGTCGAGGGCAGCCACATGGTTAAAATAAGGACAGGTAAGGTGAGGGCTGGTGGTTTAGCTGGCACTTAGCTCAGCTTTTAGAAGTCTGTACGTTCTAAAAGGAAGGAATACCACAGGAAGTAAGGAGCTGCAGTGTCGAAGGCTCTGAAAAAAGCCTTCCTGCGCCAAGACTTGTTTCAATTCTTTGAGAGTCAGGCAGTTCAGTGGGAATTCTGCAATGGATAACTCAAATTCAGTCCACAAGAATCAATTCAGGAGTGTGATGGGATACTCCCCACTTGCATGCATGGGTGCAGCCCCCAGTAACACTCAAGAAGCTGAACACCACTCAGTCATCCAGTACAGTCAATCCCTCTACTGTCAGCGTACAGTGGCAGCAGTATGTGCCATGCACAAGAGGTGCTGCAGTGACATGCAACAACATTTTCTATATCTGAGACCCCTGCAATCTAGAAAGACAGAGAGAGAGAGAGAGTGCACCAGATACATGGGAATGCCACCACCACCTGCCAGTTCCCCTCCGAGCTGCTCACCATCCTGACTTGGAAACATGTTGCCACTCTTTCAGTGGCGCGGGTCAAAATCCTGGGATTCCCTCCTGAATAGAACTGTGGGTGCCTCTACACACCCCATAAACTGCAGTGGTTCAAAAAGACAGCTCACCACTACTTACTCAAGGCCAACAGGGACTAGGCACAAATGCTGAACCAACCAGCAATGCCCACATCTGGTCAATAAACCAATAAAAGAAAGAATTGAAGATAATGTAAGACAAGGTGTTCGCAGCTTAGTAACAGCAAGATATAAACAGTGAACAGTTAAATATTAAAGAGATAAGCGTGTGGTAAAGCACATAAGAAATAGGAGCAGGAGTAGGCCATCTGGCCCATAGAGCCTGCTCCGCCATTCAATAAGATCATGGCTGATCTTTTCATGGACTCAGCTCCACTTACCCACCCTCACACCATAATCCTTAATTCCTTTACTGTTCAGAAATCTATCCATCTTTGCCTTAAAAGCATTCAATGAGGAAGCCTCAACTGCTTCACTGGGCAGGGAATTCCACAGATTCACAACCCTTAGGGTGAAGAAGTTCCTCCTCAGGTCAGTCCTAAATCTGGTCCCCCTTATTTTGAGGCTATGCCCCCTCATTCTTGTTTCACCCACTAGTGGAAACATCCTCCCTGCTTCTGTCTTATCTATTCTCTTCATAATTTTATATGTTTCTATAAGATCCCCCCTAATTCTTCCAAATTCCAACGAATATAATCCCGATCTACTCAGCCTCTCCTCATGAGCCAACCCTCTCAATGCCAGAATCAACCTAGTGACCCTGTTCTGCACCCCCTCCAGTGCCAGTACATTCTTTCTCAAGTAAGGAGACCAAAACTGTACACTGTACTCCAGGTGAGGCCTCACAAGCTCCCTATCCAGCTGCAGGAAGAAAATAAGGAAACCACAAAGATTGCAGCAGGGAGAGAGATAGAACTGTAAGGCTGGGGCTTGAGAGGGAAATTCTAACAGGCAAGCTTCCTCAGAGTCTCCTCCCAATTCTGAGGTTCCTGACCTTTGCTCGCTTCAACCAACAAGCCATGAAGCTTTGGTGAAGCATTTAACACTAAGGTCAATAATTTTGTTACAATCTGGATATAGAGATGAAGGGGAAAGGCAAGGCAATGGTGTTGAGATGCAAACCTGTTGGACCCATTTGAACAGCAGAGCAGATTTGAAAGGCAGGATGACCTCAATGTGCCCTCCCTGTCCTTAAAGGGGGTGAGCAAGATGTTTCTTGATGTTGAAAGATTGAGAGAAGTTGTGATGCCTTAACTGCCAGGCCATCAGAGATCTTCTACTGCAGCACAGACACAACTGAGCACGCTGCTGTGCCGGCACACAGGAGCAGAATGTGCTGATGTTATCAATGACCTTTAGAATTTACTTGTACCCTCAATGAGTTAGATTGAGAATGGAAAAAGAGTCAATAGCTACTGAGGGCAGGTCGGGTACAGCTTCAGCAGGAGGTAGTGGTGACTGGTTAAAAGTAGGATGGTGGAACAGGCCAGGAATGAGAATATAAAAGTCCTCCACATTGTAACAGAGGTTGGGAGAATGGTGAGCTAATATTTTAAATGAAGCAATTCTCCAGAAACTCTCTGGGGCAAGACTTTATTATAAGGTCATAAGAAATAGGAACAGGAGTAGGCCATTCAGCCCCTCAGGCCTTCTCCACTATTCAATAGGATCTTGACTGACCTGACATTCCTCTCATCCACCTTCCTGCCTTTTCCCCGTAACCCTTGATTCCCCGACTAATCAAGAATCTCTTTGCCTCAGCCTTAAATACAAACAAGGACTCCACCCCCACAGCTCTCTCTGTGACAAAGAGTTCTATGTTTGAAAGTTGGATTCCTTGGTTCAATCTATGTTACTGTAACAGCAGAATGGATCAAGTTTGATTAATTCAGCAAGTTGTCGCATTTTGGTACAGCAAGTAAGGGTAGGGCTTATAGAGTTAATGATAGGGCCTTGGGTGGTGTTGTAGAACAGAGAGACCTAAGGGTTCAGGTACATAATTTTTTGAAGTTTGTGTCACATGTAGACAGGGTGGTTAAGAAGGCATTTAGCACACTTGCCTTCATTGCTCAGTCCATTGATATAGGAGTTGGGACGTCATGTTGAGGTTGTACAAGCCATTGATGAGGTCTTGTCTGGAGCACTGTGTTCAGTTCTGGTCGCCCACTATTAGGAAAGATATTATCAAGCTGCAGAGGGTTCAGAAGAGATTTGCCAGGAGGTTGCTGGGTATGGAAAGTTTGACTTATGAAGAAAGGCTGGATAGGCTGGGACTTTTTTCGCTGGAGTGTAGGGGCAACCTAATAGAAATTTATAAAGTAAGGAGGGGTACGGATAGAGTTAATGGTAGTTGTCTTTTACCTAGGATGAAGGATTTCAACACTAGTGGGCCCATTTTTAAGTTGAGAGGAGAATGATTTAAAAAAGACAGGGGCAATTTTTTTATACAGAGGGTGGTTTGTGTGTGGAATGAACTTCCTGAGGAAGTGGTAAATGTGGGTACAATTACGTTTAAAAGACATTTGGATAAGTACATGAACAGGAAAGGTTTGGAGGGATATGGGCCAGGAGCAGGCAGGTGGGACTGGTTTAGTTCAGGATTATGTTCAGCATGGACTGGTTGGACCGAAGGGTCTGTTTCCGTGCTGTATGACTATGGTGAGATGGTTTATCTGCCTATCACATCTGCTACGTCTTGCATTGTAACATCTGTACGTGTGGTGACCAATGGTTACTGCAGGAAAACTCTGCACCACCCACTGCCTGGATGGTATATCCACACTGATGGGTCCAGATCTCTACATTCAGCCCCAATATCCAACTCTCACTGCAGTTAGAAAGTCCCTGCACTCTATTTCCCCATACCCTTTCCATTCACTGTGTCATGGCACTGGCTAGTGTATTCATGGGTCTTCTGGAAGAAAGGGAGCGTAAGAACTACGAGCAAGAGGAGGCCACTGAGCCCCTCGAGCCTGCTCTTCCATTTAATACCATCATGGCTGATCCCATCTCAGCCTCAACTTCACTTTTCCCTCTGGTCTCCATCACCCTTCAACCTGTTACTTATTAAAAATCTGCTCTCTCCTCCTTACATGTAAGGAGAAAATTTGCATTCCGGTAGCGCCTTCCATGACATCAGGAGATCCTTGCTTTGCAACCAAGGAAGTACTTTTGGGGAAAAGTCACTGTCGTAAGAAGCAAGTCAGTCCATTTGCACACAGCAAGATCCTGCGCACAACAAGGCAGTAATGACCAATTCAACTGTTGCTGATTGAGACTGGGGTACCAGGCAGGCTTCCTATCTCTGCTTCGAACAGCGCATTGCGAGCTTTTACATTAACTAACGATAGGGTTGCAGTCAGACACTGCATCTGAAAAATGGAACCTCCGACAGCGCAGCACTCCGCCCCCCACCTCCCCGGGATTGTCAGCCTTTGTTATGAGTCTGTGAAGTGGGACTTGAACTCATTAGTCTGCCCTGCTGGGTATGGAAAGTTTGACTGATGAAGAAAGGCTGGATAGGCTGGGACTTTTTTCGCTGGAGTGTAGGAGGTTGAGGGGCAACCTAATAGAAGTTTATAAATTACCTTGTACCAAGGTGACTAAAGATGAAAGGTGCCTGTTCTCTGAGGCACTGCAAGTAGAAATTTCACTGTTCCTTCCTGCAGAATGGCAAACTCGTCCAATTTATAGATCCAAACGATTTCATTCCACCCAGACACTTTCTTGAACTCCCACACAGCTTTGAAGGGAAAGCTAATGGATGGTCTGACCCTCGCTTCCAACCCCAATCCCGTCTCCCTCCATTACAGTTATTACTATTTTCCCCTTTCAGTGTTATCATTAACAACATCCCTTCTCAACAACTTTCCTCTTCTAAGTCTCATTGTATGCCATTCTACATCATCTCCCTCATTCCTACTTCCTTGACCCACTGAATGTAAGAACATAAGAAATAGCCTCCTGTGCCATTCAATAAGATCGTGGCTGATCTTTTTGTGGACTCAGCTCCACTCACCCACCCTCACATATAACCCTTAATTCCTTTACTGTTCAGAAATCTATCTATCTTTGCTTTAAAAATATTCAATGAGGAAGCCTCAACTACTTCACTGAGCAGGGAATTCCACATATTCACAAACCTTTGGGTGAAGAAGTTCCTCCTCAGGTCAGTCCTAAATCTGGTCCCCCTTATTTTGAGGCTATGCCCCCTAGCCCTGCTTTCACCCACCAGTGGAAACAACCTCCCTGCTTCTACCTTATCTATTCCTTTCATAATTTTATATGTTTCTATGAGATCCCCCTTTATTCTCTTAAATTCCAATGAATATAGTCCTATTCTACTCAACCTCTCATCATAAGCCAACCCTCTTAACTCCGCAATCAACCTAGTGACCCAGCTCTGCAACCCCTGCAGTGTCAGTACATTCTTTCTCAAGTAAGGAGGCCAAAACTGTACACAGTACTCCGAGTGTGGCCTCACCAGCTCCCTATACAGCTGTAACATAACCTCCCTGTTTTTAAACTCCGTTCCTCTAGCAATGAAGGGCAAAATTCCATTTGCTAATTCCATAAGGCTCATTGCATTTCATCTATTAACCGCATTATTCAAGGGGCTAAAAGGCCTCCTGTGCCATTGGATTATTTCCTCATATAAAGTCCAGTGCTAAATTTGAGAGACCCTTTAAGAAGACAATTCAAGGGTCTTTCTCAGTTATGGAAGAGCATAAGAAATGGGAGCAGGAGGAGGCCATTTGGTAAGACTAGGGTCCAATCTCCTACCTCAGTGCCACTTTCCTGCTTAATCCTTGTTTTCTCCTCCCACCCCTGAAATCTATTGACTTCTATCTCGAACATGACTGTGTTTGAATAATGCATAACTCTCCTGGTCTCAGCCTTAAAAGACTTCCCCTTACTCTGAGGCGCTGACCTTTTGCATGTGGGCTGAACAGACAAGGGTGGGGTGGGGTGGGGGGTTGAAGGCTTCTTGACATCCATCCTGTCAAACCCTTTAAGACTTCTATGCGTTTGAGTGTGATCATTGGCTTCTAAATGTATTTTTATCACTGCATCCGGGGTTGTGGTCTGAGACGAGAGCTGTCTAGTTTCAGTGTGTGTGTGACGCCAACTGTCAACATTCAGATTAACAAATCTAGAACAGAACATGCCACCGATCAGTGCCGGGAGATTTGGAAATATGAAGCTTTGTATTGTGTTAAGGGGCAGTACTCTGTGTTCTGGGCCCACTGTTCCTGTGCTACAAAGCCGCACATGTATGATTGGTTCCAAAATGAGGTGAAATCTATTTTTTATTTTGTTCATGAAAGATGTAGGGCTCTTTCCAGTCACTCTGAGAGTAATGTTTCCACTTTGCCATGCTAGATAGGGTCACGTTACAGAAAAATCTGGTTCTAATGTTGAATTTGAATGAAAGTTCTTGCCTGCCTCAGATACAGCCCAATTAACAGGCACAGTTGGGAGTAAGAACAATTTCTACCTGCCCCAGTCACACTTCCTGTGTGAGGCTGGACTCGTGACTGGTTCCTTAGGGCATGAGATCTAATCAAGTATCTGACTTTCAAAGAGCTTGCATTCGTATCACACCTTCAATGCTATAAGCGTTTGAGGCATTTCATGGGACCGTTGTCTGATGCATTAAATCACAATCAATTGATATTGGGACAGTCTTGATTGAAGAGCTGGGGGCAGAAACCCAGAGCTTAGGACAAGGTTTCAAAAACATTTTCTCACCGTTATCCCCATGTTGAGACTCAAATTGTTGTCGTGCCCCAATGAGAGCGAGCAGGGAGGTCAAGAGAGACCTGTGAGGGGAGGAGGGCTCTCACAGAGTCATTGAGTCATACAGCATGGAAACAGACCTTTCAGTGCGACCAGTCCATGCCGACCATAATCCCAAACAAAACTAGTCTCAGCTGCCTGCGTTTGGCCCATATCCTTCCAATCCTTTCCTTTTTGTGTACTTATCTAAATTTCTTTTAAACATTGTTACTGTAGCTGCTTCCACCACTTGATCTGGCAGTTCATTCCACACACAATCCACTGTCTGTCTGGAAAAAACTGCTTCTTGTGTCCTTTTTAAATCTTTCTCTCTCACCTTAAAAATATGACTCCTGGTCTTGATATCCCCCCTTCTAGAGAAAAGATACCTGGCATTCACCTCATCTGTACTCTTCATTATTTTCTAAGCCTCTCTAAGGTCACATCTCAACATCCTCTGCTTCAGTGAAAAAAGTCCCAGCTTATCCAGCCTCTCATTAGAACTCAAACCCTCCATTCCCAGCAACGTACTGGCAAATCTCTTCTGAACCCTCTGCAGCTTAATAATATCCTTCCTATAACAGGGCGACCAGAACTGGACACAGTGCTCCAGAAGAGGCCTCACCAACATCCTGTACAACCTCAACATAACGTCCCAACTTCTATACTCAAAGGACTGAGCGATGAAGGCAAGTGTGCTAAATGCCTTCTTAACCACCCTGTCTCTATGTGATGTAAACTTCAAAGAATTATGTACCTGAACCCTTAGGTCTCTACTGCCTAGGGCCCTACTTTTAATTGCATAAATTTTATCTTTGTTTGTTTTACCAAAATGTAATATCTCTCATTTATCTAAATGAAACTCCATTTTCAGCCGCTCTTCAGCCCATTGAGCAATTGATCAAGATCTCTTTGTAATCATAGATAACCTTCTTCATTGTCCACTTTAGCACCAATCTTGGTGTCATCTATAAACCTACTAACCACGCCTTCCATATTTTCATCCAAACCATTTATATAAATGACAAACAAAAGAGGACCCAGAACCGATCCCTGTGGAACACCGCTGGTCACAGACCTCCAATCTGAAAAACAACCCTCCACCATTACTCTCTGTCTCCTGCTGTTAAGCCAATTTCACATTCAATTGGCAAGCTCCCCCTGAATCCCATGTGATCTGACTTTACTAATTAGTCTACCATGCAGAACCTTGTCAATGTGGAACAATGTGGAACCTTGTCAAAGGTTTTATTAAAGTCTAAGTAAACAATGTCTACTGCTCTGACCTCATCAATCTTCTTGGTTACTTCTCAAAAAACTCAATCAAGGTTGTGAGACGCGATTTCCCTCACACAAAACCATGCTGACTATCCCTAATCATTCCTTGCCTCTCCAAATGCTTATAAATTCAGAACCACTTCCAACAACTTAGCCACCACTATAGACTCACAGGTCTATCGTTCCTAGGCCTCTCCTTACATCCCTTCTTAAACAAAAGCACGACATTAGCCACTGTCCAGTCCTCAGGCACCTCACCCGTATTCATAGATATTTCTGAAACAGGCACTGCAATTTCCTCCCTAATTTCCCACAAAGTCCTGCGGTACCTTAGATCAGGTCCTGGATATTTATCCACCGTTATGTTTTCTAAGACTTCCAACACTTCGTCTTCTGAAAGATGAACTGTTTCCAAGACATCGATATTTATTTCCCTGAGTTCTCTAGCCTCTATTTCTTTCTCAACAGTAAAAACTGATGCAAAATATTCGTTTCAAATCTCTCCCATCTCCTGAGGTTCAACATAAAGATGACCTCTTTGATCTTTAAAGGGCCTTACTCTCTCTCTCTCTCGCTCTCTCGCTCTCTGTCTAGTTGTTCTCTTACTCTTAATATGTAGAATCTCTTTGGATTATCCTTAAATTTATTTGCCAAAGCTATCTCATATCCTCTCTTTGCCATGTGATCTTCCTCTTCAGAATGCCCCTGCGCTCTTTATAATGTTCAAGAGATTCATTTGAACCCAGCTGTTTGTGTCTAATATATGATTCTTTTTTATTCTTGACTAGGACCTCAATATCTTTATTCATCCATTGTTCCCTAATCCTGCCAGCCTTACCTTTCACAATAACAGGAACACAATGACTCTGAACTCTCGTTATCACACTTTTGAAAGTCTCGCACTTAGCAGATGTCCCTTTACCTCTGAACAATCTCCTCCAATCGATTTTTGAAAGTTCTTGTCTCATACCGTCAAAATTTTCCTTACTCCAAATACTCTGTGAGGAAGGTGGGGTTGGGGGAGATGGTGAGGTTGGGATTGGAGTCGGCGTTGGTTTTGAGGTGTGGGGTTTTGGGGGAGGTGGAGAGAGATCTGTGAGGGCTGGTGGGGATGGGAGCCTCTCAGAGGGGGCTAGGGTGTTGGTGTTGGAGTTGGAATCAGAGTTAGGGGAGTTTAGGGGAACCCTGTGAAAAATGGGTGGTGGGGTGTAGAGGGAGTGTCTGTGAGGTACGGTGTTGGGGGGGAGAAGATGGAGTCCTGTGAGGGGGGAGGGAGTCCTGTGGTGGTGTGGAGATGTCCTGTAAGGGGTGGGGGGAGGGTGAGAGAGAGTCCTGTGGGAGTCCTGTGAGGGATGGTGGGTAAGGGGAGGGTCTCTGTTAGAGCAGTAACACAGCTATTCGAACTTGGTAAGAACTCTAAGGTGCTGTTCCTTTCTCGGTGCTCACAAACACAACCTTCTGGTTTGTAAGCCCATTCCAGCTGCTGAACCCCAGTTTAGGACGTGCTGTCTAACCAGCCCATAGCCCTGCAGCTTATAGCACACAAGGTGCAGATCCAGGTACTTTTTAAAAGAGTTTAGGGTCTCTGCTTCCACCACCAACTCAGGCAGAGTATTCCAGACACCCTCTCTCTGTTTATTTCGATTTCCCCTCCCCCATTTCTGAAGAAGGGTCCCAACCCAAAACGTCAGTTTTCCTGCTCCTCTGATGCTGCCTGGCCTGCTGTGTTCCTCCAGCTCCGCACTGTGTTATCTCTGACTCCTGCATTGGCAGTTCTTACTATCTCTGTGTAAAAATGTTTTTCCTCACGTCCCCTCTAATCCTTCTGCCATTTAGCAGATCTATGACCCCTGGTTTTTTGAACTCTTTGCTAAGGGAAACACGTTCCTTCAGTCTACTCTATCTGTACCCCTCACAATTTTGTATATATCAATCATGTTACCTCTCAGCCTTCCCTGTTCGAAGGAAGACAACCCCAGCTTCTGTAATTTCTCCTCATAGCTACAATTCTCCAGCCCTGGTAACATTCTAGTAAATCTCCTCTGCAATCTGTCCAGACAAATTACATCATTCCTGTAATGTGGTGTCCAGAACTGCAAACAGTCTGGTTGTGGTCTCACCAGCGTCTTATATAGTTTCGTCATTATATCCCTACTTTTGTATTCTGTACTGTAAATCTGCCAATGAAGGAGAGCATTCTACATGCCTTCTTGACAACCTTATCTATCTGCGCTGCTACCTTTAGGGACTTGTGCACCTGTGTGCCAAGATCTCTCACTTCATCTACCCCTCTCGGTATATTCCTGATGATTGTGTATTCCCTTCTACTGTCTGACCTCCCTAAATGCCAGAAATCACATAACACCAGGTTATAGTCCAACAGGTTTATTTGAAATCACAAGCTTCTGTAGCCCTGCTCCTTCTTTAGGTGTTAGTGAGAGATGTGGTATCAGTCACAGAATTTATAAGTAAAAGGTCAAAGGTGATGAGGATGTACTAAACAAACCTAAGACGTTGTTAAATCCTTAATCAGTTGGAAGGTTTTAATTGATTAATATGTATATGTAAATCCCTGAATTCCTTTCAAGTCATGGTCCTGAGAGAAATCATAGAAACCCTACAATGTGGAAACAGCCATTCAGCCCAACAAGTCCACACTGCCCCCCCAAAAACATCCTACCCAGGCCCATTCCCCCACCCCTGCCTAACCCACACATCCCTGAACACTATGGGGCAATTTAGCATGGCCAATCCACCCTACCCTGCATATCTTTATACTATGGGAGGAAACCCACACAGACAGGGGGAGAATGTGCAAACTCCACACAGACAGTCACCCGAGGGTGGAATCGAACCCGGGTCCCTGGTGCTGTGAGGTAGCAGCGCTAACCACTGAGCCACCGTGCCATCCCAGAGGTAAAGGTTTTAAGAGTGTAAAGAAGAGGTGACGTTTTAGGTCAGACAAATGCACTACCTCACACTTATCAGAGTTGAACTCCACCGGCCACTTTGCTGCCCAATCCACCAACCCATCGATATCTTAACTGGCCTCTGGGCAATAAATGCTGGCCCAGTCCTGGGAATGAATTAAAATAAAGATGCCAGAATTTTAAGTAGGACTAGATGCTGATAGGGCAGGAGGATACTTGTGTAGATGGGATACAAAAACAGAGATTGCTGGAAAAGCTCAACAGGTCTGGCAGCATCTGTGGAGAGAGATCAGAGTTAACATTTCAGGTTGAGTGACCCTTCCTCAGGGATAGTGGGGTCTGTTGCTGTGCTGTATGCTTTATGTCATTTTATAGTTTTCAGCCAAACAGTCCAACTGAGTCAGCTTCGCATGCAAGGGAGAAGTCTTAGTAACAGAGTTCACTGCTGTGGGTTCAGACAGCCCCAGTTGCAGTGACAATTTGTTCGATATAACAACTCCATTTCAGAGGGTAGACTAACAGTCAGGAGCCTCGAGTGGGACTGGAGTCACGTAGAACCCACATTGGATGAGGATGGTGGATTTCTTTGCCAAGAGGCTGTCTGAGAATCCCTCGGGTTTCTTTTACGGCAATCTCTCAGCTTTGTGATGGCTTTGACCAACTCCAGCCTTAGGCCGACGGTGTGCCAAATGTTTCAGTTGGCACAGTGGCACTCCCGGTGGTTCCCCTGGATTGAGGGTGACCTGTTTCCAGGTGGGTGCTGGGAGGGCTGACGAGTTTGATGCGCTATCGGCAGACTCAGTCACACGTAGGGCAGGCGGTGATCGGAGGGTTGGGCTGATGGCCTTTCTGGTGGAGTGTCCTCCAATACCATGACTTCACTGGCCCCCCCTCTCCCTGGCACCACCCCATTGTAGTCCCTTGACGTGTTTGGTATCTACTCCAAATGGACAGTCACAATGCAGGGTCAGAGGGGACTGTTTGACGTTTTATACACTGTTGGATCATCAGTGCATTAACACAGCCACTGCAAGAATCTGGAATGACCCCAAAACCGGGGTGACACAGAGTTCAGATACTGATCAGCCATTATGGATTTGCATTGTAGGACAAGATTGAGGGACTGATTGGCCTCCACCTTTCCTAATGCCAGAGGCGAACAGGCCACTGAGTCTACAGTTACCCCAGCACACTGAGGTAACACTGCCACTCGACTACAGTATCAAGAGTGTCTTAACAATACATTTATTTCTCAGAGGTCACGTGGGATGTAAAGATAGAAATTGTATTTTGGTATTTTCATTGCTTCAGGACATCCCAAAGTGCTGCACTACCAAGGTCTTACTGTTGAAGCGGAAACATCATGTAATATAGGAAACATGGCGGCCAACATGTGCACAGAGCGCTCCCACAAATAGCAATATGATAGTGACCAGAACGTTGGTGTTAGGTTGGAGGTTGCCCCTTTGTTCTTTTTCACGGAAGAAGCTGTGTGGAGCCTTTCACTTCTAGGTAAGTGGGCTAGTTTAATGCCTCAATTGAATGAGAGATGGCATCCCCGACAGTGTGGCATCTCTCTCAGCTCTGATGGTGCCACATGTCATATGTTGTGGTCATGTCCACAGGTGCTAGTTGTGATATTCTGGATGAGTTCACTGCCACCTGTCCTTCCTATTGGTACCAGCCGATGTTACCAACACCAAGTAAGGAAGGACACCCAGCCTTCAGTAAAAGCAAGGCTTACAGACTTACAGCTGAATTGCATGTGAGTCTCTTGTGAGAGCACAGGTTGGACCCAGGAACAGATACACATGACAGCCCAGCTACATAGAGCCTAGCCGTGCAGACTGAAGATTTTTCGATACTGGTTGGCCGCTCCCAGGAACGTTCCTTCATTTCCCGATGGGTGGAGCATATGGCTTGATAGCATTTAACCAATCAGGTACTAACGGCTCATACAATGTTCTCCCAGTACTGCTCCTTAATAATACAATATTCCCTAGTACTGCTCCTGCAACAGTGCAACATTCCCCAGTACTGCTCCTTAATAATACAACATTCCCCAGTACTGCTCCTGCAACAGTGCAACATTCCCCAGTACTGTTCCTGCAATAGTGCAACATTCCCCAGTACTGCTCCTCAATAATACAACATTCCCCAGTACTGCTCCTGCAACAGTGCAACATTCCCCAGTACTGCTCCTGCAATAGTGCGCCATTCCCCAGTACTGCTCCTCAATAATACAACATTCCCCAGTACTGTTCCTGCAATAGTGCAACATTCCCCAGTACTGCTCCTCAATAATACAACATTCCCCAGTACTGCTCCTGCAATAGTGCGCCATTCCCCTGGACTGCTCCTCAATAATACAACATTCCCCAGTACTGTTCCTGCAATAGTGCAACATTCCCCAGTACTGCTCCTCAATAATACAATATTCCCCAGTACTGCTCCTGCTACAGTGCAACATTCCCCAGTACTGCTCCTGCAACAGTGCGCCATTCCCTAGTACTGCTCCTCAATAATACAACATTCCCCAGTACTGCTCCTCAATAATACAACATTCCCCAGTACTGCTCCTTAATAATACAATATTCCCCAGTACTGCTCCTGCAATAGTGCACCATTCCCCTGTACTGCTCCTGCAATAGTGCAACATTCCCCAGTACTGCTCCTGCAATAGTGCAACATTCCCCAGTACTGCTCCTCAATAATACAACATTCCCCAGTACTGCTCCTGCAATAGTGCGCCATTCCCTAGTACTGCTCCTTAATAATGCAACATTCCCCAGTACTGCTCCTGCAATAGTGCGCCATTCCCTAGTACTGCTCCTTAATTATACAACATTCCCCAGTACTGTTCCTTAATAATACAACATTCCCCAGTACTGCTCCTGCAATAGTGCGCCATTCCCCAGTACTGCTCCTGCAATAGTGCGCCATTCCCCAGTACTGCTCCTCAATAATACAACATTCCCCAGTACTGCTCCTGCAATAGTGCGCCATTCCCCAGTACTGCTCCTGCAATAGTGCGCCATTCCCTAGTACTGCTCCTTAATTATACAACATTCCCCAGTACTGCTCCTCAATAATACAACATTCCCCAGTACTGCTCCTTAATAATACAACATTCCCCAGTACTGTTCCTGCAATAGTGCGACATTCCCCAGTACTGTTCCTGCAATAGTGCAACATTCCCCAGTACTGCTCCTTAATAATACAACATTCCCCAGTACTGTTCCTGCAATAGTGCAACATTCCCCAGTACTGCCCCTCTGATAGTCCTTCCGACATTAAACAGATAAGCCAGATCCTCGGTCAGGTGGTCATTAAAGATCCCATGGTGATATTTTACCAGTCACCTTAAAATTATGCCCCCTCGTAATAGTCATTTCCGCCCTGGGAAAAGGTCTCTG
>JAHRHZ010000277.1:13665959-13686750 GCA_024137785.1 Ginglymostoma cirratum | reverse complement strand
GCACTGACCCTCCGACAGTGCGACACTCCCTCAGCACTGACCCTCTGACAGTACGGCACTCCCTCAGCGCTGACCCTCCGACAGTGAGACGGTCCCTCAGTACTGACCCTCTGACAGTGCGTTACTCCCTCCGCACTGACCCTCCGACAGTGCGACACTCCCTCAGCACTGACCCTCTGACAGTACGGCACTCCCTCAGCACTGACCCTCCGACAGTGCAGCGCTCCCTCAGTACTGAGTCTCTGACAGTACAGCACTCCCTCAGCGTTAGTTATGAGCCATAAATATGTGTCAGTCTCTAAACTTTGTGAGTGAGAGGCAGAACATTGCAACCTCTAAAAGCCTGGTTCTCTGGTGAGATGTTCTCACGCTAGACATTTATGTTTCTGACATGCAGGCAGAATGCTATAACTTGGGGCCGGAAATATCTTGCACGCAGCACACCTTGTATCTGCTTCCTGTCGACACCACAATGTGGCAGGTGACTCAAGGAGGTGTGATCACTGACTGAACATGATTCGTGCCCAGTGCCCAATGCACTGCCTGACGAATACTGTCGGAAAATAATTAAACACCCCTTTTGCAATTTTCTGTGTATTTGGTGTGTGTTGAACGGGGCATTCATAATCACAGGAAATGCCATCCCTAACTGACAATAAAAGAACCGTTTTAATACATTTGTTGCCAGTGTGTTAATGGAAACCTCCAGCCAGCAAATACATCGATGTGGTTTTGTCCATTCATGGGTTGCGGCCATTGCTGGTTTGGTCACTGTGTGTGTGGCATTGGGGATAAGGAGGCTGGTTTCTCTGCCTATGCCCCTCGTTGGGTACCTGCCTATACTGTATACGACTGCAAAGCTTTCTTTTCACGGCGATGATCCTGATATGTGTTTTTCTTTTGCTTTCCATCCTGCAATCCCTTTGCAGATAATGTCGATGCAGCAGCTCCGTCCGTGGCTCAGAGCCCTCTCATTTCATTGGTGCCATCAGCGGGAGTGCCAGTCTGGGATGTCAATAACTGTGCTCTCGTCAATGGTCAGTTGATGCTGATGCCCAAAGATGACGAGGTATGCAATAGTACGTGGACAGTGGTCTCACACAGGCGTGTGTGTGTGTGTCGTGTCATCGAGCACAGCAGGTTCATGCCCCCGCGTCCAACACTTGTTCGTCACTCCGAGGGTGTAAGACTGGTAGATAATCAACACTTTAATCCTTCCAATACCACCCCCCGCCCCCGAACAGGGGAGAAAACAAAAACATGAATGTACATGATATTAGTCACCAGCAAATGCAGCAACAACTTACATTTATATAGCGCTCTCAACATCGTAAAACACTTCAGGAGGGTTCACTGAGTCACATCAAACAAACTGTGGCCAAAGAGGGAGATTTTAAGGGACATAAGAACTATGTCCCTTCAATCCTGCTCTGCCATTCAATAAGATCATGGCTGATCTCTTCGTGGACTCAGTTCCACTCACCCACCCTCACACCATAATCCTTAATTCCTTTACTGTTCACAAATCTATCCATCTTTGCCTTAAAAAAATTCAATGAGGAAGCCTCAACTGCTTCTCTGGGCAGGGAATTCCACAGATTCACAACCCTTTGGGTGAAGAAGTTCCTCCTCAGCTCAGTCCTAAACTTGCTCCACCTTATTTTGAGGATTTGCCCCCTCGTTTTAATTTCACCCACCGGTGGAAACAGCCTCCCTGCTCCTGTCTTATCTATTCCCTTCACAATTTTATATGTTTCTATAAGATCCCCCCCTCATTCTTCTAAATTCCAATGAACATAATCCCAGGCTACTCAATTTCTCATCATAACCCAATCCTCTCAACTCCGGAATCAACCTAGTGACCCTGCTCTGCACCCCCTCCAGTGCCAGTACATCCTTTCTCAAGTAAGGAGACCAAAACTGTATACAGTACTCCAGGTGAGGCCTCACCAGCTCCCTATACAGCTGTAGCAATACCTCCCTGTTTTTAAACTCCATCCCTCTATCAATGGAAGACAATATTCCATTTGCTGCCTTATTTACTTCCTGCACCTGCAAACCAACTTTATCATTTTAACATTATGACATCTCCCTGTGTCACTGGGACCCTGTTTGACAACACTTGCTGAGAAATATCTTGGGATGTTAGACTACATGAAAGATTCTATGTAAATGCAGGTAGCTGCTTGAACTCCCAATCTTGAAAACTCTGCAAGAGCACACAGACCCACAGGGGTGCAGCGGGATTGTGCTTATGTTGCTGAGCTGGTCATCCTAGACACAGCTGGAATGATTGAGAGATTGAGGCTCCAATGTATGGCAGCACTACCATCGAGTAAATAGAACATAGAACATAGAACAGTACAGGCCCTTCGGCCCACAATGTTGTGCCGACCTATTATCCTACTAAGATCAATCTACCCTGCATACCCTACATTTTACTATCCTCCATGTGCCTGTCCAAGAGTCGCTTCAAAGTCTCTAAAGTATCTGGAATTAAAAGTTACTGTCGGTAATCGTGATCATGAAAACACCGACTTATGGTTTAAAAATCCAACCTGGTTCACAAATCCTCTTTAGGAAAGAGAATACTCCATCCTTGCCCATTCTGGCTGTACATGACTGACTCTTAACTGGTTTCTGCAATAGTTGACACATGCAGTTGCCCTCTTGTGGGATGTGGGCGTCTCTGGCAAGGCTGACTCATTTTTTTCCCCAGTCCTAACCACCATTAAACTGGGGCCATGCAGCTGGCCAGGCTGTTGCAGAGAACGTGTATGTGGGCCAGAGCATTACTTTCTGTAAACAGTGTGATTGAAGTGGAATAAACCCGAGAACCGCGGATGCTGGAAAAATGAAACGAGCAGAGACTGCAGGAGAAACTCTGCGAGTCTAGCAGCATCTGTGGAGAGACAGGAAGCAGAGTTAACTTTTCAGGTCCAGTGGCCTTTCTTGCCGGACCTGTTGAATTTCCTCAAGCAACTGATGAACCATTTTTAACAACAGCTTTATATTTCCCATTTATTTCCTGAATTCAAATTCGACCATCTACCAAACTCATATCCCCAGGGGTCCCTGGATTAGTGGCCCAGAGACATTACCATGAAGCCATCACCTTCCTACTTAATGCTGGCTGATCCATGCTTCTCAGATGTCGATCTCCCATGATCCAACTGGAACAAGGCTTGTCTTACTGAAAGTGGGGTTATAATTCACTCAGCGATCGCAAGGACTGCAGACGCTGGAGTCAGAGATAACACAGTGTGGGAGCTGGATGAACACAGCAGGCCAGGCAGCATCAGAGAAGCAGGAAAGCTGATGTTTCGGGTCAGGACTTTTCCTCAGAAATGGGGCAGAAGAAGGGTCCGGACCCGAAACGTCAGCTTTCCTGCTCCTCTGATGCTGCCTGGCCTGCTGTGTTCATCCAGCTCTACGCTGGGTTATCTGTTATTACTGAAAATGTGTCTGTGTCTGTTGACAAGGGTTTAAGCTGTAACTCCCTTCCTTGGTCTGTCCAACAGCTCCCTCTGCTGTCTATCATAGGAAACCTGACAATGGGAACGGTGTGTTGATAACCATTACCCTAGCTGTAACTCACACCCAAAACTTATGGTGAATTATTTTGTCCTCAGTAGACAAAAAGAAGATAAGTCTCTTGTCATTGTATTTTATTCCATTCTACCCAATAACTTTTCCCTCCCTCTTAGTGATTTTAATGAGGTCAGCCAGGTGGACCTTATGAGGTAGATATCCGGGAGACGTCAGAGGTAGGTTCTTTACTCAGAGAGTGGTCGGGGCATGGACTGCATCGCCGGAGAGGGTAGTCGAATCGACCTCATTAGGGGGACTTAAGTGGCTATTAGATAGGCATATGGATGATAGCATAAGGTAGGGGTGGAGGTTAGATAGACCTTAGGTTTAGGGTAAAAGTTTGGCGCAACATCGTGGGCCGAAGGGCCTGTGCTGTGCTGTACTGTTCTATGTTCTAATAGGAGTTCCCTGACTGGGGCTGTTAATCTGAACCAATCAGGGAGCCCTGGCTGACAGATATAAACAGGAGTGTCAGCAGTTCTGTTCACTCTGAGAGCTGGCTCTGAGGGAGCTGGGTCAATGTCATGTCCGATGCCTGTGTAAATAAATGGTGATTTGGTGACAGCCTCTGTGAAGCTATTTTATCTCTGCCTTTCTGAAGGTCTCATGCTTTACAAGTTCACCCTGCCTTCCAAACTCTGATTCTAGCCCATTGTTCCCCTGCTTTCTCACTCAGTCTTAGTGTTGTACACCATTCCTTGACCCCACACTCCTCTTCAACTTTTCATCTCCCAGTCCTTCCTATAGGACTCTCCTTACAGTCCACCATGCTGATCAAACCCCTCTCACTTCAGTTCAAATTCCTTTTCACTTGTGCCTTTGAGAAATAACCTGCAATATTTTTTCACAAACGAACACCAGAATCTGCTGGAGAAACTCAGCAAGTTTGGCAGCATTTGTGAAGAGAGAGAGAGAGACGAGAGACTGAGTTTCTGAAGATCTGATTACGAGTCACACTGAACTCGAAAAGTTAACTCTGTTTCTCTCTCCACAGATGCTGCCAGACCTGCTGAGTCTGTCTGTATTGTACAGTCATAGAGTCATGCAGCATGGAAACAGACCCTTTGGTCCAACCAGTCCATGCCGACCGTGTTCCCAAACTAAACTAATCCCAACTGCCTGAGCTGGGCCCATATCCCACATATTCATGAACTTATCCAAATGTCTTTTAAACATTGTAACTGTACCCATATCCCCCACTTCCTCTGGGGGTTCATTCCACACACAAAACACTCTCTGTGTAAAAATAATCGCCCCTTGTATTCTTTTTAAAACTTTCTCCTGTCATCTTAGAAAAAAATGCCCCCTCGTTTTGAAGCCCCCACCTGAGGGAAAAGACCTTGGCTATTTACCTTATCCATGCCCCTCATGATTTGATAAACCTCTATAAGATCAACCCTCAACCTCCAACACTGCAGTGAAAAAAGTCCCAGCCTATCCAGCCTCTCCTTTTGACTCAAACCCTCCAGTCCTGGCAACATCCTGGTAAATCTTTTCTGAACCCTCTCCAATTTAATGAAATCCTTCCTATAACGGGCCTTAGTGTTCATTACAGGTTTAAGGATCAACAGTATTTTGCTTTTATTCAAATACTTTTCTATATTCTTAGGAACAATAAATAGGGGGGAATGAATGGCAGTGTCACTGGACTAGTAGCCTATAGGTCCAGGTTAATACCCTGGGGATATGGATTTAAATCCCAGCCTAACAGTGGGTAGAGTTTAAAGTTAATTAATTAATTTCATAGAATCCCTACAGTGTGGAACAGGCCACACTGACCCTCCGAAGAACATCCCACCCAGACCCACCCCATCCCTGTAACCCTGCATTTCCCATGGCTAACCCACCTAGCCTGCACATCCCTGGACACTATGGGCATTTTAGCATGGCCAATCCACCCTAACCTACATATTCTTAGACTGTGGGAGGAAACTGGAGCACCTGGAGGAAACCCATGCATTACATGGGGAATATGCAAATTCTAATCTGAGTCCCTGGTGCTGTGAGGCAACAGTGCTAACCACTGAGCCACTGTGCCGCCAAATAAATCTTGGAATTGAAAGCCATTCTCAGGAATGGTGACCATGATAACCATCAACAATTGTCCTAAAACCTCAAACCAGACACAGAAGATGCTGGAGAAATTCAGCAGGTCTGGTAGCATCTGTGATCAAGAATAATATCGAACTCGAAATGTTAACTCTATTTCTCTCCCTGCAGATGGTGCCAGACCCGCTGAGTTTCTCCAGCACGTTCTGTGTTTGTATCAGATTTCTGGCATCTGCAGTATTTTACAGTTATTGCCTTAAAAACCCCATCTGGTTTGCTGATGCTCTTGAGGGAAGGAAATCTGCTATCCTTACCCAGCTTGATCTACACGTGACTCCAAACCCACAGCAATTGGGTTGACTCTTAACTGCTCTGAAGTGACACTATGGGCCTCAGTTATATTCAAGAAGGCAGCTCACTGCTACCTTTAACAACGCAATTAGGGAAAGGCGACAAATATTAGCCTTGTCAGCAATGCCTCGTATTTTGTGACGTAGTGTTAGAGAGTCTCAGGGATATACAACGTGGAAACAGACCCTTCATCCATGCTGACCAGATATCTGAAATAAATCCAGTCCGATTTGCCAGCATTTGGCTCATATCCCTCTAAACCCTTCCTATTCATAAAACGGTCCAGGTGCGTTTTAAATGTTGTCCAAAACGATGCAACTGCTTAAAGAACAATAATTACTGCTCCTAGAATTCGAGGAATTCAGCTCCAACACTGAAAAAAACCACAGAAATAGCAGCGGCTCTTACAGCCATCTCCATCCTCCTTCTTGGATTACCCAGAATCCTCCTATAATTTATCGGCATCCCTTTGTCCATCGTCTTTATTCTTGCATCATTTGGTCTTTGTGTATTTGTCCATTGAGTGTACAACAGAAAGCACCAGCAATGTGTCTTTCTCTTCAACAAGATCTAAGTGTAATTTATTGTCTTGGAAATAACTGTGAGACCTGTAATGATATCACTAGCTATTAGTAGTAATCGTAGTTATCTGTTGTAACCATTGCCATCTTTTTGTAATTGTAGGCCGGCTGCAGAATTAGGGTAAGGACCAGTAGCTGCATATCCGATACTAGCCTTAGTGCATCACAGAGTTGGGGTAAGAATCTTCTTTTTATTCCTTTCCCCGTACTGTTTCAATGTGTTTTTATAATTGAGAGTCTGCAGTGACTGGCCAAGCCCCCACAAGTGCAGGGAGCCAAAAAGACCAGGAAGAGAGATGGCAGAGGAAGGGAAATATTGAGAGGCAATGCTCAGATAGATTCAGACGGTCAGAGAGTCATAGCGAAGTACAATGTGGAAACAGAACCTACGGCCCAATTTAGCCATGCTGACCAGGTATCCTAAACTAATATAGTCCCATTTGCCAGCATTTGGACCATATCGCTCTAAACCCTGGAAAGTATCACCCCTTGATCTTTTATAAGTAGAGTCATAGAATCACAAAGCATGGAAACAGACCCTTTGGTCCAACTCATCCATACTGAACAGGTATCCTAAATTAATCTCATCCCATTTGCCAGCATTTGTCCCATATCCCTCTAAATCCTTTCTATCCATGTACCCATCCAGATGCCTTTTAAATGTTGTAATTGTACCAGCCTCCACCACTTCAGCTCATTCTATACACGTACTACCCTCTGGGGGAAAAAGTTGCCCCTTAGCTCCTTTTCCCTCTCATCTTAAACCTATACCCTCTTGTTTTGGACCTCCATACCCTGAAAAAAAGACCTTGGCTATTCACCCTATCCATGCCCCTCATGATTTTATAAACCTCTATAAGATTATCCCTCAGCCTCTGACATTTCAGCCTGTTATGGTCTAGACCAGACCCTCTGAAAATCTTTTAAGAAAGTGACCTAAACCCTAACTTTTCTTATTTTAAAGGTAGATGTGAAGATGTGTTCCAGATACAATGCGACTAGTCAAACTACTTGAAGTTAAGAGAAACACAATTTATTTTAAACAAATAAAATACAAGCAAATGAAAGAGAAATTTAGAATAACTTAATTATTGGAAAACTTAACAGAACAATAGATATGGTACCCTTTACTAATTAACTGTTCCAATATAGTAACATCCCATAAACACACCTCTTGGCACAAAGGCAGATTCAGACACAAATTCTCCAATCCAGGAGGAAGAAACATCAGAAGAAAATTCGCAGAGGCGAGTAGCTGGGAGACACTCACTGAAGCTTCCAACTCTTGAGACCCCAAAGGCTTCTGCTGCTTGAAGCTAAAAAAAAACTAGATAGCCTGGGATAGTAGGAACTGCCAATGCTGCTATTTTCTGAAGAAGGGTCTCTACCTGAAACGTTGGCTTTCCTGCTCCTCTGATGCTGCTTGGCCTGCTGTGTTCATCCAGCTCGACACCGTGTTAACTAGATAGCCTGGTCTGTGAGAGCTGGGCACACCCAGGCTGCATCCAATGTTCCAACTTTAAAATTGTTTACTCAAGTTGTCTTCAGTAGGTGAATCGGTACCTCTGCCTTGCAACCTCTCTACCAAAAGAAAGCCAGGATGAAATAACCTTTTAAGGTGACAGTATCGTCACAAACCTGTTGATGGTAAGAAACAAACCCAAGAGGATCAGTTGCTGGAAAAGTATTACTTAGGTCAGACTGTTCCTTTCAAAAATAAAGCTAAGGTTACACCAGTTAGGAACATCTTCTGCACCCAAAGGATGATGGAACTTTGGACCTCTCATCACATGGGTGAGAATGATAGATTCTCGTTATACAAAGGGGTTCAGCATAAGATGGTATCCGGAGTCAGGTTAGAGATCAACCAAGATGTTACTAAATAGTGACAGAGGCTCAAGGGACTGTCCCATTCCTATGTTTCCATGTCGATATGCCTGTGTGAGTTTGAGTGTCTGAGTGTGTGATTCATAGTCTGAAGGAACAGAGAGAAAATTACATAAGCTTTTATTTCCACAGAACTCTGTTGTGAATTTCACAGAATTCTATAGCAATAATTTCTCAATCAGAGAGAGCGAGAAAAGGACAGAACTGGCTTACCACCCACTTTGGATAAATTACCTGGAGTTGATGTTAGTCCCACTCGGTGGCTGACTAGATAACTGTTCTACAGGATGCCTGGTTCCATAGAATGATAGAACCCATACAGTGTAGAAACAGGCCATTCAAGTCTGCACCAACCCTCTGAAGACAATCCCACCTAAACTCAGCCTATCAATGAAAGCCTGCATGGGGTTTTTGCCATGGCTAACCCACCTAACCTGCATATCCATGGACGCTAGGGGCAGTTGCTTTTGTTTTTAGCACGGCCAATCCAGCTAACCTGCACGTCTTTGGACTGTGGGAGGAAACCGGAACACCCGGCCAATATTCTGCCTGGTTGTCCACCAAACCAGTTGACACCAAAGTAGCAGTCGGGAGATCTACCTTTGGCCTCAGCACATCTGCAGATTGGAGGAGATGTTAGATAAATGAGGGAAAGTTTTCAGGGCTCTGGAGAGAGAACGCGGCTGAGCGAGACTAAGGGAGGTGGTGGGGGTTGGGGGGGCAGCTCTTTACAGAAGCTGTCCCAGTCACGATGGGCCAAGTGGACTGCTTCAGTGCTGTTGGATTCTCTGAGCTTCCCCTTAGCCAGAAAGCATGCTGCCTGTGGCAGCTTAGTGGTGGTGAATCTGGATCCACAGAGTTGATTCCCAGATGGGGAAAAAAGTGAAGGGAGTGGCAGACTGGGCTGGAGTTACAATCAACTAGTCACCAGGTGATCAGTGTGCTTACACACACACACACACACACACACACACACACACACACACACACACAGAACAACTGCTCAAAGTGTCAGGGGGCACTTGCTCTGGTCAAACACTAAACTGGAACTGGAAGTCATGTTGAGGTTGTACAGGAGTATATGAGGCCTCTTCTGGAATATTTGTGTCCAGTTCTGGTCGCCCAGTTATAGGAAGGATGTTATTAAGATGGAGAGGGTTCAGAAGAGATTTACGAGGATGCTGCCGAGTATGGAAAGTATGAGTTAGGCAGAAAGGTTGGACAGGTTGGGACTTTTTACACTGGAGCGTAGGAGGTTGAGGGTCAACCTTATAGAAGTTTATAAAATAATGAGGGGTGTAGGTCGGGTTAATAGTAGTTATCTTTTCCCTGGGATGGGGGGGGGGGGTGGATTTCAAGTCTAGGGGGCACATTTTTAAGGTGAGAGGTGAGATTTAAAAAAGACACGAGGGGCGAATTTTTACACAGAGGGTGGTTTGCGCGTGGAATGAACATCCTGAGGAAGTGGTAGGTGTGGGTACAATTATAATATTTAGAAAACGTTTGGATAAGTACACGAATAGGAAAGGTTTGGAAGGATATGGGCCAGTAACAGGCAGGTTGGATTAGTTTATTTTGGGATTATGTCTGCCATGGACTGGTTGGACGAAAGGGTCTGTTTAAATGCTTTATGACCCTATGACTCTATAATAAGTTATTTAAAGACATGATAGAAATATTTAATGGGGAGCGATTAGGGAAGACTGAAGACTGAGCTCATGATATCTGATCTTTGACATTGTGAAAGATTCTGAGAGGGACAGATCAGCAATTCTTAAAGCAACTTTGCTTGGAAATTCCCTTTTCAAATGCGTCAGCAATGATGGTCCCATAAACTGATAAAACTATATAACACCCCTATTAGGTAAATAACCATACAATAATGCCTGAGGAAGAAAAGGTAACTATGTACTGCAGCAGTTTGAGTTGGGTGTTTAATGAAGGATAAAGCTGATGTGACATTTGACTGACATGGCAATGCGTACAACCCAAACTTTTTTAAATGTGGAAACACCGACCCTGCAACCTCCCCTCCAAGCTACTCACCATCCTGACTTGGAAACATATCACTGTTCCTTCCCTGTTGCTGGGGTCAGAATCCTGGAATTCCCTCCTTGGGGGCCAACTGCAGTTGATTAGTAAGCATGGCTTAGCTCTGCCATCTCCGGGGCAATTAGGGATGGGTGATAAAGACTGGCCCAGCCAATGGTATCTGTGCCCTGTGGAAAATGAAAATAACATACACTGGAACAGAGGCTGAACTCCTATGTTCCGTATTCAATGCAAACAGGTATTGGTCAGATGAGCAGTTTCACTATATTTTACCAACGTGAAAGTGACAATTTCATTCCTCAAAGGAAAACTACCAGGAGGAAACAAATGTTCTTCCCCCTGCTTGTAGTGTGGAGCACTCGTGTGAAAGTGACATTCTCAGGAATATTCTACACAAATCTCGTGCAGACTCTCAGTGTTATGTAACCATTCTGGTGGTATACACTACAGCTGGAAGACTTATGTAATGCATACTGACCTTTCCTACAATCACAAGAATCGAGTCAACCAAGTGATTAGAGCAATCAGAAAGTGTTGGAAATACTCCAGCTGGCCACACAGTGTTGTATTAACAGTTATGCAGAATAAATGCAATGGAGCAAAGGGGCCACTTTCTGGCCTGTTAATGGTTCTATGATTTCCATATTAAACATATCCGCCATACCCCATACCACCCCCAACACTGAATTACAGACTTTTATTACACTCACATCACCACCTCCTCTACAAAGTAATTGGATGACTCAACACATGAAAAATAGCATGGTGGCTCAGTGGTTAGCACTGCTGCCTCACAGTGCCAGGGACCCAGGTTTGATTCCACCCTCAGGAGACTGTCTGTATGGACTTTGTACATTCTCCCTGTGTATGTGTGGGTCTCCTCTGGATGCCCTGGTTTTCTCCCACAGTCCAAAGATGTGCAGGTTAGGCAGATTGGCCATGTTAAATTGCCCATTGTGTCCAGGGATGTGCAGGCTGGGTGGGTTAGTTGTAGGAAATATGGGTATAGGGTAGGGGCTGGACCTGGGTGGGATCCTCCTAGGAGGGTTGGTGCCAACCTGATGGACTGAATAGCCTCTTTCCACACTGTAGGGATTGTATAATTCTCTGGAAGCAAGAAGTATACAACAGACATCTCGTTAGCCACTTGAGTGGGATTATCACTAATTCCTGGTGATTTATTGAAAGTGGGTGATCAGCCAGTTCTGCCCTTTGCTTTCTCTCTCTTGTTGACAGAGAAATTAATTTGTGGGCCCTGTGGAGAATCTCTACAGAATACCGTGGGGCCCTCTAGAGATCTGTTTGATTATCCATGTGGTAGACAACCCTTACACTCCATCAGGAGATACCTTCTTTGCTCCGAGAGTAGTGAGAGAGTGGAATTTGCCATCGCTCGGAGGTGAATATTTTGGGGACACTGGATAAACACATGAAAGTCAAAAGGGATAGTAAGATATGTTGATGGGGGGTGGTGGTGGGAAGAGGCTGGTGTGGGTGATGAAGACCAACATGGAACAGGTGGGCCAAATGGCCTGTTGCTGCGCTGTGGAGACTTGTAAAGCTTGGTCTTGTTTGATAAACATCGTTCACTTGTTGAGAGTAGCCTCTAACTGTTTGAAGTGGTTAGTCACTGCGCTGTGTAAAGACGCTGCATCTGGGAATGGAACCATGCGGGGGTCTTTGGCAGCTCAAGCAACAACTGGCTTCTGTTTGCTTTCGGCCTGATGTGGTTATGACAGTTGCTCTATTTCCGAACCGTCGATTGGTGGGCAGGAAATGACTAACCCTCCTTAGAGCAAGACACCACAAGAGGAAGGGAGGCCGTTCAAATTGGCCGACAGCGTGCTCCAGCCCTGGGCACATTCAAAGGGACCTCAGGCAAGGGCCCTGGTGGCTAGCTCCTCCGATTGTTCTGTCACTCGCTTCACCCCTAGTGTGGGCCTAACTTCCCAAAGGATTGAGGACGGTGCATTCCCAAACCTTTTCCCCACTGGGTGCCTGTTTTTAAAAAAGATTGTCACAACTCGTCAGTGAGACAGGTTGGGGTGGCATAAGCAGAGGTAGTGGCTGTGTCAGAGATCATAAAGAATAGACCATAAGATATAAGAGAAGATTTAGGCCATTCAGCCCATTGAGTCTGTTCCACATTTCAATCACGGCTGATATGTTTCTCAACCCCACTTTCCTGCCTTCTCTCTATAACCCTTGATTCCCTTACCAATCAAGAACCTTTTTATCTCTGTCTAAAATACACTCAATGACTAGGCCTCCACAGCCCTCTACAGCAATGAGTTCCATAGATTCACCATCCTCTGGCTGAAGAAATTCCCCCTCATCTCAGTTCTAAAGGGTGGTCCCTTCACTCTGAGGCTGTGCCCTTGGGTCCTAGTCTCTCCTATTATGGAAACATCTTCTCCACATCCACTGTATCCAGGCCTCTCAGTTTTCGGGAAGTTTCAATCAGATCCCAATTCGTTCCCGCCTCATCCTTGTGAACTCCTTCAAGCACGGGCCCAGAGTCCTCAACTGCTCCTCATATGACAAACCCTTCACCCCTGAGGTCGTTCTTGTGAGAAGATGTGCGACTGCAGGGGGTTATGTGTAGGAGTGCCTGTGGGACGGGTGGAGGGGAAGTAGTGAGTTGGGAAATGAGGGAGACCTGATCTCCTAATGACCAGTTCAGAAAATGACCTTTTCTGAAGAAGGGCCTAGGCCCGAAACGTCAGCCTTCCTGCTCCTATGATGCTGCTTGGCCTGCTGTGTTCATCCAGTTCTACACCTTGTTATCTCAGATTCTCCAGCATCTGCAGTTCCTACTATCTCTGTTCAAACTTTAGGATGGCTTGGATAAAGTAATTAAGAGGGAACTGTATGTAAGGGCAAGACAACTGGAATACACAAAACCACAGAATGGTTACAGTGCAGAAGAAGGCTATTTGTCCCATCAGGCCTGTACTGGCTCCGAGAATGAGCAGTATTGAAGGTTTATATAATTCACAAAGGAACCAGAGTGGACGATAAGTTTTTGTTTAAAAAAGGTGAGTTGTAGTGGCCATCTGACTTTGAGGCATAAACCCAGTAAAACTAATTAAAACTCCTGCTATCTCAGAATGGGGTGGCACGGTGGCTTGGTGGCTTGGTGGCTCAGTGGTTAGCACTGCTGCCTCACAGCGCCAGGGACCCGGGTTTGATTCCAGCCTCGGGCGACTGTCTGTGTGGAGTTTGCACATTCTCTCCGTGTCTGCACGGGTTTCCTTCAGGTGCTCCGGTTTCCTCCCACAGTCCAAAGATGTGCAGGCTAGATGGATTGGCCATGCTAAATTGCCCATAGTGTCCAGGGATGTTAGATGGGTTAGCCATGGAACATGTGGGGTTACAGGGATAGTGTAGGGGCGTGGGCTGCTCTTCAGAGGGTCAATGTGGACTTGATGGGCTGAATGGCGTGCTTCCATGCTGTAGGGATTCTGTGAACTAGTTAGTAACATGAAGAAAAGCTGTAAATTGTAGCAGATGCCATGAGAGGGCAGTGGATGCAATTGAAAATAACTTTCAAAGGGGGAAATTGGGTAAATATTTGAAACTGACAGATTTGCAGGACGTGAAGAAATAGCATTGGTGGCGGGGAGGGGCTGGGGTGAGTGACTAATCGTAGAATTTCTTCAAAGATTTAGCAGAGGCTAATGGGCTGAATGGCCTCCTTCAGTTCTGCATCATTCTATAGTTCCTGCTAGATTTGGTTGGCAAACTGAAAATAGTTTCAACGCTTATCGCAAATCTAAGCAGTGAATACAATCTAGCTGTGAAACAAGGGAAATTTGATTTTCTGCAAGCAGGAAGTTGAGGAGGTAGACAGATGATAATGTTCAGGTCTGAATGCTTCCTTTGAATCAGACCGACGTGGTCATGTGACCGGTGAGGTTTGCTGGCTGTCAGTTACACTAAAGCCGATAGAAACGACACTGTGCCACAAAAGAGCAGAACATTGAGGAGGTGAAAGACCATCCCGGGCTTCAAGAGAGAAAACATTTCAAGGGGAGTGGACGGGGCTTTGCAAAGGCAGGAGCAGGACTGGCCGCGATCATGCAGGAGATGGCCACGTTCTGAGGGGCCTGGGTCCACGGAGTGTGACGCTGAACCCTGGGAAAAACAACAACGACATGCAACAACGACAGAGCAAGATGGGCTTGAAGCAATGGTTAGTCTGTGGGGCACAGCAAGGTGAGTGATAACTCTATGCTGGCTGTCCCACCGCTCAGCATTCATAGTTCAGCAAAAGGAGGAGCTGCTTCCTTCCTGTCGTCTTTAGCATTTTTGCCCAGTGGAGCTTAATTTAAGAGCAAAAAAACTCTGTTTTGGGCACTCAAATCTCTAACATTGTTTGGCAGAGTAAACTGTACAAGTTGGAAAAAGTGCTAAACAACCTGTCGCAATTGATCAGAATAAAATTTCCCTTTTATTCGTAAATTACTTTTTGATGTCTGCAGAGATTCCATTAATAAGCGACAAAGCCTGTTAATAGGGATATTTCTACTCCGTGGAATCCCTCTGCAGGGAAATTTTCCAAGAAACTGATCAATTATCAATAGAATTTGCCCAATTGCATTGTCTGATAAAGGGGACGCTATTTGTCTCCCTCTCAAGATTACAACTAACAGGTGTGGAACTAAAATGGATCTATTTTGTCCGAGGACGTTA
Source organism: Ginglymostoma cirratum (assembly GCA_024137785.1). Taxonomy (NCBI): domain Eukaryota; kingdom Metazoa; phylum Chordata; class Chondrichthyes; order Orectolobiformes; family Ginglymostomatidae; genus Ginglymostoma; species Ginglymostoma cirratum. The sequence continues at coordinate 13,671,544 of JAHRHZ010000277.1, read as the reverse complement.
AGGGATATTTTATGAAGATTGAATTTTTGGATTTCAAGAAAGACGGTAAATTTAGTTTTAAATACCTGCGATATCCAATATTTTCCATGAACATATACAATTTCCTGATAGGTTAAAGGAAGACGCTTGCATTTATATAGCACGTCCCATGATCTTAGGATGTCCCAAAACACTCTACAACTAGTAAAATACATTTTTTGCAAGTGCTGACCCTGTTGCTATAGAGGAAACCTATTTGTGCACAGCAAGATCCCACAAACAGCAATGTGATGAATGACCAGTTTATCAGTTTTGCGGCATTGTGCTTGAGGGAGGGATAAATATTGGGCAGGGCAATGGGGAGAAACCCTCTGCTCTTCTTCAGATAGTGCCCTGGGATCTTTAAGATCCTCCTTACGATGGGCCTTGCTTTTGCGTGGGAGTAAGTGCCTCCGTCTGTGACGCATTCCCTTCACACAGCATTGCAGGATTGAAATGGGTTTCATGCTGAATCATAGAAGGAAGCAACACAAGGAGGCTATTTGACCCATCATGCCTGTACTAGCACTGAGAATAACCATTATTGAGGCACTGTTGAATGAGCACTTTCCCATTGCCTTGTTTCTAAAATGGGATGTGAATCCTTTGCCTCAGAGGCACCACCAGAGCTTGCTCTTGGAAAGGAGTAGTGGAGGTGAAGTCACTGGGCTCGTAAACCAGAGGGTAACGTCTCTGGGGACCCAGGTTCACTTCCTTCCACAGTAGCTGGTGGGAATTAAGTTCCATTCATAAATCTGGAATTGAACGCTGGTCTCAGCGATGGTGAGCATGAAGCTGTCATTCACCATCATGTAAACCTGGGTCACTGACGTAACTTTGGGGAAGGAAAGCTGGTGTCCTTTCCCCGGTCTGACCTGCATGTGACTGCAGACCCACAGCATTGCAGTTGACCCTTGCCCCCTGAAATGCCTTAGCCAGCCTTTCAGCTTTAGGGGCAATTGGGGATGGGTAACAAATGCTGACCCAACACCTACTTGGATGAAAATAAAATACATCCTTGTGGTTGGTGAGATTATAGATAACTGATTTTGCAATAGGAAATAAAATTGGATCTTTAGTGATAGCTGCCTCAAATGATGTTAGAAATTAGTGAACAACGCCTATCGAGTCATAACCATAGTGCCATGTAAGTGTACAACGCAGAAAAAGGTCCGTTGAGTCTGCATCGGTCAAAAACGACCACCTAACTATTCTAATCCCATTTTCCAGTACTTGGCTTATACCCCTGTAAGCTTTGGAGTCTAAATTCTTCTTGAACGTTATGAAGTGTTTCTGCCTCTATCACACTTACAGGCTGTGAGCCCCGGATCCCCAGCACCCTCTGAAAGAAAAACAATTTCCTTTCCTCCTCTCCAAACCTCCTTCCCCTTACTTTCAACCTGTGCCCCCTGATCCCTCTATCAAGGGGTAAAGTCTCTTCTTGTCTACCCTGTCTATGCCTCCGCCTCCATATGGCCTTGCCATTGGTGCCCACGGGTCTTGAAAGAATAAAAAGGGAAGCTGGCACATGGTAATTTGTTCACATTAGCTCCTTGCATCCAAACCCTTCTCATCAGGGTCACTGGAGAGGAGATGGACAAGTTTCCACCTCACTGAGACTAATCTATAGAGTGTCTTAGAGATTCAACAGAGCACAATGCCAGCTTATACAACTGGAGGATTGTATTTGTGGGCCCCACATTTTCAAATAGATGTCACGGCATTGGGTAGAGTGCCCCAGAGAGCTTCCAGTTGGAATATGGTGACTAGAAATAGGAAGGCATGCTGGCATAGGAAGTAGTCCAGAGAAGGATCACTCAGCTGATCCATGGTGCGGAGGGACTCCCTTATGAGGAGGTATTACGTAGGTTGGGCTTGTGCTCACTAGGGTTTAGAAGAGTGAGGGGCAACCTTATTGAAACACACAAGATACTTATGGGGCTTAGGTAAATATGGAGAGGTTGTTTCCCCTTGTGGGACAGTCTGGGACCAGTGGGTATAATTTTAGGGTAAGGGGGTCGCACATTTAAGACAAAGATGAGGGGAAATTCCTTCTCAGAGGATAGCAGATCTGTGGAATTCTTTACCTCAGAAGGCTGTTGAGGCTGGGTCATTAAGTGTATCAGGCCTGAGATTTTTTAATCAGTGAGGGAATGGAGGACAATGGGGGAAAGGGCAGGGAAGTGGAGTTGAGGATGATCAAATCAGCCATGATTTCATTGAACGGTGGAACGTACTTGATGGGCTGAATGGCCTACTCCTATACCAATGTTTGTGATCGTATGGGACCAGGGATGAAGGCCTTGAGTGGTGTAAAGAGACTGGAGCATCTAATGTTGGTCTCCTTGGAGTAGAGCAGGTTGAGGAAATTTCATAATGACACCCAGGATGGGGAGTACTTCTGACGGAAAAAAATACGAAGAAAATATTTTCTTTGGCAGTGACAGAAGAGGGGGCACAGATTTAAAGTGAAAGAAGCAGAAAGGGAGATGATTGGCTTAATCAGTGTGTTATCGTCTAGAAAATTCTGCCTGAAAGGTTTCTGCCAGTTGTAGTTTCAATGCGAAATAGGGAGTTGGATCAATATTTGATTAAAAAAAAGGAGCTGTGATGAGGAAAGAACCGTGGAGAAAGACTTTATTCAAGGATTAGCCCAGGTCCAATGGCTGACTGGCCTTCATGTGGTATTATTCTGACACAGTCGAGAGTGGGACTTTCCCACTTTGGTACATTCATTTTCACATCAGCAACTTTTTAGCATGATCAGAGATATCTGATTAGGGTTATCGTCAGAAGCTGACTTCCCAACATTTATTTAATAAAGCAGCTGCTAAATTCATTGAACTTTTCGGGAGACATTCATCATAGCTGCAACACAAGCGCTGGACTACAACCCAGAGATCATTCTCCCCATGGCAACTTCTGGAATGAGGAATCAAGTAAATCATAATGTCACGCAGTGCAGAAATGGACCCTTCAGCCCAACTCATTCATGTTGACCAGGTTTCCCAAACTAAACTAGTCACACTCACCTGCATTTGGCCCATATCCCTCTAAACATTTCCCCTTCATGTAACTGGACCTGAATCTACCATTTCCTCTGGCAGTTCATTCTGCACATGAACTACCCTCTGTGTGAAAAAGTTGAACTTGTGTAGCTGGGAGCCTGAGAGCTATGAAGTCGTTAGACAACAGCAGTTGCAGGTGGTTTTAGATTTGGTTGCAATGCTAGCTAAGTATTTGAAGATCATCAAGCAATTTAGGCAAGTGATATTGGGCCAAGGGGGAGAGACAGAGCCTGGACTAAAGGCAAAGTTGGAAGCTTAGAGATGGTTAACGTGTGGGGGAACTCTTGAGTAGGGGTACACCACCAAAGAAGAAGCAGGTAATATTTGCACCGCACAAATGCCAAGCAATGACCATCTCCAATAAAAGAGAATCTAACCCATTACTCCTTAATATACAATGGTGTTACCATCGCTGAATCCCCCACTATCACTATCCTGGGGGTTACCATTGACCAGAAACTCAACCGTACTAGCCGCATAAGTACTGTGGCTACAAGAGTGGGTCAGAGGCTAGGAATCCTGCAATGAATAACTCACTTCATGATTTACCAAAGCCTGTCCACCATTGACAAGGCACAAGTCAGGAGTGTGATGGAACACTCCCCAATTGCCTGAGTGGGTGCAGTCCCAACAAGAAGCTTGACGCCATCCAGGACATAGCGGCCCATTTGATTAACACCTTGTCACTCACATTGAACATTCACCACTCATGCACGAGATGCACTGCAGTAATGTACTCTCATTAGAAGCCTATGACCACTTCCATCTAGAAGGACAAGGCCAGCAGATACATGGGAACACCACTCCCTGCGAGTTCCCCTCAGGCCATTCACCGTCCTGACTTGGAAATATGTCGCTGTTCCTTTAGTGTCCCTGGGTTAAAATCCCAGACGTCCCTCTTTAATTGTATTGTGGGTGTTCCTGCATTGCATAGACCATCATGATGCAAGAAGGCAGCTTCCCACCACCTTCTCCAGGGCAATTAGGAATAGGCAATTAATACCAGCTCAGGCAGCGACAGGAATAATGTTAGGGAAAGATCCCTAATGTTAGGGAATTGAAGTGTACGGAGAGGGGACTAAATAAGAAAAGGCCCATCTAACTTCAAAAGAAGTCAAACAAGATGTTAAAGAAAGAAATACAATAGACAGGCTAAGAGTAGACAGACATGGTTGCTCTTCCCACTCTATCCTTTCCATACCCCTTCTTGACTTCTTTCAACCACGATTCTGTATGTGTTGCTTTTGGTTATGAGTCAGAAGGCGCTGGGTTTAACCGCTCCTCCAGAAAATGAGGACAGGCAATGTCTCGACTCGTTCCCAGTGCGGTGCCTGGGGAGCGTGGCATACACGCTGTCCGAGTGAGAAATATGATCAAGGCATCATCCGGCTAGGGAAGAGGATTTTAAAAAAGCCCCCCCACCTCATGGCAAAATGTAAAGACAGCAGTTGATTTCTCCCTGGTGTCCTGGTCAATATTTGTCACATGTAAAACTCCCCGAATAGTTTGTCATTAATGTATTGGCATTTACTGCATGTAAATTATCTGCTGCACTTCCTACATTACAATAAGTCAGAAGTGTCTTTTGAGGGTGAGAGGCGTTATAGCAATGCAATTCTTTATCTCTCTTATCATGTGGCTAATTATTAAGCTAAAGGGAGATAAGTGAGGACAATGTGATAGTCCTGCGATTGATGTCAAAGGGCTTTCACTAAATAACTTCTTGCTATAGACTTCTAACTCAGATGATGGAAGTCAGTTTGATTCAAGATTGGGGGGAGGTGGGGCTGTAATTTTTTTTTAGCCTGAGTTTGGCTAATTTCCACGTACTGTGCTATTGCACCAGAAGAGTATGAACAAACATCTGACTGTGATTTTGTTAATGGGACAAAAAATATCAGTGTGAATGTTTGGATTATAAATGGATTTGTGAGGAACCTGTATCTAGTGTTCAGTGTTTACTGGGACCAGAATTACAGGCAAAGGCGGAATCTAACATTTTATTTTTAACTCTCGGTGTCATCAAATTTTTTTGGAGGGTTTGGAGGCCTCATGTATTTTTCTTATCGTACCTGACCAAATGCACCTCATTAACTACCCTTCCTCCATGGTAAACCTCTCGTCTGGTCCAAGCCCCATTCTACCACTCATTGCTTGAACAGCTTGCCACGCACTGGATATCTGCACCATCTTTAAAAGGCCACTGTGCACCCAGATACAGGTCTGCAATCCAGTGTCGGCCCCTCACTGGCAATACAATGAGACATGGCAGCCACAAAGTAAAAGTGCCCTTGCCAATCCCTCGCACGCACAGGCACCACTTAGTCGCCAGGCCACACAGTCTACACAACCTCCTTAGATCACCAGTACACTGCTCCCAATGCCCACTGGACAGCAGCAGCTTGTCATTGTCCAGTAGAGGAACGCCTCACACATATGCACACTCCCTCCCCACACACACACCCCCACACGCAAACCCACACACGCACACACACACAC
>JAHRHZ010000277.1:13651144-13665559 GCA_024137785.1 Ginglymostoma cirratum | reverse complement strand
CACACTCACACTCTCTCACACACACACACACACACACACACACACACACACACAGAGGAAAGTCCTCAATGTGGATGGAAACAGAAATTGTTGGAGAAACTCAGTGCGTCTCGTATTATCTGTGGAGGGAGAAAACGGAGACAATGTTTTGGATTCAGTGACCCCTCAGCCGTTTGACCTTCCCACCCTGCCTCCGAGCCCCAACATTACACTTTAATAATGCCCACCCTGGTCCTGTGGATGCCACTGTAGGGGTTACAGCCATTAGCTCCTCCTCTCCCATACCATTCCACATACTCCCAAACGCCTCAAGGTTCCAGCCCCATCCCACCACCTCCCCCGCCCCACCACGCCATCACCATCTTGTTCTAACCTCCATAAATACCACGGTTTGGCCGTTCTCCCACATTGACCATCCCACCTTCCCCCAGCCAGTTTGGTGATGATTTCCCCACTGCTCCAGTCGGGAGGGAGGGAGGGAGGGATGGATCCCCAGGTCTGTATTCTTCCTCAAATCTCTGACTGATTCCAACAAGCAGCCTCCAGACATGATGGAGCAGACCCCATGCACTGTGTTTGTAACTCCCTGACTGACAATACCCAATTCTCCAAACTACTGCTGCTGCTGCTCCTCCTACAGATGGAGTGGAGTCCTGTCCCTGGGCCGTGACTGTGTTATACAGTCCCCGGGTTGTGACTGTGTTATACAGTCCTTGGGCTGTGACTGTGTTATACAGTCCCTGGGCTGTGTCTGCGTTGTACAGTCCCCGGGCTGTGACTGTGTTGTACAGTCTCCGGGCTGTGACTGTGTTGTACAGTCCCCGGGCTGTGACTGTGTTACAGTCCCCGGGCTGTGACTGTGTTACAGTCCCCGGGCTGTGACTGTGTTGTACAGTCCCCGGACTGTGACTGTGTTACAGTCCCCGGGCTGTGACTGTGTTACAGTCCCCGGGCTGTGACTGTGTTGTACAGTCCCCGGGCTGTGACTGTGTTACAGTCCCCGGGCTGTGACTGTGTTGTACAGTCCCCAGGCAGTGAATGCCCTGATTGGCCAAGCCCCAGGACTGTGGGCTGAGAACACATCCTTGGGGGTGTGGGGGGGGCGGTGCTGGAGGGCTCTGGTGTTGAGTGTTATTGTGGAGGAGGTGCAGTTCCCTATCCTCACTGATTGCGGTCTGTGGGTCAGAAAGCTGAGCACCCAGTTTCAGAGGGTGGAGTCAAGACCAAGGCCACACAGTTTGGAGATCAGTGTGGAGGCGATAATGGTGTTGAAGGTGGAGCTGTAGTCAATGAGCAGGAGTCTGATGTAGGTGTCTTTGTTGTCCAGATGTTCCAGGGATGATTGGAGGGCTAGGGATATGGCATCCTCTGTAGACCTGTTGTGTCGGTAGGTAAATTGTAGGGGAATGAGGCAAGCTGGGAGACTGAAGTTGTTGCGGGTCATGCCCAGCCTCTCGAAGCACTTCATGATGATTGAAGTCAGAGCTATTGGGCAGTAGTCATTAAGGCACACTGCATGTGTTTAGTTGGGCATGGGGATGATGGTGGTCATCTTGAAGCAGGTGGGGAATGCAGCTTGTAGGAGGGAGTGGTTGAAGATGTTGGTGAATACCTCTACCAGTTGGTCTTCGCAGTGAGCACAAAGAGAGCAAGCGAGCATCCTGGAGATGCAGCCTGGTCCAATCCCTGAGCTGCCTGTCCCTCTTGTGCAAAGTGTCCTTGCTACAGCCTTTCAATGTGAATTGCTGTCGAGCCCTGCAATACAACTCTCTGCTTCCAGAGCATCTTACAACCGGATGGGAGAGGTACCATAAGGATCCTGAGGGATTGGCAGATGTTGCATCCCAAGGAGAAGGGAAGCTGGGGGGTGAGGGTGTGTGTGAGCAGCTGGTGTCCAGAGACCCTGCCCTGAGACGCTGTTTGGTGCTGAGCAATACGGACACCCCTCACAATCAGCAGAGAGCTGACTTCAGGAGACTGCTCAGAACACCATGCCGCCTCACTGGAGGCAGTAGGATGAGAAGCTGCGGACTAGTGTGATGAGATGTGCAGTTAATAAGGTCATTAAGTAATAATTTCTCCCCCCAGCCCCACCCAATTAGTAATTCACTGCTCTCCAGGGAGAATCTCACCTTGACTGCGTGAAACTTGTTTAAAAGCTGCAATGAGAGAGACAACGTGGAGAGCCCTTGCTGGAGTAATTCTGCCCCATTTCTCTCCATTTCTGCCCCATTGCTCTCCATTTCTGCCCCGTTTCTCTCTTGACCATAATTCATGGCCCGACAACACCTCGATTTTAACAATGTGTTCAAGTCCCTACTTAGTCTTGCTCCCTTCTCTCCTTCAGTTTGTAACCCTCCAGGATCTCTCCGTTCCTCCTATTCTGACCTGCTTTTCACCCCTAATTCCCATTGCTGTGCCAATTGTGCCTGCATATTTAGCTTCCTTGACCCCCAAGCTCTGTAATTAATACCTCCAAACTCTCCCCTCCTCCACCCTCCTTTTAACGTGTCCCTTCAAGTCAACCCCTTCCTCCAAGTTTCCTGTCACCTGTCCTAACCTTTCCTTACGCAATTGGTGCCAAATTTTGTTCGAAAACATTCTTATGGAGTGCCTTTGGCAAATCTTACTACAGATAGATAGCTATAGAAATGCAAGTTGTTTTAATAGAGTCATTGAGTCATACAGCACAGAAACAGACCCTTCGGTCCAACCAGTCCATACTGACCATGTTCCCAAACTAAACTAGTCCCACCTGCCTACACCTGGCCCATATCCCTCCAAACCTTCCCTATTCATGAACTTATCTAAATGTCTTTTAAACGTTGTAACTGTACCCACATCCACCTCTTCCTCTGGAAATTCGTCCCATACACAAACCACCCTCTGTGTAAAACAAGTCGCCCCTCTTGTCCTTTTTAAATCTCTCTTCTCTCACCTTAAAGAATGCCCCCTGGTTTTGAACTCGCCCACCCTAGGGAAAAGACCTTTGCTGTTCACCTTATCTATGTCCCTCATGATGTGAAGTGCAACAATTAGTCGTGGATCAATGTGATCGTAGCAACAATATTCTAGGGTTGATGTTGCAATATTGAAGGAGTGCGAGAGGGAATATTGGAGATGCTACCTTCCAAATAAAATATGGGGAGACAGTGGCCTCTTGCTAGACATTAATCCAAAAACTCAGGTAATGTTTTGGGGACCCGGGTTCAAATCCTGCCACGGCAGATGGTGAAATTTGAATTCAATTTTGAAAAAAGTCTGGAATTAAGAATCCAATGATGACCATGAATCCATTGTCGATTGTCGGAAAAACCCATCTGGTTCAGTAATGTCCTTCAGGGAAGGAAACTGCCATCATTACCTGGTCTGGCCTACATGTGACTCCAGACCTACAGCAATGTGGTTGATTCTTGAGTGCTGTGTTGGCAATTAGGGGCAGGCAATAAATGCCGCCTAGCCAGAGATACCATCATCCCGTGAATGAATATTAAAAAAAAAATCCTGTCTCCTTTCAGTTGGATGTATAGAGATCCCTGTGCCCTGACCAATATTTTTCACTCAGTCAACATCAATCAGGTGAATTGTAGAGGATTAGAGTAACATCAGAAGCAATGATGGATCAGGAAGTAGAAGGGAGGAACTGAAAGAAATTACAATACCAGAAATAAATGCTGAGTAAATTGTCCGAGCTGTGATGACAATCTGAACTTATGTCCCAGGACCTTTTATACCCATCTGAGGGAGCAAGGTGAGGTTTAACATTTCATCTGAAGGATGGTATCTCTAATAATTCAGCACTCCCTCAGCACTGTACTGGAGCATCAGCTGCTGGTAAGTTTGCACTGAAGTGTCTGGAGTGTATTTTGAACTCAAAACCTTCTGGCTCATAGGTCAGGGTGCCACCAGTTGAGCTGTAACATGGAATGTGTGAATGAATAGAGACAGAATACCCAGACTTAGATGAAAGTGGATTGCGCATTTTCATTCATCATAATAGGTTTCCTCCGGGTGCTCCGGTTTCGTCCCACTGTCCAAAGATGTGCAGGGTAAATGGATTGGCCATGGTGAATTGCCCAGAGCATTCAGAGATGTGTAGGTTAGGTGGGTTTTGTGCTGTGAGAGTTGGTGTGGACTTGTTGGGCCAAATGGTCTGTAGGGAGTCTAAGTCTATAACTCTAAGCAGTGGCTCAGTGGTTTGCACCGCTGCCTCACAGTATCAGGGACCCGGGTTCGATTCCACCCTTGGGTGATTTTCTGTGTGGAGTTTCTCCCCCATGTCTGTGTGGGTTTCCTCTGGGTGCTCTGGTTTTCTCCCACAGTCCAAAGATGTGCAGGTTAGGGTGGATTGGCCAGGCTAAATTGCCCATGGTGTCTAGGGAGATGCAGACAGGGTGGATTAGCCATGGGAAATGCAGGGTTGCAGGCATAGGATACCGGAGTGGCTCTGGGCATGATGGTCTTTGGACGCTTGGTGTGAACCCGATGGGTCGAAGGGCCTGTTTTCACACTGTAGGGATTCTGTGAGTCAGTGAATCTCGCCTCTGAACTACAAAGCTGTAGATTCAGTTCCAATGCACAACTGACCAGGTGCCACACTGTCGGAGGTCCCAAATATTAAATATAGAGGCTCCTCAGCTGAACTTAAAAAAATGCAGTTATTTTCAAGATGAATGAGGGGAGTTCTCCCCAGTGTCCCATGAGCAGCCTCACACTGCTCTTTTTGGGGATCTTGTTGTGGCTATCAGACTTCCCTACAACAGTGACAGCACTTCAAACCTACATCATTTTCTGTAAATCACTCTGGTCAGCCTCGGATTGTGAAAGACTGTGGTTCCTCCTTTGTGATCTTGCTTTGTCAGCTCTGTCTTTGATGGGTTTTGTGTTTCCCTGTACTTGTGAAGTCCTGGAATAACTTTGGAGAGAAGCCTCTTCACCGAATACTAAGACATTTCTAATAGTCAGTGAACCCTCAGAGACATCCTAGAATCAGACCAAGTTTGATTCTGCCGATAACCACAATAAATTTAACATCTAGTTCTCTTTTTACCAAAACCTCCTCTTGCAGAGTATTGAGATCCCACTGGATGTCTTCTCTGCAATAAGCTTAGCTGTTTTAATGTCACCCCTGAGTAATGCATTTCTTTAAGCTGCTAGTCTCGATGAGTGTGAGATCGGTTCTGCAGATGTGCTATGTTATTGGTGCACGCAGCAATGGCAGATAAAGGATGAAGAGCAATGTTAGGGCACGTCTGAGAAAGAAATGTGTGAGACAGAGGAGGAGTGTGCCTTTCTGAGGTTAAAGGTTTTTGCATTGGCTCATGTACCTGGAGGAAACGACACTTCTCCACTTCTGTCTTCAAACTGGGGACGGTGTTTCTACCGGAGAGCTAAACCTTACTCATGGGGAAGCGGTAGTGTAGTGGAAATGCCACAGGACTAGTACTCTGGGATTCCAGACTAATGGGGGTTGTGGTAACATAGGTTCAGATCCCACCATGGCAAACAGTGACATTTTAATTTGAATTTGAATTCAGTTTAAAAAAAGCTAGCTTAATGGCAACCACAACTGATTGTTGCTAAAAACCCATCTGGCTCACTAATGTGGAAGGAGATCTGCCATCCTTACCTGGTCTGGCCTACATGTGACTCCAGACCCACTGCAATGTAATTGACTCTTAACAGCCCTCTGGGGCAATGATGATAATAAGATACTGGCCCACCCACTGACATCTACATCCAGTGAAAGAATGAGGAATAAAACGGGGTTTGACACCTGTATCGGCGGGTTAGTTGGAAGGGGGTGGGATTTATGAGGCTCCTTCCTAGCAAACCGAGACTATTGCCGCCCACTGCAAACAGGAAGCAGGGGGCATTTTCCCAAATGGCTTCGGGGATGGGAGGTTTGATAAATCCACAGGATCAGGCTGGAGAAACTGGAATTGTCCCACTTAGAGCAAAGACATTTGACAGAAAATGGATGGGTACAGGAAGGGTTCAGAGGCCATATGCTGGCAAATGGGAGTAGACTAATTTAGGATATCTGGTTGGCATGGGTGAGTTGGACTGAAGGGTCTGTTTCCGTGCTGTATGACTCTATGAGACCGAGGTGCACAAGAGTGTGTCAGGCTTAAGGAAGGTAGGCAGAGAAAAGGTGTTGCCGTTTGCACAGCAGGAAGCCTGGATCTCATGGTAACTAACATGGGGTGGGGAGGTGGGCTGGTTTGCGTGTGTGATGTGAAGAAGTCTACTTGTTAATGTAGTGAGTAATAGTGACCCTGGGTACGAGGGATAGTGGGATCAGAGGCAATTGATGTTTACAAAAGGAAGTAAACTTGCAGGCCTCGAGCATGGGAATAAGCCAAGCTGGATTGCTCTACAGAGAGCTAGCTTGGACTTGAAGGGCTGCATGGCCTCCTTCTGTTGCCATAGTTATAACTTATGTCTCTAAATGGATTGTGTACAAACTGTGGCAAATCTGCTGATAAAAGCCGAGTGCTGTGAAGTGGGATGAGTGGAGATCGGTTGGCGCAGGCTTAATGGGTCAAAGGGCCTTTTCTGTGCTGTGTGAGTCTATGATTACAAACGTTTAAAAGGCATTTGGATAAATATATGAATAGGAAAGATTTGGAGGGATATGGGCCAGGAGCAGGCAGGTGGGACTAGTTTAGTTTGGGACTATGTTCGGCATGGACTGGTTAGACCGAAGGGTCTGTTTCTACGCTGCGTGACTCTGTGACCCTATTTCTCCCGTGAAATGAAATGCATGGAGGATAGCAACCTTATACAGATTCTGTACTATCTCGGTGCCAAATCGCAGTGCAGACTCCAGTAATGATTGAGAGGAGGATTGTCCAGTCTCTTAAAAAATACGTAGCACATGCTATCCTCCAGAAAACCAGGTTCTGGAGGATAGAACTGAGTATGATTTTTGCCCACCGTTATAACTATTTATTTACAGAATCACACATTGCAAGCATGTGCCTTCTCACCCAACAACCTCGGTTTCAGCCCGTTTTTATTTTAGGGGCACAATAGAACCTTCCGTTGATGCCCACCGTCCTTTGAGAGCACAGTTGAGAAACGCTGTCATCTTTGAAGTTGTGGTTTCAAATCTGCCTGTCAGATTGAGCACAGCTATCTAAACTGACATTTCATCGAAGTACTGAGGGAATGCTGCACTGTTAGAGGTGCTGCCTTTCAGATGGGGCATCAACTAGGGCACTGTTCTGATCGTTCGGCTGGATGTAAATCCAAGAACACCATGTCGAGGAAGAATAGGGGAGATCCCCCCAACCCCAAATAACCACCAACACCATCCCACTGTGTTGGAATCAATATCTGTCCCTCGGACAAAATCAGTATGAACATAACACTAAGTCACATAGTGGGATCTTGCTGTGTGCAAATAGGTCAGCAGGTTTCCCATACTGCAACCGTGACCGCTCTTCAAAAATACTTCTTTGATTTTAAAGCACTTCGCCACAGTCTGTGGTCATGAAAGGTGTGAAATAAAGGAGAATCTTTCCTTCCTTCTTGCATTCTGGCTGGAATGAGTGGGTCACGCTCTACCTAACCTCACATTTACACAGGAGCCAGTGGCAAAGAACACTTTCATTTACATAACAATTCTCCCCGCTGTAGAATCAAGATGTCCACGTTCTAAATTCCACTAACATCCCTGGGATCAGAGAGTCAAGGGTCTTTGCATTGCCCAGCACAGGATTTAAAAGAATTCAGTTGACCTTCTAACAGATATACTCAAGAAGCAGTTGGATCTCCAGAAGGAGTTGGATTAGCACATGGGGCTAAAGGGCTTAAAGGATAGACCGGGAGGGGAGAAGCAGCAACAGGCTATTGATTTGGATGATCAGCCACAATCAGAATAAATAGTGCAGCAGCATCGAAGGGCCTCTAATGTTTTTATGTTTCTATGTTACACTCACCCAGACTGACCTCCAGGGCACAGAACATCTGAGAACAAAGGAGGAGCAGGCTTGCTTTTCCACTATAGGAATGCTCCTATTCCTATAACCTTGGAGTCTCACAATGTGCATTATGGCTGTTAAATGTAGTTGCTGATTGAAAACAAAAAGTGCTGGAGATCACAGCAGGTCAGGCAGCATCTGTGGAGAGAAAGCAAGCTAACGTTTCGAGTCTAGATGCCTCTTCATCAGAGCTCAGAGCTGCTGATTCAATGTAAGGAAATTTGCAGATGAGATTCTACTAATAACAGTGAGTTCAAGGAATGGGCAATCTTTTCAAGGAATGTAGGTTAGGGTGTAAATACTGGTGAGATGATGGGAAGAATTTAACACCAAATAGTGACATTCGATCTTGTATATCGGGGGTATCAAAATGTGGGGGGGGTCGTGACCCCACCTGGGGTCACAAGCTGAAATTCCAGGGTCAGGAACCCTGAGGCAGATATGGCCACGTTTGAGCTCTGATCGAGTTAGAACAACGGGGCTCCTGGTCTAAGAGGCAAGTTCTCACTTCCACCAGTCCACCCCCTCTTGCCCATCACTCTCCCCGTTTACTTCAACACCCAGCGACCCCAACAATTCCCCACCCCAAACTCACTTAGAAGACGCAGTTACTTTCAATCCTCACAATGTGGGGCCACGTTTTGAGAAGTCTGCTTTGTAGCCACCTGAGAATTGACAGAGCTCTTGGCGTAGCACCTCATTAGGAGGACAGCATCCACAGGAGTGTAACACTCTCTCAGTACAATATCGGGAATGCCGGCCTGGATAATGAACTTGATGTATGCTCGACCACCTTCTGAGGGAAGAGTATCCTGACTGGAGGCATCACGGGTCTGGATACCAGTTCGGCAGACTGGCAGAAGGCAGGGATAAAGGGGTCTTTTTCAAATGGCAGCCAGTGACTAGTGGAGTCCGCAACGGTCAGTGTTGGGACCACAACTATTCACATTATACATTAACAATCTGGGCAAAGGAGCTGAGGGCATAGTTGCTAAGTTTGCAGATGGCTCAAAGTCTGGTGGAGGGACTGGTTGTGGTGAGGAAGTGGGAAGGCTGCAGGTGAACTAGGACAGGTGAGGAGATTGAGCAGATGGAATACAATGTGGGAAAGTGTGAGGGTATGCACTTTGTTGGGAAGATCAGAGGCGTAGACTTTTCTAAATGGGGAAAGGCTTCAGGAATCTGGAGCACAAAGGGACTTAGGAGTTCTAGTTCAGGATTTTCTTAAGGTTAAGATACAGGTTCAGTTGACTACTAGAAGATAAGTGCAATATTAGCATTAATTTTGAGAGGGCCACAATACATGTGCAGGGATGTACAGCTGAGGCTGCATAAGGCTCTGGTCAGACCACATTTGGACTATTGAGAGCAGTTTTGGGCCCTGTATCTAAGGAAGGATTTCTAAGGAGGAGGTTTATAAGAATTATTCTGAGGTTGAAGAGCTTGTTATATGAGGAACAGTTGAGAACTCTGTATCTGTACTTCACAGAGTTTGGAAGGATGAGTGGAATCTGATTGAAACTTATAGAATATTGAGAGGCCTGGGTAGAGTGGATGTGGAGAAATTGTTTCCATCAGCAGGTGACGTGAGGACCTGAGGGCACAGCGTCAGGGTTTAGGGACCACCCTTTAGAACTGAGATGAAGAGGAATTTCTTCAGCTAGAGGGTGGGGAATCTGTGGAACTCATTGTCACAGGGAGCTATGGAGGTCAAGTCATTGAGTGCATTTTAGACAGAAACAGATAGGCTCTTGATTGGTAAAGGGATCAAGGGGTATAGAGAGAAGGCAGGAGAATGGGGTTGAGAAACATATCAGTCGTGATTGAAATGTGGAACAGACTCGATGGGCTGAATGGCCTAAATCTTCTCCTATATCTTATAGTGTTCTGGTCTCTAATGAGCTGAAGGTTCTCTGACCAATCATTTGAGGTAATGGGAAGGGTGCAAGGACATGGAGGAGCTGCAGTTGCTGAGTGTAACTGAGGCCGATGTTTCCCTGCATTTTGAGATTGACTGGAACTTCATTCTGTTGATTTGATCACTCACCATTTCCTCCCTGCTTTATCTATCAGGACACGTGGTTGCCTCTTTGAGATCTTATCTGCAGGACATGACTGGCTTCGCTTCAGCGAAATTCAGCTGCACCAGCTCCTGGTAAAAATGCTGAGCTCGTTTATTTTCTGATGGACTACTTTGCTACCTCCCTGTTTTGGAGTGTGATAGCATGCCCACCCAGCTCAGTGTCCAAAAATCTGATTATCAAACTCACCACCCAGGGTTATGTTGAGTCTGCAGCTCAGAAACAGGCCACTCAGCCTATCTAATCCAGTGTTTATGCTCGTTGTGAGCCTCCACCCACTTGAATACATCTGACCCAAAATCAACATCCCCTGTTCTACAATAATAGGTCCACGTGTTGTAGTAACAGCGTATTAAACAGCTTCTCTCTGCCCCTGAACCAAGCAATGATCTATTAACATGGTATCACCTCGCTGTCTTCTGCTGTATAAAAGGAAAGACGTGCTGGCATTGGAGGGGATCCAGGGGAGGTTTACAAGAATGATCCCGGGAATGAAGGGCTTGTCATACGAGGAGAGGTTGAGGACTTTGGGTCCATACGCTATAGAGTTTAGAAGGATGGAGGGAAATTTGATTGAAATGTACAGAGCTTGAGAGGCCTGGATACAGTGGATGTGGAGAAGATGTTTCCAGGAGTAAGGGGAGACTAGGACCCAAGAGCACAGCCTCAGAGTGAAGGGACAATCCTTTAGAACTGAGGTGAGGAGGAATTTCTTCAGCCAAAGGGTGGGCAATCTGTGGAACTCATTGCTGCAGAGGGCTGTGGAGGCCAAGTCATAGAGTATATTTAAGACCGAGACAGATAGGTTCTTGAGTAATAAGGGGATCAAGGGTTACATGGAGAAGACAGGAGAATGGAGTTGAAAACATATCATCCATGATTGAATGTTGCAGTTGTACAGGACATTAGTGAGGCAACTTTTAGAGCACCGTGTACAGTTCTAGTCACCCTGCTTTAGAAAAGATTTTACTAAATTGGAGAGGGTTCAGAAGAGATTTACCAGAATGTTGCCGGGAATGGAGGGTTTAAATTATAAGGAGACACTGGATGAGCTGGGACATTTTTCCGCTGGAATGTGGGAGGTTGAAGGGTGCCCTTATGGATGTTTATAAAATCTTCAGGGGCATAGATAATATGAAGAGCAAAGGTCTTATCCCTAGGGATGGTGAGTTCAAAACTGGAGGGCATATTTTTAAGGTGAGAGGAGAAAGATTCAAAAGGGACCTGAGAGGCAACTTTTTCCCGCGGAGGGTGGTCCGTGTGCGGAATGAACAACTAGAGGAATGCAGGTGCAGTACAACATTTAAAAGTTATTTGGACAATAATGTGTACAGGAAAGCTTTAGAGGGATGTGGGCCAAACGCAGACTAGTGGAACTAGTTCAGTTTGGGAAGCTTGGTTGGCGTGGACTGGTTGGACAGAAGGGTCTGTTTCCATGCTGTATGACTGTATAATTCTATGAATGGCAGAGCAGACCGGATGGGCTGAATGGTCTAATTCTGCTCCTATATAGTGTGGAATTCCTGATAGAGGTTTGTGAGTGATTTCCAAAAGTGTGGATCAAAATGAAGTCATTTGTGGGGACGTGTTGGATTGGTCTTTCAAAGAGATGAGCCAGACACAATGGGAGAACGGGAAACTGTAAATCAATGAGATGAGATATTAATGTGTGTCAATAAAATGTAAATAAGCCTCTCAAAGCTCACTGGTGAGAATCCTATCTGGCTGATCACCACTTTGCCGGAAAATGGGACTGATCGCTCTTATGGACTGGGTTGGAAGGACTGTCGTTCCAAACTGTTTATTTCTCTCTTCTCTAATTTATTCCTACGATCTGTAGTACTGGACTTTTTATTTCGTTATTTTTCTATTTTTTCTCTTAAGAACTCGTACTGAAGAATGTGTACCTGGGTACCTCGTACCTAAGATGGCGCTGTAAGAGGCGACTTGTAAACTTTTCACTGCATTCGTGCGGATACATTTGACAATAAGGCTAATTCATCCTGGGAGTTCCTCACTGACACGATTCTGCCAACTGTCTCAGCACTGGCCACCTCCCGCAGGGAGGGGCTAGGCACATCCCAACCCACATACTCTGTTCCCATTCTGTAACCTGCGCGCGGCTTCAGCAGGAGGGAGACGGATCATGAGCTGGGAATCTCAAACAACTGTGCTTACCCTCCATCTCGCTGTCGATTTTGAGGAATGTGTAGGATTTGTACCTTAAATACCCATTAACCCAACTCCCAGAAGGTTGGCTGTGAGCACAGGCTGTGGTTTGCAGGGATGAAAATGTGAACAGAGCCGAGAACGGTACAGCATGGGAGCAGGGGCTTTAGCCCATGATCTTGTACCAAACATGTTGCCTAATTAAACTAATCCCTCTGCCTGCCCTTTGTCCATATCCCTCCATGTGCTTGTCTAAAAGCCCCTTGTGGCTTATTAAAATGTAGTTACTAAATTTGAAAGCAAACCAGATGTTCTGCCCCCACATCAGCTCATCTCACCGCTCCATCTCACTCCATCTTCCATCTCCCACTCTGTACAAACTTAGACTCATAGAGCTGTACAGCATAGAAACAGACTCTTTAGTCCATCTCATCCATACTGAACAGGTATCCTAAATTAATCGAGTCCCATTTGCCAGCATTTGGCCCATATCCCTCCAAACCCTTGCTATTCATATACCCATCCAGATGCCTTTTAAATGTTGTAATTGTACCAGCCTCCACCACTTCCTCTGGCAGCTGATTCCATACATGCACCACCCTCTGCATGAAAATGTTGCCCCATCAGTCCCTTTTACATCTTTCGCCTCTCACCTTAAACCTATGCCCTCTAGTTTTGGACTCCTCTACCTTGGGAGAAAAGACATTGACTATTCACCTTATCCATGTTCCTCTTGATTTTATAAACATCTATAAGGTCACCCTTCGAACTCCGAAGCTCCAGAGAAAATAGCCCCAGCCTATTCAGCCTCTCCCTATAGCTCAAACCCTCCAGCCCTGGCAGCATCCTTGTAAATCTTTTCTGAACCCTTTCAAGTTTCACAACATCTTTCCTATAGCAGGGAGACCAGAACTGAATGCAATATTCCAAAAGTGGCCTCACCGATGTCCTGTACAGCTGCAACATGAACTCTAAAATCCTACTGCCCATTCCCAAGCTTGGCCTGTCTCTGTTCCCGTATCTCCCCTCTGCGCACTGTCCAATACCTAATCTTGGTCAAACAGTTCTTGGTTTTCAGATGATCACCTCTGTTTCGAGTCCTACCATGTCCTCATCTCTCCTTCTCTCTGGAGGTCTCCCAGTCCCTGTAAGCTCACACCATTTTCCGAATCCTGGTGAATCACATTGAAAGCTGTGCATTTGCCCGATGAGCTCCTGGTCCCTGGAATTCCCTCCTCAATCCTTGCTCGCCTCCTCTGAGATGTTTCTAGAACCTACGTGGCCAACCATGCCTTGGCCACCTACCCAAATTGTAGTCCTGCATCCAAATTTAATTGGAAGATGCCTCAGGACGCCGTATTGCAACAAAGGTGCAATGGAAATGCAAGTTGTTGTTGTAGATGGTATCCGGCTCTCATAAGCATTGAGAAACCACTTTGGCTGCCTTTTTTACCGACCTAAGCCAGCAGCACAATGTAAACAGGAAGCACTGACCAAATATCGTAAGTAAATCCCTGCCCACAGCTCTCTGGGCTCTATGCAATACCCAATGTAGGGAGGAACACAGACACTGCTCAACACACATCCACTTTGCACTCACTGTGGCCTTGGCCATTGGGTGAGATTCCAAAACAAGCAGGCAGTGTTCCGTCACATACATTACCTCACAGTATGTTCCAGTAAAACAGAGCCGCCTTCAGTCACTCACTTAGTACCTTCCGAGTCCCTACACCTCTTTCTATCTCTGTAACCTCCTCCAGACTTCACACCCCTCCCTATCTCTGTAACCTCCTCCAGACCCCACACCCCTCCCTATCTCTGTAACTTCCTCCAGCCCCACATCCCTCCCTAGCTCTGTAACCTCCTCCAGCCCCTACACCCCCTCCCTATCTCTGTCACCTCCTCCAGCCCTTACACCCTTCCCTATCTCTGTAACCCCCTCCTGCCCCTACACCCCTCCCTATCTCTGTAACTTCCTCCAGCCCCACATCCCTCCCTATCTCTGTAACCTCCTCCAGCCCCTACACCCCTCCCTGGCTCTGTCACCTCCTCCAACCCCTACACCCCTTCCCATCCCTGTCACCCCCTTCAGCCCCGATTCCCCTACCTACCTCTGTAATCTCCTCCAGCCCCTACACCCCAATCCCTATCTCTGTAATCTCCTCCAGCCCCTACAC
>JAHRHZ010000277.1:13591977-13651134 GCA_024137785.1 Ginglymostoma cirratum | reverse complement strand
CCCTACACCCCAATCCCTATCTCTGTAATCTCCTCCAGCCCCTACACCACAATCCCTATCTCTGTAACCTCCTCCAGCCCCTACACACCCTCCCTATCTCTGTAACATCCTCCAGCATCGCTCCTCCAGCTTGTGCACACTCCTCATTCATTGCAGACATACTGTCATCTGCCTGGCGCCAGCAGCTCCCCCCACCCCCACCACCAACCCCCTGCCTCATCCCTCTCTCTCCCCCTTAAAAACTGACCCCTTTGAGCAACGGGCGAGTGGGGCCCTGGAGACTGTGGATGCGCAAGAGGCAGGAGATGCAGGAGCGTTGGTGCCTGTTTAGGCTGGAAGAGGCTGGGGAAGAATGTTATTATAACTGAGGCACAGGGAGGAGTATGGGCACTGGGATTGTGGGTGAATAGGTGTGGAGGTGGATGGGCAGATTGCACCTGTTGCTTCAGGTATTTGGAGAGGGTCTGTGCCGCAGGGAGCGCTGATCAAAATTATTGCCAAAGGTAATTACAACCGGGCTCCTCTTGACTTAAGTCTTTCTGTTCCCTCAGAGTCTGCACCTGGTAAAAAGAGCCCAGCTTCTGTGAGAAAACTGGATCGTGGTGGAGGCACTGGCGAGGGCCCAGTGAACAATGTGAAGGTAAATCCCACTATTGTTTCTAGCTATTCTGCACTGAGTGCCATCGCCAATGGACACATTGCTTACTCCATATTTGTTTTGGGTTGATTTTTGTCGCTCGTTCTGGCTGCTATCGAGCACGGAAACCCCAGAAAGCCCAAACCAGTTCCTTGTTTGTGTTCGGCCCGATCCTCTGCCCCGTCTCCTGCAAATTTTCGCCCTTTCACGTATTTATCCAATTCTCTTCTGACAATTACATTTCCCCTCCTCACCCCTTCAGGCAATGTGTTCCAGATCCCAACAATCCCCTGAAAATAGAGTTTCTGTTGATCATCTCTCCTCCTGTTCCATTGCCAGTGAACCACAGAATCCTCCAGTCGTGAACTCTCCAAAACAGTTTCTCTTGATTCGTTTGAATGAAAGCCCTTGCTAATTTTGACCAAACCCCTTTTTAAATTTCCTCCTAACCTTTCGAGTTCTCAGGACAACACCCTCAGCTTCTCCATTCTGCCTGCTTAAACTGAAGTTCCTCATCTCGGATGTGGCTTTTTATAAAGAATGTGTCAAGAGTTTCTGCTTAGAATGTAACATCAGAGTCGGTATCTCAAACGTAGAGAGAAGCCACTATCTCCACAACTCAAGGCAGCCTTAACTGATTTTATTTTAGTGTAAGAGGTGCTTTCACAGGATGTGGATGTCGCTGGCAAAGGCCGGAGGTGGTTACCCCTTCCTAGTGCCCTTGACAAGGTGGCACTGAGCTGCCCTCTGAGCTGCTGCCCTCCTCGGGTGTATGTATGCACACAAAGTGCTGCGGGGGAGGAGATTCCAGGATTTTGACGCAGCGACACTGAAGGAAAGGCAAGATATTCCCAAAACTGTGTGGTGCGTGGCTCGGAGGGGAGCTTACAAAGTGTGGTGTATCTGCTGCTGTTTTCCTTTCGGTGGTGGGTTTTGGGTTTGGAAGGTACTGGACCCACATTCCATATCCCTGCGATGACATAACTCCAATTAACATGCCTTGATCTCATCTCTATCTACACACACACACGCACACACACACGGACGTGCGTACATGCGTGTGCGCGCGCACACACACACTTGCACACGCGCACACACACGGACGTGCGTACATGCGTGCGCGCGCACACACACACTTGCACGCGCACACACACACGGACGTGCGTACATGCGTGCGCGCGCGCGCACACACACTTGCACGCGCACACACACACGGACGTGCGTACATGCGCGCGCACACACACTTGCACACGCGCACACACACATGCGCACGCAAACATGCACACACACACATGCAAACGCATACACATGCACACGCACATGCACACACACATGCACACATACACATGCACACAAACACACGTGCGCACATGCTCGCACACACACACATACAAACATGTAAAAGTGCACACACATGCACACACACTCATGGGCACACACACATGCGCACACACACACATGCGCACACACACACATGGGCATACACATGCGCACACACACACACATGCAAACACACACACATAGACACACACACGCGCATGCACGCACACACACACACACACATGTACTTGAGATATCTTATCAGAAATACTCAAATCATCACCCTGATGTTTTCACTGCTGTTCATAGTCATTACTGCAAGGCAGTACAGATTTTTGTGGGCTGCAAAGTTGTTTTTTAGTTAAGCTGTACTGCTTCCTGTACAGGAAGCCACTTCCTCTTTCATTGTCAATTAATCGATTTCAGTGGAAAATACATAATCTGACTCCAACCCTCAGTAATCGAGAACAGACACCTAAGAATGCAAAAGGGGACCTTAAACCTAACACCAACCCAATATGACCACCTCACCATTTGCCAGCTGCTCCAAATAAATCCAGGTGTGCGCCAATGTGCCACAACAAATATAGTTAGTAGTCCCAGAGGACCTTGGGCCTGCTCTTTAATTAGAGAGAGAGAGAAAGAGAGATGACTGGTGGTGGTTTAACCTGAGGGTCACCACGTCTCAGGAGAGGGGAGAGGTTGATGAAGGAGAGTCCTTCATGGGTAACCTCAGCTGGTGATATGAATTGAACCTACACTGTTGGCATCACTCTGCATCACAAACCAGCTATTCAAGCTGACTGACCTCCTCCCGAAAATAGGACACATTTAAAGAGCTGATCAATGCAAAACTGAAAATGCCAGTGATCAATCCGGAGCTTCACCAATATTCGAAGAAGTCCTAATCTTCTCCAGAAGCAAAACTAGAGGGCACAGGTTTAAGGTTAGAGGGGAAAGATTTAAAAGGGACCCAAGGGGCAACTTTTTCACACAGAGGGTGGTGCTTGTATGGAATGAGCTGCCAGAAGAAGTGGTGGAGGCCGGTACAATTACAACATTTAAAAGGCATCTGGATGGGTACATGAATAGGAAGGGTTTAGAGAAATATGGGCCAAAAGCTGGCAAATGGGATCAGGTTTATGTAGGATATTTGGTTGGCGTGGACGAGCTGAGCTGAAGGGTCTGTTTCTGTGCTGTATATCTCTATGCCTGTATGCCTCCATGAGCAGCTATTCAGTTCGGGACATTATCACTGTCTCTCCAGAGCATCCTTACAGACATCAACATGGTCCTGGCAGCCCCCACAAAAAATTGATAGACTCCCCAGGCCCCAGAAAATATTACCTGACTCCTTCCCTCTTGTTCTCTCACTCTCATTCTTTTCTCCCTTTTTGTTTCTCCTCTCTCACCCCATTTTCTTCCCCTTTCTCCTTCTCTCTCTCCTTCTTTCTCTTTTCCAATCTTGCCATCAAAGGGTTCCAGGTCTGAAGGTCTCTGCTCTCTCAGTAGGCAGTACCTTATCCCCTGATTCTGTTCATTACCACAGTGCGGAACTGAAGGCTCTCTGTTCCTCTTAGAGTGATGTGTGGTCGGTCCAGCCTCATGGAATTAATGCTGTTCACTCCTGCTTTAGAACCTGATCATCCGAAGATGGAAGAGGAAAAATCAAAATCACCCAGAAACACCACAGTCTCCAAATGACAAAAGCTGCAGGTAGGGTGAAGGGTCTTAGACTTTATCTCTACTTAATATCATCAAGAAACACTCCGAACTCAGGTACAGCTTGGGCTGGAGATAGAGAAATTTCCCTTTTAATCACAGAAACCTGATACTTTCAGTCCAACTTCTGAAACACACACTGTAGTCCAATAAATGTGACTTCCTTAAACTTTCTCCGAACAAAACTTCCAGCTCTATATAACAGGTAGAATGCAACTCCTGGGCATTGGGGGTTAAACCCTTTCCTGAGATTTTCTTCAGCTCTCATCACATTGTTCTGTAGCACCACATTTATTGCCCCTCATGAGATCATTAGGAGTCGGAGCTAGCAGAGGCCATTTGGCCCCTCCACCCCGCTCTGCCACTGGATAAGGTCATGGCTGATCTGATTGGGGTCTTGACTCCACATTCCTCTCTGCCCCCTCCCCCCCACCATAAGCTTTGACTCTCCTGTGAATCAGAAGTCTGTCTAACCTAGCATTGGATATATTTGATGACACTCACTGTGGAAGGAAATTGCACCATTGACCTCTGAAGGAAGAAATTCCTCCTTAGCTCCTACCTTAATTGGCGAGACCTCTAGAATTGTGAACAGTGGTCCCCGTGTGCTAGAATCGTCCGTGTGGTGGGGAATGTACTCACTTCTGTAACAGACACAGTTTTAAACACTCTCTCAATTAGGGGTCATTTGTTGGCTTCTCTACCCTGGCCAGGAGTCCTATCTGCAGGCCAGAGGCGGTGAACACTTGGCTGTTTGACCAAGCAATGCTTCAGGCAAGGCCTGGGTACCATGGCCGTGTTTGGCGATATAGTTAATGGGCAGAGCCCTCTGGATAACTGACCTAGATTTTGCAGCCAGTTTAAGGGAACAAAAACAGAAGTTGCTGGAGAAGCTCAGCAGGTCTGGCAGCATCTGTGAAGGCAAAAACAGACTTAACGTTTCGGGTCCGGTGACCCTTTAAGGGTAGCTTGCCTTTGTAAATCCCACAGCAAACTGCGAGGTACCTGCCAAAATGTGAGATAACACAAGATGTCCGACAGTTTGCACCACTCAGCCATTAGCCTTGTGAAAATGACAGCTCACCCTGAACCTCTCCAGGGGTTTTGTGGAATTGCTACGTGTGAACATTAATTACGCGCCAAACTTATGACAGAAATAAAGGTGTGGAACTGAATAACCTCAGTACCTTTTGAATGATAGTTACATTTCCTCAACGTCTCCCACCCAGAAAGGGAACATTTTAAGTCATGGAACCTTATTCCTACAGGTGGTAAATTGTTAAAGGTTTTAAATGTATTTTCTTACTTTTCTTTCTGTCTCTGTTTTCTCTCTCACCCTTAATCCAATCTTTCTTGCCCCTTCTGCATCTAATTCAATTGTAATTCCTCCTATTTTTCCTCTGTGCTAATATCTGGTTGACCACATTGCTAAATTTTGTTAACATTAAGGTTAAAGTTGAGAAAAACAGGTAGTGGATATTAATGATCTTTCAGCACATATAAATAGACCCTAAGAGCTGGGAAATTGAACAAGCCAATAAACTCGGTTTTGAGGAAGGGTCACTGGACCCGAAATGTTAACTCTGATTTCTCTTCACAGATGCTGCCGCAGACCTGCTGAGCTTTTCCAGCAATTTCTGTTTTTGCTGTGGTTGATGTCAATAAACTTGCTTCACAAAGTTGCCTGCCTTTCGTTCTGTCTCAGTAGCTGGCCCAGATTCTTGGACCATCGTGTTTTTTTATTGATGCCTGATTTATGTAGAAGAGAAATCATCCAGGGGTTGTGGATTTTATCGTTCCAAATTTCCCGTGAGAAATGGGGATCTTCCTTCTTAAACACTGTAGCTCATTCATTGTAGGGACCCCCAGAGTGCTGTGAGGGAGGGATTTCCAGGAGCTGGTCCCAGTCGCACCAGCAATATATTTCCACGTCAGGATGGTGAGTGGCTTAGGGGCGACCTTGCTGGGGTGGATGTGCCTTGTAGATGGGAGACTAGCTTTAGGAAACTGGCAGGAGAGTGACTCACTGCAAGATTCCGAGCCTCTGACCTGCTATTGTAGCCACTGTATCCATATGACTAGCCCACCTCAGTTTCTGTCAAGGGGATGGACTGTTGGTTCCATTGCTAAGCAAAATCCCAGATGAGGTAGAGGCGGGTACAGTTACAATATTTGAAAGACATTTGGAGAGGTACATGGACAGGAAAGGTTTGGAGGGATATGGGCCAAACGTAGGCAATTGGGACCAGTTCAGTTTAGAATGGGCAGCATGTTGGGCCAAAGGGTCTGTTTCTACTCTTTATGCCATGGTGACTCCATGTCCCATTACCTCCACAGCTTTGTTATCAGTGAGTCTAGGAGCAAAGTAGTTTTGAGCTGAAAGGCAGGTTAAATATCCTAAACTTACATGCTGTGCATACGATGCAGAATGGTAAATAATGATAATTGTCCACTCTCTGATCTTCTCTCATTCTAACCTGCTTCTTCCTGCTGTTTCCCTGGGCACATCAGTGGGCGGAGTTTGACTGGAGCTGTCTCCCATGAATCCCTGACAGAATCCTTGAACCCGATAGAAACTCTCGATCTGTCTAATGAAACAAATGTGATCATCAGGCCGCTCCACAGTAGTATCCTGGGAGAGAGATACTGCTTTGAGGTAATGTGTTTGTGCGTGTTTGTGTGTGTGTGTGAGAGAGTGTCTTTGTGTGTCTGTCTGTCTGTGTCTATGTGTGTATGTGTCTATCTGTCTGTGTGTGTGTATGTGTGCGCACACATGTGTGTGTGTGTGAGAGAGTGTGTGTGTCTATCTATCTATGTGTGTGTGTGTGTGGGTGTGTGTATGAGGCCAGAAACGTTCCCATGGTTTGACCTCAGAACACTGCTTGCCAATTGGGCGCGTGGGCTGTCTCTGCAGCTGCTATTGGGTAAAGGCTGGAAGTTTTTGTTAAGAGGGACGTACAGCGTTGGTTAGTGGCTAGCCCCTGCATGGGAGCTGTCACAGACCAGTGCAAACGTCATTGTTTCTGAGCTGGGTTCAAATCCTACTCCAGGACCTGATGACCAGAGAAGGTGCGATCAACCTGACCAGGTTTAAGATTGGCCTCTGAAATCCTTTGGGTGCCACATTTTAAGGAGGTATGAGCAGGGGTATGGGGGTTTTCCTGGTTGGCCATACCTGATGTGGAGTGGTGCCCTGGAAGCTATAGCCTCCAGTGACCTGCTTCCCTTGTCAGGGGGAAAACCAACTGCAGAAATAGCACAGAAAGAAACATGTATCTCGCGTGCCACAAGGTCTGGAAGAAAATGACGGAAGGAAATCGCGACTGAAGGACCAATTTCACCATCTTCTCATGAGGAGTTTTGAGGAAAAGTGGCCGAGGGAGGGACTTGCAGGAGGGGTATTCCAATTTGGAATTGAGCTGCTGATTTGTTTTGTGGGATTGAACGTCGATTTCTCAGGGGCATCAGTTCCCAGTGAGGTCTCATGTGCCACCAGTTGCTCAGACACTCCAACCCTTTGTGTTTCAGGTGATTAATTCCCGAGGAAGCCGCTGCTTTGGATGTACATCTGCTGCTGAGAGAGACAAATGGATAGAGAATCTTCTTCGAACGGTCCAGCCCAACAAGGTGGGAGGCAGTGGACAGTTCTGGGGGCGGGGGTGGGGTTGGGAGGGGTTGGGATCAATTACAACCACCAGAACTGACATAGCAATGTTGACAGTAAACCTACCCAGTGCTACTCCAATGCGATAGAGCTGACAGCTATGTTACAAGGGTAGTTCAGGGCAGACTATCTGGGCAGAGTGTAGAAGAAACACAAGTATATGTGCGTATGGATTAGGAGCAGAAGTAGATTATTTGGCCCTTCAAGACTGCTCTACCATTCAATAAGATCATGGCTGATCTGTTTATGTTCCAAATCCCACATTCTCATATGCCCCAATAACTCTCAATTCCCCCTGCCAAATCAGAATCTGCCTTAAACATACTCAATGACCTTCTGCAACAGAGAGCTCCAAAAATCACACGCCCCCTCCGACAGAAAGAATGGTTTCGATGGGTTGAATTGTCCCCAGTCTTGGTCCTTCTATGTTCTCAAATGTTAAGTTTTTTTTATTCATTCATGGGATGTAGGAGTCGTTGGCTGGGCCAGCAGTTATTGCCCATCCCTAATTGTGAAAGTTGGGGGGGTGACCTGCCTTCTTGACCCATTGCAGTCCATGTGCTGTAGGTTGACCCACAATGCCCTTAGTGGTGCAGATCCAGGATTTTGACCCAGCAACAGTGAAGGAACAGCGATATATTTCCAAGTCGGGATGGTGAGTGGCTTGAAGGGGAACTTGCAGGGGGTGGCGTTCCCGTATATCTGCTGCCCCTGACTTTCTAGATGGAAGTGGCTGTGGGTGTGGAAAGTGGGAAATATCTTTGGTGAATTTCTGCAGTGCATCTTGTAGATGGTACACACTGCTGCTGCTGAGCGTCGGTGGTGGAGGGAATGGATGCTTGTGGATGTGGTGCCAATCAAGTGGGCTGCTTTATCTTGGATGGTGCCAAGCTTCTTGAGTGTTGCTGGAGCTGCACCCATCCAGGCAAGTGGGGAGTATTCCATCACACTCCTTGTGCCTTGTAGATGGTGGATGGGCTTTGGGTAGTCATGAGGTGAGTTACTCACCTCTGTATTCCTAGCTTATGACCTGATCTTGTACCACCAGTCGCTCAGACACTCCGAACCTTTGTGTTTCAGGTAATGAGCATTGCCTGGGTGCGCGAGGTTGGAGGAAGGTGCTACCAAAATGCAGACTGCCTCGATTGTCGACCTGATCACTTTATCATTCATAAATCATTGTGGCTAGGATAGTGTCAGTTGAACAAATGTATTTAATTGTTCCCTGGTTCCCTGAGTGACCATTGGGAAATATTAAAACGTAATGACCCAAATTCCAATGATCATTCGATATTTATTAAGCGCGTTGCTGTAATGAGACGCTACCTTGTGCCTTGTTCTTTGTAGAGAAGCTGTTTCAGCTCATGCAGGGGAGTCGGAAATTTAGGATGATCAATAGAAATCGCCCAACCAGAAATTCAGGAGAAAGTTTTTAACCCAGAGAGTGGTGAGAACCACTTTGTTCTCCGTCAGTGTGTGGTGGAAGTATCAGTCATAGAGTCATACAGCACGGAAACAGACCCTTCGGTCCAACCAGTCCATGCTGAACATGATCCCAGGCTAATCCAGTCTCACCAGCCTGCTCCTGGCCCATATCCCTCCAAACCTTTGCTAGTCATATACTTATCCGAATGTCTTTTAAACGTTGTAACTGTACCCACATCCACTACTTTGTCTGGAAGTTCATTCCACACACACGAACCACCCAGTGTGTTACGAAGAGTCTGGATAAGCACAAGGGAGAAAAGATAGAGGGATATGTAGGTGCAGTGAGATGTGGCAGTGTGGAGGGAGGTTCCTGTGAGGCAGAAGGTCCAGCATGGTCTGGATGGGTTGAATGGCCTGAACCTTCCATGTAATTCCATGAATAGACTGTCATTGGATGATGAGCATTGCCTGGGTACGCAAGATTGGGGGAAGGTGCTATCAAAATGCGGGCTGCCTCGATTGTTGGCCTCTCGTGAACGCCTGTTGCGTTGTTTTTGGCAGGATAACTGCGAGCGGGTGGAGCACATGCTGAGCCTTTGGGTGAATGAAGCCAAGGACCTGACCCCCAGGAAGAAGTACTTCTGTGAGCTGCACCTTGATGGCTCACTGTACGCACGCACCACCAGCAAGCTCAGCCAGGAGGAGCTGTTCTGGGGCGAACACTTTGAGTTCAGCAACCTGCCCCCGACAAAGGAGGTCACCTTGCACCTTTTCCGAGACGACGACAAGAAGAGGAAAGAGATGACTGCCCTTGGCTCTGTCACCATCCCTCTCGCCGAGGTGACCGGCCGCCAACATGTCGAGAAATGGTACAACATCAACATGCCACCACTGAACAAGGGCAAGGTCGTTGTGCCAACCATCCGCATTAACCTGCGCTACCAGAACATCAAGGTCCTGCCAATGATACACTACAAGGAGTTTGCAGAGTACCTCATCTGTAACTACACCACCCTGTGCTCTGTGCTGGAGCCAGTTCTGAAGGTGAAAGATAAGGAGGAGGTGGCCTCTGCCCTGGTCCATGTCCTACAGAGTGTCGGAAAAGCCAAGGTATGAATCATAGAATCCCTACACTGAGGAAAGAGGTCGTTCAGCCCATTGAGTCTGCACTGGCCCTCCGAAGTGCATCCCACCCTATTACCCTGCATTTCCAATCCACCCTAACCCGCACATCTTTTGGGCTGTGGGAGGAAACCAGAGGGAACCCACGCAGACACGGGGGAGAATGTGCAAACTCCACACAGACAGTCGCCTGAGGCTGGGATTGAACCCCTGGTGCTGTGAGGCAACAGTGCTAACCACCGAGCCACCATTACTCTCCCTGGGCTGCTGTCATCCCTTGAGCAGACCGGACTCGTCACTAGCTGGAATATCGTGGGGTAACTGCACAATTGGAAGACCTTTCCCAGTCCAGGGGCTGTCTGTTAGCTCCATCAGCTCCCTGGCTTGGTTTGTACAATGGATTGATGCCATGAGCATGGGTTCAATTCCCTGTACCGGCTGAAGTCACTGCAGCCCTTGCCTGAGCTGTGCTTAACCCCAGTTGCTAGTCGTCTCTCCCTTTAATGAGAGGGAACAGCCTTGGGGTTCTCTGGGGTGCCTAACCTCACAGAGAGTATGGGGGCTAATTAATTCCCTGGTCAGGTCACTAAGGAAGGATTCGTTGGCCATTTCTCTCGATTTGTGTATTAAGCACATCCCTCTGAATGCCACATCTTAATAAGAGAAGGAACCTTTCAGAATTGCAAGGGGATGGTGGAGTTTTGTTTTGCTGTAATCTGAAAGATGCTGAAAGACTAGTGACAGTGGATTCCACACTAATTTCAGAAAGGAATTGGCTAAACACTTGAAAGGAAGAGTGATTTGGAGGGAGAGGAGTTGGGGAGAGGATGGGTGGGGAAGAGCAGGAGAGTGGGAGCAGAGGGAGAGTTCATTTGGAGAGCTACCTTATCAACGATGGGCCAAATGGCCGCTGTCTGTGCTGTAACATCCATTTCCCACAGTCTGCACTCTTTACAAATAAGGATTAATTTATGAGGAATATTGTTTAATTTTTTTTCACAAAGAGCTGCATCGATTCTGGTCAAACCTGCTTCACTCCCCTTCAGAAAGAGTCTGAACTTGTTTTGATCTATGGGCTGAATGATGGAGACTAACAATGTTGTTGGGTCCCTCCGTCCCATTGACTTCATTCTAGACTCTTCATCTAGACTCGAAACGTTAGCTTGCTTCCTCTCCATGCATGCTGCAGGATGCTGTGATTTCTAGCATCTTTTGTTTTCAGTACAGATTCCAGTGTCTGCAATAATTTGCTCTGACCTCATTCCTGGAGTTGGTTGGAACCTTGGATCCCAGATTTTAGAAACCTTGGATTCAAATTTTGACTAAATCACAGTGTGGACTTGTTGGGCCGAAGGGCCTGTTTCTACACTGTAGGGATTCTATGTCCTATGATTCCGTGAGTTTGACGGTCCCAGTCGAGGGTTTGGGGTGGTTGAGATTGAATTGAGAATTGGACAGAAAGCAATTGGCTCGGAGACACTGAATGCTGGTGTTAAACTGAACATCAATCATATGTCAAAGCCTGTCCTTTTGTTGCTCTGCCCGGCATACTGACTTACCCAGCTCTGAATTGATCAAAATAGTATTGCTCATTCAGAGTGCTAACACAGAGGTAATGGGCAGAGCGTCCTCCCTCTGATGGGACTGGGAGGTTAAACAGTCAATACAGCAGCACAAGGGGTCCAGGCTCGGCTGGATATTGAGGACATGTGACCAGGAAGCGCCAGGAAAAGGAACTGCCCATTTTGTATCCTTCCTGAAGCCTGCAGAGGTGCACGAGTCAGATGGAGGGGGGATGGAATTAGGGTCTACAGACTATAAAAGCTGCTACAGCACCTACTGACCCTAGGACCCTGATGCCGAGTTTAATCTTATTTGAATGGAATTGGACTCCTATCCGATGGGTCGGTGGTTGTAACTCTTCTGTCCTTGCCATGTAGGACTTTCTGATTGAGTTGGGGATGGTGGAGGTTGACCGTTGTGAGGAGAAACACTCTGTGCTCTTCCGAGAAAACACCTTGGCCACCAAGGCCATTGACGAATACATGAAGCTGGTTGGACAGAAGTATCTGGTGGAAACGCTTGGTAAGATTGAGGGGGGTGTGTGGGGTGGGGGATGTGTGGCATGAATGGCCTTCAACTCATGGAGGCTGGGATTGGGCTGCCACCTCTAGTTGGACTTTATCCTAGAGGCTTCATCAAATACCTATCAGCCCAAACCATCCAACCTTCACCCCATCGGTCCATTGGAAACCCAGTTGGATTTAATGGCTGTTATTTGTGACCCTTTTACAACCAATAAATTCAAGCATTCAAAGAAAGCGAGGAGAGAATCAGCAGACAATTCTATTCAGTAGCTTCTAATAATTTTTCCACATTTACTGATGGGATAGGGGTGTCGCTGGCTGGGCCCAGCATTTATTGCCCGTCCCTAGTTGCCCCTGAGAAGGTGTTGGTTGAGCTGCGTTCTTGAAGTCCATGATGTGTAGGTTGACCCACCTGGGGAGAGAATTCCAGGATTTTTGACCCAACGACGTTAAAGAAACGGCGATATATTTCCAAGCCAGGATGGTGAGTGGCTCGGAGGGGAGCTTGCAAGGCGGTGTAACTCCTGGAATCTCCGGGATAATTGTGTGTGGGGGTTTGCCATCTTTGGTTGGGAACTCTCCAAAGTTACTAACATCCAGAGCCACTTGCCCATCTGGGTGCCCGTCCAGAGGTCTGGTAGTATCCAAAAATTGAAGAAATAGTGGCGTAGTGGTCATGTCACTGGACTGGGCATTCAGGCTAACGCTCAAGCGACCAGAGTTCAGATCACGCATGACAGCCAATGGAATTTAGAATCAGTCTGGATCCAGTCTCTGAGATGGTAACCATGACAACCAATACCAACTGGTTTCCAATCCCGTCCAGTTCACTCATGCCTTTTAAGGAGGGAGATTTGCCATCCTTACCCGGTCTGGATTATATGTGACCCATTGACCTTAACCGCCCCCGAAAATGGCCCAGCATGTTGCTCAGGTCATAGGGCATTTAGGGATGGGCATCAAATGTTGTCCTTGCTAGCATAGCCGCATCCACTTCAAGAATCTTTTAAAACCCTAACGATTGAGCTGGAGCAGGAGGGAGAAGGGTGGGGAGGGGGTCAATTCACATCGCCCAAAACATGAAGGGCTGAAAACAAAAAAGCTCATTGAGTGACTGTTCCGGCAAAATTCAAACTGACATTAACAGAAAAAATAGGAACAGGAGGTGGCCATTCTGCTCCTCAAGCCTGTTGAGATCTTCGGTGGCTGATATTTATATGACAACCCCCATGTGTCTGGTCTCTGCCCCTTGATGCCTTTACCCAACAAATAATTTATTTATTTTATTTCTGAGCTCCCTACCCCTCCCCAGTCCTGAAGAAGGGTCCTGACTCGAAACTTCGACTCTCCTGCTCCTGTGATGCTGCCTGACCTGTTCCAGCTCCACACTGTATTGACTCCGACTCCAGCACCTGCAGTCCTTACTATCTCCTAATTCTTGGAGTATTTCAGGTGACCATCATCATCCGCAGCCCTTTGGAGGAGAGGGTTGCAGATTCGCATCACCCTTTCTGTGAGCTGTGCTTCCTGATTTCACTCCCAATCCACATAATTCAGAATCTCTCTGCTTGGTTGAGACTAGATGGACCAATTTGAGCAAGTTGGGCATGAGACTCCTGCCATCTAGTGGCTTGGTACATCATAACAGGGGAGGCTTACCCATGTTCTCACTAGGACAACACCAGCTAAACTATTTTCCCAAACAAGTTCACCTTAACGTTTGAAAATTGAAAACGCTTAACGATGATTAAAACGAAACAATAAATCACCATGGTAACATTCGGTGTACACTTATCAAAGTTCTTGTGTTATCTATACAATGTCGTGTGTAAATGAAAACTTTTTAAAGTATTTTGTAAAAAAAAATTATTCTTTTATATACCCACCAGTCCATTACTTCATCTGAGCGGCTCCCAAGCGTAGACCTGTCAGTCAAACGGGAGCTAGAATATCTTGAGGCGACTGCTGTTGGAATCTAGGTCACTCTGCTGCCCCATCAGATTGGGTTCAGGGCTCAGCTAGGCCGAGGGATGGTCACTAGGTTCATTGTCAGGACTGGGCTTTGAGACTCAGTGAACCAGCTGTGGGTAGGTGCCCAGGGCCTACACACGCAGAACATTGGAGCCATTCAGCCTATAAATCTGCTCCTGCTATTCAACATAATCATGGCTGATCCTCCATCTTCACTGCCATACCCCCAATCTCTCCCCAGTACCCTTGCAACCGTTAGCCTCTAGAAATCTACCTCTACCTTCTTAATTTGTCCTCCACAGCCTTTGTGGTGGGGAGTCCCACAGGATCGCCCACCCTCTGAGTGAAAAACTTTCTCCTCATGTCATTCTGAAATGGCCCACCCCATATCCTGAGACCTGGATTGACCCCTAGTTCTGGACCACAAACCTCAACCCCCCACCTCACCCCCACTCCCAGCCCTGCATCTGTCCAAACTTCAGAACCTTTCCAGTTTAATCAGATCCCCTCTCGTTCTTCTAGACTCCAGAGAATACAAGCCCAATCTCCCCTCATACATCCCATGATTCAGTCTGGTAGGCCTTTACTGCACTCCTTCTACAATAAGTATACCTTATATTCAGTAAGGAGACCAAAACAGCATGCAGTACTCTGGGTATGGTCTCCCCAAGGTCCTGTACAGCTGCAGCAAGACTCAAATATACTGGAGCCAATAAAGGCCAACATACAGGTTATTTCTAACAGCTTGCTGAAAAACAGAGACTGAAAGAAGAACAGAATAAGAACAGGCCCTGGCACTGCCTGGGCCTCGGGACTAGCGCCAAGCCCTCATTTTAGGAGCCTAGAATAACAGAGGGGTGTGGCATTGAGAAACAGGGGAGAAGAGATCTGAAAGTAATAGATCTCCTTGACATTTCTTGCCCCGATTGGAAATCCATCCAGGCTGTAGGTGACAGGTATTGTATTACTGAGGGGTTTAATCTCCCTCAATGTCATTTGCAGGAGAATTTGTGACGAGGCTTTACAATCCGGAAGAAAATTATGAAGTTGATCCCAACAAATGTTCTGGCAATGATGTGTCAGAGAATCAAGCCAACATGAAGACCATCTGTGAAGAGGCCTTTCAGCAAATCATTGATTCCTATCGGTGAGTACGTAAAAAACTCAACCGGACCAGCCACATAAAAGCAGGGACTACAAGAGCAGGTCAGAGGCTAGGAATCCTGCAGTGAGTAACTCACCTCCTGACTCCCCAAAGCCTGTTCGCCATCTACAAGGCGCAAGTCAGGAGTGTGATGGAATACTCCCCACTTGCCTGGATGGGGGCAGCTCCAACAACACTCAAGAAGCTTGACACCATCCAGGACATGTCCATCACCTTCAACATTCACCGCCTTCAACACGTATTCTTAGTAGCAGCAGTGACTACTATCTATAACATGCACTGAAGCACTCACCTAATGACAGCACCTTCCAAACTTGTGACCTCCATACCTGAGAAGGGCAAGGGCAGCAGATGCGAGGGAACCATCTTTCAGTTCCCCTCCAAGCCATTCACCCTCCTGACTTGGACATATAGCATCGTTCCTTCAGTGTCCCTGGGACGAAATCCCTCTTTAACAGCACAGTGGGTCTACCTGCACCACAAGAAGTGCAGCGGTTCAAGGAGACAGCTCGCTGCCACCTTCTCAAGTAGGATTAAAAATGGGAAAAATGTTGACCCTACTAGCAACACTCACTTCCTGTGAATGAATATAAAGAGCAAAAACAGATGATAGCAGGAGGAAGGGTGGCTCCTTCAGCCTATGTTACGTTAGGATCATTGTTGATCCTCTGTCCCAGCCATGCTTGATCCCTGGAATCTATTAACTGCTTTAATGTCCAAGAATCTACTGAACTCATTTTTAAACATTGCTCAGAATCCCCAGACTTCTGGGATCGATGATTCCAGAGATCACAAATCCTCCTTTCTGAGAGATTACTCCCCATCTCTATCTGAAATACCCGATCCCATGTCTTGTAAACATAACGCCCTAAATGTAGACTCTCAGAATGCTGTCTGACTTGCTTCCATTAAGCATGAAGCAACCAATGGTCACACCTCACGAACTGATTTTTAACAACAAAAACTTCTGAGGCTTTTCTGGGGATGTGTGAGAATGGGTGATGTTAAGCCTTTGCTTCCCCAGGAGGCTAAGGAAATTCGGCATGTCCATAAAGACTCATATCAATTTTTATAGAAGCGCCATGGAAAGCATTCTATCCAGATGAATCACAGCTTGATACAGCTTGCTCTGCCCAAGACAGTAAGAAACTACAGAGAGTTGTGAACACAGCCCAGACCATCAGGCAAACAAACCTCCCATCCATTGACTCCATCTGTATTTCTCACTGCCTCAGGAAGGCAGCCAACATCTTCAAAGACCCCTCCCACCCTGGTTATACTCTCTTCCACCCTCTTCTGTCAGGCAGGAGATACAAAAGCTTAAACACATGCTCCAATAGATTTAAGACCAGCTTCTTCCCTGCTGTTTTTGGGCTTCTGAATAGACCTTTCACATTTTAAATTAATTGTTGATCTTGCTCCTTGTGCACCTTCTCTGCAGTCATAACATTGTGTTCCTCGCTCTGTTCTATTACCCTAATGCACTTTGTATGGTATGATCTGCCTGTACTGCACCCAAAACAAAACTCTACACTGTACCCAGGTACATGTGACAATAATCAATCAAATGAACAGTTTGATTCCAGGTGTGCCAGGTTTCACCCTGAATTTGTACAAGTGAATGTTTCTTGTTCTTTCCTTTCACAGCATCTTTCCAGACGAGCTGAGGGAAATATTTGCAACTTGGCAGCAGCAATGTTTGAATCGAGGGAAAGCAGAGATTGGGATGAGGATGATCTGTGCCTCGCTGTTTCTGCGATTTCTCTGCCCTGCAATAATGTCACCCAGCCTATTCAATCTAACCCAGGAATATCCCAACGACAGCACCGCACGGACTCTCACACTCATCGCCAAGGTCATTCAGAACCTGGCCAACTTTACCACGTATGTACGCCATCAGGCTGAGCTTAGACAGAAACCTGCCGGGAAGAAGATTTCTATAGCACCTTGCATGACCTTGGGGTATTGCAAAGTGCTTTATCTCCGAGTTATTCTTAAAGTCAAGTTGTTGTCACAATGTAGGAAGCGGAGGAGCCAATTTGCGCACAGACAGTTCCCACAAACAGCAGTGAAATGAGCTTACTTTGTAATGTCATGGAGGGATAAACATTGACCAGGGCATCAGCGAGTACTTCCCTGCTGCCCTTCAAAACAGTGCCATGTGACTTAGAACATAGAACATAGAACGTTACAGCGCAGTACAGGCCCTTCGGCCCTCAATGTTACGCCGACCTGTGAAACCAATCTGAAGCCCATCTAACCTACACTATTCCATTATCATCCATATGTTTATCCAACAATCATTTAAATGCCCTTAAAGTTGGCGAGTCTACAACTGCTGCAGGCAAGGCATTCCACGCCCTTACTACTCTCTGAGTAAAGAACCTACCTCTGACATCTGTCCTATAGCTATCATCTCTCAATTTAAAAGCTATGTCCCCTCGTGCTAGCCATCACCATCTGAGGAAAAAGACTCTCACTGTCCACCCTATCTAATCCTCTGATCATCTTGTATGTCTCTATTAAGTCACCTCTTAACCTTCTTCTCTCTAATGAAAACAGCATCAAGTCCCTCAGCCTTTCCTCATAAGACCTTCCGTCCATACCAGGCAACATCCTGGTAAATCTCCTCTGCACCCTTTACAATGCTTCCATGTCCTTCCTATAATGCGGCGACCAGAACTGTACGCAATACTCCAAGTGCGGCTGCACCAGAGTTTTGTACAGCTGCAACATGACCGCACGGCTCCGAAACTCAATCCCTCTACCAATAAAACCTAACACACCATACGCCTTCTTAACAACCCTATCAACCTGGGTGGCAACTTTCAGGGATCTATGCACATGGACACCGAGATCTCTCTGCTCATCCACACTACCAAGAATCTTACCATTAGCCCAGTACTTTGTATTCCTGTTACTCCTTCCAAAGTGAATCACCTCACACTTTTCCGCATTAAACTCCATTTGCCACCTCTCAGCCCAGCCCTGCAGCTTATCTATGTCCCTCTGTAACCTGCAACATCCTTCCACACTATCCACAACTCCACCGACTTTAATGTCATCCGCAAATTTACTAACCCGTCCTTCTACGCCCTCATCCAGATCATTTATAAAAATGACAAACAGCAGTGGCCCCAAAACAGATCCTTGTGGTACACCACTAGTAACTGAACTCCAGGATGAACATTTCCCATCAACTACCACTCTCTGTCTTCTTCCAGCTAGCCAATTTCTGATCCAAACCGTTAAATCACCCTCAATCCCATGCCTCCAAATTTTCTGCAATAGCCTACCGTGGGGAACCTTATCAAATGCTTTACTGAAATCCATATACACCTAATCAACCGCTTTACCCTCATCCACCTGTTTAGTCACCTTCTCAAAGAACTCAATAAGGTTTGCGAGGCACGACCTACCCTTCACAAAACCGTGTTGACTATCCCTGATCAAATTATTGCTTTCTAGATGATTATAAATCCTATCTCTTATAATCCTTTCCAACACTTTACCCACAACCGAAGTAAGGCTCACCGGTCTATAATTACCAGGGTTATCTCTACTCCCCTTCTTGAACAAGGGGAGAACATTTGCTATCCTCCAGTCTTCTGGAACTATTCCTATGGACAATGACAACATAAATATCAAAGCCAAAGGCTCTGCAATCTCCTCCCTAGCTTCCCAGAGAATCCTAGGATAGATCCTATCCGGCCCAAGGGACTTATCTATTTTCATACTTTCCAGAATTGCTAACACCTCCTCCTTATGAACCTCAATCCAGTCTAGTCTAATAGCCTGTATCTCAGTATTCTCCTCAACAACATTGCCTTTTTCCTCTGTGAATACTGACGAAAAATATTCATTTAGCACCTCTCCTATCTCTTCAGACTCCACGCACAACTTCCCACTACTGTCCTTGACTGGCCCTAATCTTACTCTAGTCATTCTTTTATTCCTGACACACCTATAGAAAGCTTTAGGGTTTTCCTTGATCCTACCTGCCAAAGACTTCTCATGTCCCCTCCTGGCTCTTCTTAGCTCTCTCTTTAGGTCCTTCCTGGCTAACTTGTAACTCTCAAGCACCCTAACTGACTTTTTACACCCAAGAGGGTGGTGGCAACTTGCTTTGATGTCTGAGATAACAAGCATGGGGCTGGATGAACACAGCAGGTCAAGTAGCATCATAGGAGCAGGAAAACTTGACGTTTCGGGCCTAAACCCTTCATCAGAAATGGGGGAGGGGAAGAGGGTTCTGAAATAAATAGGGAGAGAGGGGGAGGTGGATAGAGGATGTCTCATTTGAAAGATGAAGTCAGAAGTCATGCAGCACCAGGTTATAGTCCAACAGGTTTATTTGAAATCACAAGCTTTTGGAGTGCTGCTCCTTCGTCACCTGAAAGTCTGTGATTTCAAATAAACCAGTTGGACTGTCACTTGGCATTGTGTGATTCTGACTTTCTCCATGCCTGTCCATATCATTTGAAAGATGACAGCTGTGACAGTGCGGCGCTTCCCTGCAGGGAAGGGTTAGCCTGAATTATATGATCAGGTCTCATAGACTTGTTTGACAACACCAACAGCAAAGGAAAGGCACATTCTGCTTCATCTCTTGCTGCTTGTGGGATATCGATGATCAAGAACCACTGCCTGAGCAGTCGCACAAAGACCATCGCTTTGCTCCTAGTGCTAACCCATACTATGAAGTGTAAAGAAGCATTTTCACAATAATGAGATGCTGTTGAAATGAAACTGTGGGAAGTCGATCTCAGTGGCTATCCATTTCCATTGTGTTGCAGCTGCACTATTTATATTATTGGCTGGGTTGATAATATCAGCGTTTGGGAAGGTGAGATTTCATGGTATGTTCCACAATTATCAGACCCTGACTTGTTCCTTACCTGTATGTAGACTCTCCTCAGGCACACAGTATCTGTCTTGTTTCTGCACCATTCGTGGCTTTGCTTGGAGGTTTTCTGAACCAATCTCAGTTCAGTCCTTTGCCCACCCTGCAGGTTTGAAGACAAAGAGGGCTACATGACCTTCATGGACAATTTCCTGGAATCAAACTGGGATAACATGAAAATCTTCCTGACAAACATTTCCAACCCGGAGCCCAGCATCAACAACTCGGAGTTTGAAGGCTGCATTGACCTTGGCCTGGCTCTATCCATCCTGCACTCTCTTCTGTGTGACATTATGTCTCGGTTGGAGCAGGTAATGGTTGTGACACGTTGAGCTTGTTACTCTTTGCTCGGCTCGGACTGAGTCGTTGACTTTGAACCTGGTTTACTCAAAGTCCCTGAACCAACACTCTAACGTAGAGACAGGCTGTTAGAATGACTCTTGGATGTCTCTTCCTAGTGTTTCAAGAAATGGGTTTGAGGTAGTTTTAGCCCAGTTAGCTCTTACTGGGAATGTGTTTCTGACGCATAACTACTGCCAATCTATCACCAACTTGGTGTTGTCCAAAAGAACATTGGAATGGGAATGATTCCATTTCTCTTTGGTGGTTGGCATTGATGCTGGAACATTGTACAGAGAACTTTCCTTTTCAATGGGCTTTCACATAATGACATTGAAGTGCAATGGGGCTTTATTTTGTGCTAAGTACCCTGAAGCATCATGTGGTGTGGTAAGGTCCTTTACAATTGTGTTATATTTGTGAGAATCTTCCAAAGTTTAATCTGTGAACCAATCCAGGGGATACGGGGTAGATCAACAAAAACTGGGATGTAGGTTTTGAGAAATATTTCAGAGGGGGAGGGAGTAGAGGAAGGGGGAGTGCTGGATGAAGACAGAGCCCCTTTTTGAAAAGTTAAATGAAGTTAATGCATCAGAGGGGAAGGAGTGAAAAAAGCTGCAGCCTCAGTCCTTTGACATTCTCAAATGTGATGAGTAATAAATGTACTTTTAAAATGAAGTAACTTTCAAATTGTGTTCCTGTCTCTCTAATGTTTTCTCCCCTTTCATGTTCTTCCTTACCGCACCCTTATACAATCCTGGCTGCTACTATTGTCATCTCATGCCACCTACAAATGACAGCGAGAACTGGCCAAACTGCGACCTCTCCCTGCCATTCTCAACGGAATCACCCACTCACTGAAAAACCCAAGCATACCACTGCTCCATCACCAAGACTTTGGGTAAGTCCGAAAAAGCCCTCCTTGTGGAGGAATTATTGCCTGAGGTGGGGTAGGGAATGGAACAGTATTCCCATAGTTGTGGGCGATTTAGGAAGAATAATTCTAGCAAAAGGACAGAGCCTTTCATAGAGTATAGGGATCGATAGCAGGAGTAGACCGTTCAACCTCTCAGATGTGTTCCAACTTTCAACTTAGATCATTAAGATAAGATATAGGAGCAGAATTTGGCCATTCAGCCCACCGAGTCTGCTCTGCCATTCGATCATGGCTGATGTGTTTCTCAACTCCATTCTCCCTGTAACCCTTGATCTCCTTATTAATCAAGAACCTATCCATTTCAGTCTTAAATACACTCAGTGACTGGTCTTCTCCAGCTTTCCATGGTTGATCTACAGTTTAGCATGTATACTTTTTGTCTCAGCTTACTTTAATATGTTTTTCTTTCCTTTATTCATTCATGGGATGAGAGTGTCGCTGGCTAGGGCAGCATTTATTGTCCATCCTTAATTGCCCAGAGGACAGTTCAGAGTAAAACACATTTCTGTGGGTCTGGAGTCACATGTAGGCCCGATCAGGTAAGGATGGCAGTTTCCTTCCCTCAAGGACATTAGTGAACCAGTTGAGCTTCTCCGATGATTGACAATGGATTTACGGTCAATAATAGACCCTTAGTTCCAGATTCTTTTATTGAATTCAGATTCCACTGGCTACCAGGGTGGGATTTGAGGCTGCTTCCCAGAACATTAGCTGAGTTTCCTGGATTAACAGTCTAGCATCATTACCGCGAGCACATGGCTTCCCCCATGTCTGATTTATAACTGCTCGTGAGTAAATTGAGAAGTCAAAATATATTGAAAGCAGTGTCAGGAAGTGTGTTCCATAGCTGATGTAAGGGGATTAGCAGCATTGTTCCATTGAGTTATCAACTCAAGGGGTTAACTGAAGAATATTGCCCAATAGGATGCTGTAATAACAGAATAGGGGACCCAAGATCTAGCTGGCTACTGCGTGGTTCAGGAAATGGCCAAAGGTGGTGTCTGTATTTTTCTGTCATGTCTGTCTCTGGATCT
Organism: Ginglymostoma cirratum; assembly: GCA_024137785.1. Classification (NCBI taxonomy): domain Eukaryota; kingdom Metazoa; phylum Chordata; class Chondrichthyes; order Orectolobiformes; family Ginglymostomatidae; genus Ginglymostoma; species Ginglymostoma cirratum. Next base: position 13,628,805 of record JAHRHZ010000277.1, on the reverse strand, counting down.
GTTTTTTTCTGTTGTGTCTTTCATGTGTGTCTGTGTGCGTTTGTATGTGTCTGTATATGTGTGTGAGAGAGTGTGTATGTGTGTCTCTGTGTGTGTGCATGCGTGCATCAGTGTGTGTGTCTGTGTCTGTGAGAGAGAGTGTGTGTCCGTGTCTGTATGTGTGTGTGAGGGAGAAAGAGTGTGTGTGTGTCTCTGTGTGTGTGCATGCGTGCATCAGTGTGTGTGTCTGTGTCTGTGAGAGAGTGTGTGTGAGAGAGAGTGTGTGTCCGTGTCTGTATGTGTGTGTGTGAGAGAGAGAGAGTGTGTGTGTGTGTGTAAACACAAGACTAAATAATGCTTGCCATTCCCCTCCATGACACCTGTCCCTATGGGAGGGTGAGGGTGGGTCCCAGACGAAGACGTTACTGTGGACCCAGTTTGCTGCACAGTCCTTACCCACAATGCCTTTTCTTTCAGTGAGTATTGCCGGGAAGACAAGCCGGTCTATGTAGCGCCCAAGAACGTCCAGACAGTCAGTGCCTCGCTGCTAAGCCTGACCCAGTGTCCCCAGGAACATCAGCAGCTGAAGTGCAGTGGGAAACAAGACAAGGGAATGTCAGTGGTGAAACGGACCCAGAGTGCCCCAGCTCGGAAAAGACCTAACATCTCCCGGCAGCACTCAGTGCTGGAACCGGCGTCTGAGGTGGATGGACATGCCAAGGAAGACACCCTCACAAACTTACCGGAGAGATCTTACGCTACCCTAACCAAGGGTCCCCTCTCTGATTCCCACTCCTTAAAGTCATCGCATACCTGCCCGCAAAGCAACCCGCGCCTCAGAATGCAGGTAATTGTCTTGTTCCTCAGACACTTTCTCCTTATCCTGTGCTGCATGTTGATGCCAGTGAGCTTGTGCTGAAACAGAAAATGCTGGGAAAATGCAACAGATCCCCACCCTCCTGTAAAGAGGGACTTGGGTGTGAATCCTTCACCATAACCCCAGAAGGGGGTTCATTTCTGGTGAAATACGTTTGCTGAGCAGGGATGCAATGTTAAACTTGTGTGGGATCTTGGTTCGACCATTTAGAACCGCATGGTAAAAGGCTCTTTGGACCATAGTATCTGCATTGGTCATCAAACCTCTATCTACTCTAATCCCATTTCCCAGTACTTGGCCGGTCGCCTTGCCTGCTATGGTGCTGATATCAATAATTTCGAAATGTCTGGAGGGTTCCTACCTCTACCACCCGATTGTTTTTAATTTGGTGAATTCCAGATACCCACCACGCTCTGAGTGAAAAATCTTTTCCTTAAATTCTCTTTAAACCTCCTGTCCCTTTCCTTTAAAACTGTGCCTCCTGGTTATTGACCTCTCTAAAGGGGAGAGCTTTCCCCGCATCCACTCTGCCCATGCTCCTCACAACTGTGTACACCTCTATCAGGTGCTCCTCCCTCGCTCCCTCTGCTCTGATGAAAACAACCCTAACCTACTCAGTCTCTCTCCGTCACTGAATCGCCCCAGCTCAGCTTGGAATCTCCTATGTAGATCCACAGCATTGTGCACTGCCCTGACCTCCTGGATTGTACCAAGAACCTGGAGGCTTCAAAGAATATTCAACATGGAATGCCGGGATGAAAACAGAACTGAGAGGCTGTGACTATCTGGAAAGACCGAACGGGAGGCTGAAGAAGAATGCGTTGATAGAGGTCTTTACAGACATGAGGTGTTTGGTAGAGACCAAAATTGTGGTGTTATAAATATACGTTTCATAACAACCAATATAACGTCCTCCATGTCAGTTCTGAATGGAGACATTGGCTAACTCTTTGTCCATTGGTTAAAACCAAGCATAGGTAACCAATGGCTGAGGCCAAACATACTTTCCTATTGTATCAGAGATAAAAGGTACTGCAGATGCTGGAGAATCCGAGATAACAAGCATGGGGCTGGATGAACACAGCAGGTCAAGCAGCATCATAGGAGCAGGAAAACTTGACGTTTCGGGCCTAGACCCTTCATCAGAAATGGGGGAGGGGAAGAGGGTTCTGAAATAAATAGGGAGAGAGGGGGAGGCGGATAGAGGATGGATAGAGGAGAGGATAGGTGGAGAGGAGACAGACAAGTCGAAGAGGCGGGGATGGAGCCAGTAAAGGTGAGTGTAGGTAGGGGGGTAGGGAGGAGATAGTGCACCTCCCAGTCGCGAACCATTTCAACTCCCCCTCCCATTCCTCAGATGACATGTCCATCCTTGGCCTCGTACAATGCCACAGTGATGCCACCCGAAGGCTGCAGGAACAGCAAATCATATTCAGCCTAGGAACCCTGCAGCCCAATGGCATCAATGTGGATTTCACAAGCTTCAAAATCTCCCCTCCCCCAACCGCATCCCAAAACCAGCCCAGCTCATCTCCACCTCCCTAACCTGTTTTTCCCCTCACCTCAAGCCACACCCCCATCTCCTATCTACTAACATCATCCCGCCCCCTTGACCTGTCCGTCCTCCCTGGACTGACCTATCTCCTCCCTACCCCCCTACCTACACTCACCTTTACTGGCTCCATCCCCGCCTCTTCGACTTGTCTGCCTCCTCTCCACCTATCCTCTCCTCTATCCATCCTCTATCCGCCTCCCCCTCTCTCCCTATTTATTTCAGAACCTCTTCCCCTCCCCCATTTCTGATGAAGGGTTTAGGCCCGAAACGTCAAGTTTTCCTGCTCCTATGATGCTGCTTGACCTGCTGTGTTCATCCAGCCCCATGCTTGTTATCTCATACTTTCCTATTGGTTGGCACAAATTGTAACCCTTCATTGGCTGTCCCAGTTGACCTCATGCTGAGTAATTTCCACCCGTACATACTGCCATCACCCCACCCGCCCAGACCCCAGCCTCACTCATGGGTTTGGTTTTGAGCAGAACTTGAATTGTGCCATTCCTAAGGATTGTTAATGCACGTATCTGAATCGCCAACTCTGTTGTGTCTGTGACAGGGTCACAATCCCCGCCTGATGCCAGTTGACTCATTCAGAAAGTCCCAAGTCCCGTGGGAGCGCATCTCTGGACATGAGGAGTGGTCCTGTCAGGCAGAGGCAGGAAGACAAGACTTCAAACCCTTTGAGAAGGTATTCAGGCTGGATGTCTGTTTTTGATGAACTATGTGTCTCTGATTGATGTGTGCTTTTAAAATGGGGCAGTTTTCAGAGATGATCACAACGTCCATGGGGAAATGCACATGTTGCCACAGCAACTGGGACCCTTTAGTGAGGAAGTAGGGAGGGGATGGATGGGTGTGGTTAGCTCAGTTGGCTGGACAGTCAGTGTGGATCAGACCCATGTCAGCAGCACCAAGGGGTTCAATCCAGTGGATTTAGGATCCTCCCCACCAGCCCACTACCCACCCCACCAACCCCCCTCCCCCACACACTCACTGCCCCCCGCTCTCTGTGCTGTCCCTTTCAGGCAGAAACCTCAAGGAGGAAGAGAGGAGTCATCTAAAGTCAAGTGCTTTGGAGACTCCTGAGGTTGTGAAAGGCACTATATAAATTCATGTCTTCTTTCTCTTCTGAATGCACTGGGTACTGGTTAGCCTTCAGCTGGTTGTACCAAGTGTTCATCCTCACATACGGGGATCTGCAGTTTCATTCAGCCTGGGCACTGGCATTACAGCTGATTTCTATCCCTTGTTCACCTGAGGTTGGGTACCATGTTGAGAGTGGGAATAGGCACAATAGGCAGAATGATCTCCCACTATGCCATAATGACTAGCCCAGGACATTGTCCATCGTAGCTTCCTCACTGTCCGTTCCAAATCAGCTACTGTCCGAGAATCTCTCTCTCTCTCACGCTCACACAAGAGGCACCACTCCGCATCACACAGCTGACCGGGAATCGCTGCCACTTCTGTGGCCCATCACATTCGGACTACTCCTGTCTTCCTCCTTGAGGTCTCTGCCTGAAAGCAGGTCCAACCCAGAAGGAGCGGGGGTGTGGGGTGTTCCTGAATCCACTGGATTGAACCCCCTGGTACTGCTGACATAGGTCTGAGCCACACTGACTGTCCAGCCAACTGAGCTAACCACACCCTCCATAGTTCCTCACTAAGGAGTCCCAGTTGCTGCGGCACTTTTCCACGCACATTGTGGTCTGGAGCTAAGGGTCATGATAGCAGAGGCTCCAACTTTCTGTCCACTCCATAGCTTGACCCAGAGTCTCTACCATACTATCTGCCTTTAAAGGGCACTGAATTTGGCTGTGTTAGACACACAGGCCTTCTGTATCCACATGGTGGAACCTGCAGCTTTTGGATCATAGGCAGGGACGTTACCAACTGTACTGTACAGCTCTCCTATTCTAGCTGCTTGAGTTCACATGGGTGGGGGAGGTGGTTGGTGGAATTAAAGTTGGGACCAGTCTGCTTTGATTCAATTCTGTCACATTCTCTGACTGTACGTTAGCTCCCTTTCCCAGAATTCCCAGCTGGCCTGGAAGAGCTGAATGTTCAAATCCATGCACAGAAACTAATAACATCTCCCCGCTCCGATTCCCTCACCCCTCCTCCTCATTCCCTATCCCAGCATGAACAAGACATCTCGAGCCTCCAGCAAAATGTGCAGACCATCAACGAGGAACTGAAGCAATTTAAGAGCCACATTGACGAGCATGTTCAGAGAGTGCTGCAGGAGAACGAAGAGAGGCAGAAAGCCCAACTGGAGGAGAAGGACAAGCAAATAAAGGATCTGAGCACCAGGTGAGGATGCGTTGATCTGTGAATAGCTCACTGTCCAAGTCAACTGAGATTGTACAGGGCATTGGTGAGGCCTGTTTTGGAGTACTGTGTCCAGTTCTAGTCTCCCTGTTATAGGAAGGATATTATTAAACTATAGCAGGTTCAGAAAAGATTTACCAGGAAGTTGCTGGGAATGGAGGGTTTGAGTTATAGGGAGAGACTGGAAAGTGCACACTGGAGTGTAGGAAGTTGAGGGGTGACCTCGTAGAGGTTTATAAAATAATGCGGGATATGGATAAGGTGAATGGCAGGTCTCTTTTCCCGGGGCGCGGGAGGATTTCAAGACTTGGGGGCATATTTTTAAAGCGAGAGGAGAAAGATTTAAAAAAACACTTGAGAGGCAATTTTTTACATGGATAGTGGTTCGGTGTGGAATGGACTTCCAGAGGAAGCGATAGATGTGGATACAGTTACAATGTTTGATAGACATTTAAGTAAGTGCATGAGTAAGAAATGTTTAGAGGGATATGGGCCAGGAGCAGGCAGGTGAAACTAGTTTAGTTTGGGATTATAGTCGGCACGGACTGGTTGGACCGAAGGATCTGGTTCCGTGACTCTAGAACTCTAATTCAAACCTGCTTCTCAACGTGTGCCTGAAGCTATGGCTTAGTTGTGGCTTTCTCTCAGGATGGAGTGTAATGCAGAGTTGGTAAATCACTGTTGTGTTAATTTCTGGGACAACCTCACTTGAGTTGTGTTCAGCAGGAATAGTGGGTGGGGAATAGTGCTAATCTCAACAACAACAACTTGGATTTATATAGCTCATTTAATAAAAAAATTCCACAAAGTGCATAACAAAAGGCCATTCTTGACAATGAGCCACAGAAGGAAGTTTTCAGACAGATGTTTAAACATTTGATTAGAAGGGGTGAGAGGAAAGGGTCTCTTAAAGGGCATGTAGAGAGGTTTAGGGAGGGAATTCCAGAGCTTAGGGCCCTGGCAGATGAAGGCACAGCCATCAGTGGTGAAGTGATTCAAATCAGCGATGTGCACTTGGCTGGATTTGGAGGAGCAGAGGGATCTCAGAGGCTTGTGGAGGCTGGAGGATGTTTACAGAGAAAGGGAGGGCTGAGGCAGTGGATCGATTCAAAACCAAGACTCAGAATTTTAGAGGGAAGCCAGTAAGGGTCAATGAGCGGGCGGTGGGCTGTGTTGTTGGGGCAGAGTGAGATTTGGCGTGAGCGAGGATATGGCCAGCTGGGTTTTGATCAAGCTATTGTTTCTAGAGGGTGGAGGATGGGAGGCTGTCAGGATGCCTTGGGAATAATCTGAAGGTGTCAATGTTAGTGACGATGGTTTCAGCAGCATATGAGCCAGGATCAGAGTTGGAGCTGATGGTGCTGTGGATATGCAGCCCTCCAATAAAATGATCAAACAAGCTGCAACCCATAGAGACATGGAGGAACAAGGGCACAGTGAGAGGTTGGGCAGGGAGTAAGGAAGTCATGGAGTCACATAGCACACCAAAAGCCCTTCAAATCTGCACCAACCTATCTACACTTCTCCCACTTTGCAGCGCTTGTGACAGCAAAATGGAGAAAAAGCAGAGTGAGACTAGTTGAACAGGTCCTCTAAAGAGCAAAGAAATGGCACAATGGTCTGTATTTTGAGACTCTGAGGTGCAATTGAGTTGGTTTAGAGAGACATAGATGTTCCAGGGTCATAGATGTACCATTGTATTTAGGAAATTTAGTTTGGAATCTAACACCTATGTTGAATATTGGCATTGACCCTCTTGAGTCAGAAGCTTGTGGGCCCAAGCCCCATTCTTCATCTCTTACTTTAGTCAAATCTAATCATCAATGCTGCATGGGATTGTCCTTTACTAATGGGTAGAGAAGATCCCTTAACAATCTTGATTGAACTAAGAGTAGCAGAGATCTCCTGGTTGGCATTTATCACGCTCCCCATTTCATGAAAAAAAAACAGATGAACTGACAACACACGTCATTGCTATTTATGGGATCTTCCTGTGCGCAAATTAGCTGCCATTGTTTGTCTACAGAACAGGAATGATTCCAAAGGCTCTACATAGGCAATGAAACATTTTGGCTCCCATGATAGTTGAAGTAGAAATACAACCTTAATTTGATAAGATATTCCCAATCCAACTGAAGGCCCATCACCTCCAACAGACTTGATCCAGCAGAGACGTGAGATATCGGCACAAATGTTTGGTCTCACGAATGAATCAACCAAGTTCAAACTCTGCATTCTGTTCCTCGGATTACTCGCCCACCTTTACTCTGCTACCCTCACTCTTGATGGGCACATTCCTCTCCTATTTCCAGTAACCCGCCGTTGTATGTGTTGCCATCATCCTGGCTTGACCCTGATGTGAAATGCTTTCTAATTTTCCAGACTTGAAGCAGTTGAAGAGGAGAGGAAGAACGACATTGAAAAGTTAGAGCTTGCTGCCCAGAACCAGCAGAAAATTGAGTCTTTGGTAAGTATTGGCTGCCCTTTGTCAGCTCTATCAATCTCTGCTGGAGGCCATTTAGCTAACTCTTTCAAAGAGCTGTTCACTGTAGTCTCACACTCCAGTTTTTTCCTATATATCCCTGCAAACTATTCCTCTCTAAGTACACATCCCATTGTTCTTCGAAAGGTTCCAGTGGGACCCGATTCAACTGAGCTTTCAGGTGAGTTCCAGATCTCATCAATCCTCCTCTGTCTGAAAACATTTCTTCTCGTTCCTCCTTTAGTTCCATAACCAATCGTTTTCAACTTATGACCCTCTTGTTATCGATGCACTCTCCACAGGAACCAGTTTCTCCCAGCTTACTTTATCAGAACCCTCCATGCCCAGAGATTTTTGATCACCTCTGTTAGGTCTCCCTCTGGTCTGAAGGAGAACCATCAAGCTCTCCACATTATCGAATTCCCACACCCCGGTTTGCTAAATCCTTCTCCATCCTCTCTCCAGTGCCTTGGCAATCTTTCTCAAGTGAGTAGCTCATAATTGAACAAAGTGATTTGTTTTACTTTCTTAATGCCCCTATTCCCAAAGGCACTGACAACCCATACACATATTTGTTTAGTATCTCTCCCATCTCCTGTGGTTCCACACATAGTCAAGCTCGTTGATTCTTAATGGGCCCTATTCTCTCCCTAGTTGTTTGTTTGCTCTTAATTTAGTTGTAGAATCTCATTGGATCACCCTTAACTTTATCTACCAAGGCTATCTCATATCCCCTCTTTGCCTTCCTGATTTCCCTCTTAAGAATGCCCCTACACCCTTTATAATCTTCAAGAGATTCACTTGACCCCAGTTGCTATAACTTGGAGTACAGCGTACACAGTGTCGCCCTGCTGTAAGAAGGGTATTATTAAATTGGAGAGGGTTCAGAAAATATTTACCAGGATGTTGCCGGGACTGGAGGGTTTGAGTTATGGGGAGAAGCTGGATAGTCTGGCACTTTTTTCACTGAAGAGTAGGAATTTGAGGGATGACCTTCTAGAAGCTTATAAAATCATGACGGGCATAGATAACGTGAAGAGCAAAGGCCTTTTTCCTAAGGTGGATGAGTTCAAAACTAGTGGGCATCTTTTTTACGGTGAGACGAGAAAGATTTAAAGGGGACTTGAGCTGCAACTTTTTCACACAGAGGGTAGTTCATGTGGGGAATGAACTTCCAGAGGAAGTGGTAGATGCGGGTACAATTACAACATTTAAAAGATATTTGGACGCGTACAATAATAGGACAGGTTTGGATAGATATGGGCCAAATGGGGCAAGTGGGACAGGTTTAGTTTGGGAAACTTGGTCAGCCCGGGTGAGTTGGACTGAAAGGCCTGTTTCCATGCTGTATGATTCGATGACTATCTGAACCATCTGAGCACACTGTCATGTCACCTTCAGGGATTTGAGAATATACACCTGAGGTTCCCCCTCAACATTTAGATTCTGCTAACCCTCCATATTATTTCCTTACAAAGTCTGTCACTTCGCACTTATTACAACAAACTGAATCTGTCATGTCTCTGCTAATGTCATAGAACCACAGATTGCGGTCCATAGAATCGCTACAGCATGAAAGCAGGCCATTCAGCCCATCAAGTCCGCACTAACCCTCTAAAGAGCATCCTACCCAGACCCTCCCCCTTACTCTATCCCTGTAACTTTGCATTGCCTATGGCTAACCCACCTAACCTGCACATACTGGACACTGTGGGACAATTTAGCACGGCCAATCCAGCCTAAGCTGCACATCTTTAAACAGTGGGAGGAAACCAGAGCACCCGGAGGAAACCCACACAGACAGTTGCCTGAGGATGGAATTGAACCTGGATCCTTGGCACCGTGAGGCAGCTGTGCTAACCACTGAGCCACCCATGTGTTTAGCATCACCTTTCTATCTATTTTTAGCCAATTCAATGTCTCGACTCCTCTTCTACTGGGGAAAGGGCACAATAAGGAGACCAAGTGTGTAGCTCTTTGAGAGAGTTGGTGCAGCATTGTTGGATTGTATGGTGTCCTTTTGCACTGTGTCATTGTGTGGTTTTAATCCATAAGATCAGTTATCCAGGCAAGGTAACAGTTGTCATCCTACTTCAAAGCATGTTTTGAAAAGAGGGCAGAAGACTTTAGGGAAATTGGGACAAGCATTCTGAATGTTTAAACACATAGATTCATCCCTGAACATGCATAGCTTCATTGCACAGCTTAGCTTAGGCTGTTTTAACAAGGGGCTTGTGATCTGTGCTCTTAACCAGATGTTTCTCGGTGTTTGAACGCAGGAAAATTGCTTCACTGCACTGCAGGAAGAACATAAGGAATTGCTGCTCTCCATCAAGGGGCTGAGGGACAATCACCAAGCAACAGACTCCAACCACGTTGCTCCATCGAGCTCCACAGCCAAGGCTCCATCTGAACCTAATCCTGCTCTCGCGGCCAATTCCAAGACAGCCCCCATTCCCACCGAGCTGCTGGTGGTGGAAAATGGTCAAGTGGAGGTCAACAGTTGCTAAGGGCCGTCCTAGAACTTTCAGAACCATGTTTCTCCCACTGGATCGGGAAGAGCTGGGAAATGTGCGCATTTTTTGTCATCCTCCTCCTTCCATTCCAGCAGCTTGAGTGCACGTTGACGTTCATCCTCTTTGTGCCAGTGAGGACTGGGCCTTAAGTGTAATGTATCGACGTGCCTGGAGTGTGGGATACAGTTACTGATACCCACTCGACGTCATTGCAAATATTGATATTATTGCGAACCAATCATGAGTAGCAGGGCAAGAACAGGCTGGTGGGGGCAGAGATGGCACGTTTCCAATTCAACCCAGCCATAAAGTGATATGGAGTGTACCGCACAGAAATAGGCCACTTTGCCCAACTGGCACAGACTGGTGTTTATGTCCCAAATAAGCCTCCTCATAACGTAATGTTCTGGGGACATGAGTTCGAATCCCGTCGCGGCAGGTGGTGGAATTTGAATTCAATGCAATTCTGGAATTAAGTGTCTGATGATGATCCGTTGTCAATTGTCAGAAAAACCCACCTGGTTCACTAATGTTCTATAGGGAAGGAGACTGCCATCCTTACCTGGTCTGGCCTCCATGTGACTCCAGACCCACAGCAATGTGGTTGTGTCTTAACCACTCAGTGGGTAGTTAGGGATGGGTAATATACGCCAGCCTAGCCACTGATGCCCTCATCGCGCGAATGAATGAACAAAAAATAAACCCTTTTCATCTTAACCCCATCAGTCTAACCAGGAGGCCACATTAAAGGAACTTGCAATGTTGGAACCAGTGTGTCCCATTCAAGTGCCTGTTTCCCTTTCCAGATTTATTTTAGTGCTGTTCAGGGAATGGCTTTGTATCTTAAGTTCTCCCTGGCATTTCCTGCGTATTTCTGGAGGTAGATTACAAAGAACAAAACCGCTCTACATTTTGCAGTATTTCACCAGTTTCCTGCACCTAGTCCCTTGCTGGGTCCTGCCTTATATTGTCAAACCAAAGCAAAAGATCAGCAGGGCTCTAATATATCCACCAGTTCTCGCTCCAAAGAGAAATTTTCTTTTTAAATAAATTTTTTTTATTCTTGGGACATGGTCATGAGCAAGACCCAGCATTTCTTGCTTCTCCTGATTGCCCATGAGAAGGTGGTAGTGAGCTGCCTTCTTGAACCGGTGCAGCCTATGTGTTGTAGCTAAACCCACAGTAGTGTTAGCTCAGGATATATTGACCCAGTGACATTTAACTATACGTCAGAAAGGTTGCATGACGTCTTGGGGAGAGTCCGCCTGTTGAGGGGATGACATTTTGAAATCAAAGGGAACATTTTGTGAACAACACAATGTAATATTTCTGTACATTTGTAAAATAGCGTGAGCTTTATGGGTGGTAAAGTATCAGCATATTCCAGAACTGGATGCTTCATAGCTTGTTTTTGAAATGCAAGGCTCTGTGTTTGTCTGCACTGTTATAGCTAGCTAATTCGATGTATTTCTGAAATTAAGAATCTAATGATGACCATGGATGCATTATCGATTGTTAGAAAGACACATCAGGTTCGTTTGTTTGATTTATAAAATGTTTTGAGGATCAGTTTCAAATCATGGTTTATTCAATATACGATATAGTTTGGGTTTACAGCTCAACAGCACCAATTTGCATCTATCTGGCATCCCTAATGCAGCAAAATATTCCGAGGAAGTTTGCAGGAGCATTATAAGGGAGAAATTGTCACCTATGTAGATCATGGAGGTCAAAGCAGTTAACTTTTAAGGAGAATCTTAGAGGAACAGTGAGGTAGAGTAGTGGACAGAACGTTGAAACAAGATTGGGCCATTCAGCTCTTTGATTACTGTTCAATGAAATTGTTATGGGGAAGGCAAGGGGAGATCCAGAGCTTAGGAGCTCAGTGTCTGAAGGCACAATGTAGGGAGCTGAAGGGGCAGATATATCTGCATTGTGCAAGATGTCAGAGTGTTGTGGACCTACAGAAGGTTTCAAGGACAGAGAGGGTGAAGACCATAGAGGGATTTAAAGACAAGAATGAGAATTCAAAATTGAGGCACGATAGGGCCGAGATCAATGTGCATGGGCGTCTTGGGGTGTATACACTGACGCAAGTTAGACACTGTTGTTCGCTGAGTTTTGGGTGAAATCAAGTTCACAGAGATTAGAAGATCAACCATTGCAATAGTCAAGGTGGGAGTTATAAAAGGGTTTCAGCAACAGGGTCATTTGAAGCAGGGATAGAGATGGTTACGCAGGGAGCACATCTCAAACTGAATTATGTCAGGGGCCAGGCAAGGAACATTGCAGCCACTTGCGAAGAGATGTAGATAAGTTTTAATTTCACTACTTGGCTCACAAATTCCCAAATACTCAGTCGGTTGAGCATCAGTTATTCTCTCTTTTCAGAGATCAGGAAAGTTTCTTCGCCAAACATCGGTGCAGTGTGTAGACATGAGGGACCACTTTGTGAAAGTAACCCACAGCGTTAGCTGCCATGTTATGAGGTGACGGTGTGTGACCACCATCTCATAAGGGAAAGCAAGCAGAAACTATCTGTACGTACTTCACCCTTCTGGCCATGGGATTGTCTGAAACTCTTTTTGGCATCGTGAGTGATGTTTCAAACTGGTAATAAATAATGACGATTATACAGTTAATGTTTGACTCAGCAAAGTTTCCTCTGCAAGTTCAGGTGATCAAAACACATATCAGTCATGGCACTGCCAGACAATTGCCAAAACAAGAGGCTCAAAGTATATTTACATCTTTGGTTATGTTCTGAGATAGTAATGGATCCCAGCAGATCCAATCACAGGTAAGTCTTGAGAGGAATTTCTGTCCTAAATCTGGGAATATTATTCCATGCCCCTCACATACGGCCAGGATTCATGTTAAAGTTTAGCATCCAGTATTGGAACTCTCTCCCCCTCAAATTATCTCCTTTCTGCAATACAGTTCCTCTGTTCATTTTAAGGCAGCACGGTGGCTCAGCGGTTAGCACTGCTGCCTCACTGCGCAAGGGACCCAGGTTCGACTCCATCCTCGGGGGATTGTCTGTGTGCAGTTTGCACATTCTCCTAGTGTCTGCGTGGGTTTCTTCCGGGGACTCCGGTTTCCTCCCACAGCCCACAAAGATGTGCAGGTTAGGGTGGATTGGCCATGGGAAATGACCCCATAGTGTCCTGGGATGTGCAGCCTGGGTGCATTAGCCATGGGAAATGCAGGGTTACAGGGATAAGATGGGGGTGGTGGGTCTGGATGGGTTGCTCCTTGCAGGGGTTGGAGTGGACTTGATGGGCTGAATGGCCTGCTTCCACACTATAGGGATTCTATGGTTAACCACATTGTGAATGATCAAAGTTCTGAGTGAAAAGATTGAGGCAATTTTAGAGCAGGACTTTTTTTTTTACCTGAAGACAGGGAACAGCTTAGGAACAAGAGGAGTCCATTCAGCCTGTTGAACCTGTTCCACCCTTTGTTCAGATTATGACAGGTCTGAATGATAGCTCCACCTAAATGCCTAAATGGCCTTGCCCAACAAAGTCTACCTGCCTTGGTTTTGATGTTGTCACCCCAGTGGGTGTAAACATACCGGAGATCTGAATGACCACTACAGGAATGGGACTCTTTCCATTTCACTGTATGTCAATCAGGTTGCAGGTGATGTTCTCATCAGACCCCTGATCCCTGCCAATGTCTTTTCTTAACTCTGAAATGGTGGATACCTTGCCCAATGACTTTATCAATGAAGCCCATGGTACTTGGAATTGAGTGAATGTCGGAGTGAGATTTGATAGTCCAACTGAATTCCTTCAATGATGATGACACTTTCTCAATATGCTATTGAGAGGCAGGTGAAATCTTTAACCCTGCTCAAAGGTCATGCAGACTTCCCAAAGTTTGAGGGCAAAGAGGTAATTAGTGAAGTTAACTAGACTGCTGTAGGCCTGAACACGAACTGTGCTTTAAAACAGCACAACTGATGGATGGAAAGGGGAAAATATTGGGCTGAAAGCTACCAGAAGTCAGCAAAGTGTCATTTTTTTTTGGCTGGGTTTTGTGGAAGGTTTCTCTCTACGAGGCGTAGCTGGTTTTCACATGCTTCGTGGGCCGAAGGGCCTGTACTGTGCTGTACTGTTCTACGTTCTGTGTTCTATGTACTGTCCCAATTGTACGTCATCAGCCACTCACCTCACGAGCACAGTACCAGCCTCATCCTGTACTCCCAGCCACAACTAGAATCTCCCATGGATGCTAGGACCAATGCCACCTTTGAACTATAGCCATACACCCAGTCAGTATTGGCAGCCCAGAGTTACCCTTTATTGAAGGTCTAGTGGGACAGCAATCACAAATGAATGCTTCTCAGGGCACACAGTTAACACTTCACTGCATGTCCAACCGGGCCTCCCTCTATGTTTTGCTGTTTTCGTACCAGGCCACACAACTCACCTGTCCTTAGCCCCAACTCATCTTCCAACAATCTCTAGGTCACCGTTTATCTCCAGGTCAATGTTGCTCTCTCTCTAATGCTCAGTGTAGCCCAGCATCTTCTCATTGTTCAGTGTGGGGCCAACACATACAAGAAAGCTTTCGAACACTTCAATGCATTCACTTTTATTCAGCCACAGCAGAAGTCAACAAACAGAAGCTTGCTTTGACCAGATAAAGACAGGTTGCCTTTCAAGTACCCACACTGTTGGAATGAGTTATTGAAAGCTGCATCCAGCTCCCATTGGCTAGAACCAAGTGTCACTCAGCCTCTCTCTGGCTTGGAACACCCGATGCTGTTGTGCTTTCTTGATGCAAAAGGTAAGGTTCCTCCTGCTTAACGTTCTCATCTTCCTCCTGCTCTACCAGCTCATCAGCATCCATCACACCAGCTCTTCACCCTGCTGTTCCAGTTGTGTGGAGCACAGGGTGCTATAATTTGCAGCACGCTTTGGGGCTTATTGCAATGAATGGATCTGGATCCTGACCGATCTCCACACCCATCCCCAACCAGACGCCTGCAGATCCCCTGATGGTTTGCACTGGACTTGCAGGACTGATTGTGGCCCTATCCCAGGACAGTAGTGAGACAGAGCTCCTGACCCTGACCACCCCAGGGCTTTGATTGCATGATGCCTCTGAATAGCTGTGCCACCAACCCCCCTGACTGATGGCAGCACCCTCTTTGACTTGGCTGAGGACCACACAGCTATGACATGGGGTAATTGAATTGAAGCGTATGTGTAGTGTGTCTTCTGTGTACTGCTGGAACATGACACAGGTGTGAAATTGATGCAGCACAACACTGTACAACTGAGGAACCTGCTGACAACCACCACAAAGCACTTGGCTTTATATTTACACTAAACAACAACGCAGGATGCAACTGAGGGGGTGAAATGCGAAGCAAGAGGTGTGCATTACAGTAGGATGAGGGAGTGTTAAGACACTCTGAGATGCAGCCTAGTCTGTCCATGCGTAATTGCAAAGAGAGATACCAGGGTGCCCCAAAGCGCAGAGCGCAGTCCACATTATTCATGGTGTGAGAAGAGAGAAAACACAAGAAGGGATCGATTGAAGAGAGAGAGATGTTGAGGAAGTGGAAGCATTCTGCTTGAAGGAGAAAGTTGGGTGTTAAAAATGATCCACTATTACACTCAGGTAAGTGAAGAGAAACTGTTTCCAGTGTGGCAAAGGACAAACATTAATGATTAGTTAGTAAAAGAACAACAGGGGAAATCACCCATGAGTTGTTCTGGTTTGGAATGAACTCAGTCAAGGTGACATATTCAACAGTAACTTACAAAAGTGAATTGGATAGAGACACTTTGAAGAAAGGCAGGTTGGGGAAAGCCCAGGGAGAGTAAGGCTAATTGGGTAGCTCTCTCCACAGCCAGCACAGAGACAATGGGCCAAATAGACTCTTCCTGCATTGTATTCAGTTGGTGGGAATGGTACAGTACCAGGTTCCTGTTTCTATGCCAAGTTGGTTGGGAGTTGGTCGTGTAATTGAAAACTTCCTTGACTCTGGAGTAATGGATCACGAGTGTGAAGCCTACCCACTGGTTGTGGTAAATGGCTTCTAAAGGTCGGACTGCCTCCTACAGTGAGCACACCACTCTGAGACTGGAACAGAGCTTGCTGCTAGGGCAGAATAACGGAATCTCTGGCCTTTATCCAACTCACAACAGACTCCATTCCAGAAGAAACTCACAAAACGATCCCTGAACTCAACCATCTCTTACCCCCTCCCCACTGCTCCCCACGCTGAGGGATATAAAGTGATTGAGAAAGGGTAAAATTGTAAAGCAGAGATCATTTCTGATAGCAGTCCTTTTTTTTCGCTGATACCTCACTGAGATAAGTAAATTACAGGAAGTGCAGGAGATAATATCAGCCTCTCTTAGAAAAAGTGCGTTCGGAGTCAAACTTGATGCAAGAAACACAAATTTAAGTGCCCTGCCCACCTGTTCTGAAGGGTAATGCACAATTAGCTCACTTCGAGCACTTCACTAGCTACTGAATACTCTGCCTTGCTGAAGGGTTTTCTGTCGGAGCTGGCCAGATCCACACCATGCCTGAGGCTATGCTTCACGAGCCAACGTACACCAACTTCCACATTGTCCGTGGTCACAGGGAGAACGAGACCATCTACAACAACTGCGATATCCACCAGGAAAGCAGCAGGCGAGCGAAAGGAGTCCAAGGTAAAGAGTGGGTCCTGAACAGTCCGGGACCAAGCCACCTTTCCAACATGAGGGGATCACAGGATTGCTTAATTCGAGGCATTCAAAACCCTGACGGAGTTTTGATGGATGGGATAAAGGGAAGCCATTTCAAGTGGTGGCTGAGGGTGTTCTGTAACCCACAGGGAGCACAAACATGTTTGAACATTTTGCAAAAAATAGTCTCTGTTTAACACAGTGATCTTGAAAATGCTGCCCAAGTTGGGAGCAGGTTCACTAGCGACTGTCTAAAGGGAATTGGGCAAAAACTTGGTACGGAGAAATAGGTGGGGACTTGTAGCGGGGTGGGTTGGGGTCTGTTGGCAGGAGACAGTGGGTCTAATGGATGGATACCGGGCTGGCACAAACACGATTGCTCGAATGGTCTTCTTTGATGTTTTCTGTCCCATTGCAATGAAACCTGCTTCTGGAGTTCTGTTGAGCAGCGTACTCAAGGTCACAATAACTTGCTCCGTTCAAAAAAAAATCCCCTTCATGCTGTCTCTGCTTCTTTCTCCAGTTACTCTAAAACTATACCTCTTGACTTCCAGCCCTCCTGTCACTGAAAACCATTTCTCCTTACTTACTCTATCCAATTTCTTCCAAGTGAATACGATAATTTTACCGATGTCTGTACTGACTGTAATGGTAGCCGACTGGACTTTCAAGAATTTTCCTCAGACATTGAGGGAAACCTTCTAGCTTGTCATTTCTTCTTACATGGTGACAGGGAACAGAGAGAGATGACTAGCCTCCTCTTATCTAAACACTTCCACCATCCATGACAGAGACAATGCAGGATTTGAAAATGGTACAAGAACTATTAGTTCCTTGAAAGAGCAGTTGCAGGTAGATAGGACAGTGTAGAAAATGTTTGGTACACTTGCCTTTATTGGTCAGTGCATTGAGTGTAAGAGTTGGGAGGGTCGTGTTGTGGTTGTACAGGACATTGGTTAGGCTGCATTTTGCAATACTGCATTCAAATCTGGTCTCCCTGCTTTAAGAAGGACGTTGCGAAACTTGAAAAGGTTCAGTAAAGATTTATAAGGGTGATTCCAGGGCTGGAGGGTTTGAGCAATAGGGAGAAGCTAAATAGGCTGGGGCTATTTTCCCTGGAGTGTTGGGTGATCTTACAGAGGTTTATAAAGCCATGAGGGGCATAGATAGAGTGAATCGCCAAAGTCTTTTCCCTGGGTAAGGGAATCCAGAACTACAGGGCATAGTTTTAAGGTGAGAGGGGAAAGATTTAGAAGTGTCCAAAAGGGACAACTTTTTCACACAGAGGGTGGTGTGTGTATGGAATGAGCTGCCAGGGGATGTGGCGGAGGCTGGTACAATTACAACATTTAAAAGGCATCTGGATGGGTATATGAATGAGAAGGGATTTAGAGGGATATGGGCCAAATGCTGGAAAATGGGACTGGATTAATTTAGGATACCTGGGTTGGCACGGACAAGTTGGGCCGAAGGGTCTGTTTCCATGCTGTACAGCTCTATGACTCGATGACTATATTTTTGATGGAGTTGACTGACATTTGCTAGTTTTAGAGCTCCACCATTTGCAAGGTAATTATAACATTGTCGTGTTTAAATGAAAAATCAATCTTTTCAGCACAGGATGGGGCCAGCTGAGTGATGTAAAATGGATGGTATTTCAAATACAGTTTTCTGTTCTTTTATCACTGAGATATTTTAATTACCATTTATTAAAGAGAGGCAAACAACTTGGGAAATAAAGAAAGAATTGATCTGAAATATTGTTCAAAATCTTTTTTGTCTGGCGATGGAGAACTTGCATATTGCCAAAAAAAGGCATATTTTCTTGGAGCTTTTCGTCTTGTAGTCATGACGACAATGTGTAAGAAATACCGACGGAAAGGGGGATCATATCTCAGACTGTGTGAAAAAAGAGGGCTGGTGACATTTTGCTCGTGGTAACAGTATTTTTTCAGAAATGATGTGGAAATGATCAAAGAAAGACAAATCGAAGGGGTAGAGGCGATGAATCCCCCTCTATTTCTATCCTTGACTTCAAAGGGCTAAAAGTCAGGCCGTGTTTGAGGGGCGGCTTGTACGGAAGGCAGAAATCTATCCGTCAGATTAGATCCAAATGTTGTTTAGTGAAATTCTCAATTGGGGATCAACACTCATAAGCAATGAAAAAAAACCTCTAACAAGAACAGAAGTTGCTGCAAAAGCTCAGCAGGCCTGGCGGCATCCGTGGCGAGAAATCAAAGTTAATGTTTAGAGTCCACTGACCCTTCCCCAGAAAGCTCTAGTTTATTAAATTTGAGTAAATTATCATTTACTCCAGGGGAAAGATTGGTAACACTGTTATTATGAACATTTTCACAGTGTACCAAAGAAAGATATTTAATTTTATTCCACATGTAACACACTCGATTTCCATTGTACCACCCAATAAATGATCGATGCTAAACCAGTTGTGCACAGATAATTTCTGAAGGTACACAGAATTGAAGAAACTCTAAAATCGACCTTAATCTGAGGGAAGGAGAAAGAGGGACTGCACAGGTGCATTAGGAGTTCGTATCAAAGTAACCCATTGGATAATTCTCCTTATTATGAATTTTGACAGAATTTATAAAATTCAAACTGATCTATTTTTATGGCAGTTAGGAGCTTTCATTTATGATTTCAATCTTAGTCGGCTCCCAGTAATCTTTGTCTCACCGAAACGGTGGAAATTTGGGTCAACTGGGGGTAATTTCTGAAACACTGGTTGCAGCCTTGGGACAGAAATTCCAGGAATGCAGACTTAGGAAAGGGGAGAAATTCCATAAAGACTCTTACCAATTTTTATAGATGCACCATAGAAAGCATCCTACCCAGGTGCATCACGGCTGGGTACGGCAACTGCTCTGCCCAGGGCCATGAAAAACTACAGAGAGTTGTGAACACAGCCCAGACCATCTTACAAGCCAATCTCCCATCCATCGACTCCATCTACACTTCTCACTGCCTCAGGAAGGCAGCCAACATCATCGAAGACCCCTCCCACCCCGGTTATAGTCTTATCCACCTGCTTCTGTTGGGCAGAAGGCACGCACCAACAGATTTAAGAACAGCTTCTTCCCTGCTGTTATTAGACTTTTGAAAGGACCTCTGAAGTTTTAAATTTAATGTTGATCTCGCTTTTTGTGCACCTTCCCTGCAGCCGTAACATTGTATTCCTCGTTCTGTTCTATTACCCTGCTGCACTTTGTATGGTATGGTCTGCCTCTAATGCACGCAAAACAAAACTTTTCACTGTACCTAGGTACATGTGACAGTGATAAATCAAATCAAATCAAATCAAAAGAGCTACCCACTTCCCCAGGAGCTTTAAATATCCTTGCACAGTTTAAATCTCTGATGCTGACTGCATTACAGACCCCTTCTTTATTTTCACATACTGTTATATGGGTGTTATAAACACCCATCTAGTTTCTATTGCTATGAAAGTAGAAAGGAAACTCAGCAGCGGTGGAGAGGGAAATAGTGTTAATATCTCCAGTCCAGTATGTTTCCTCTTTGGAACTCCACTCCACAGATGCTATGGTACCCAATGACATTCTCCAGCACTTCCTGATTTTATTCCATAGTGTTATAACCCTTTGTGTAACCCCTATCTTAGAGGAGGCAATGGCCTTGTGATATTATTGCTAGACTATTAATCGAGAAACCCATCTAATGTTCAAGACGATGGCAGATGATGGAATTTGAATTCAATAAAGAGTCTGGATTTAAGAGTCTTATGGTGACCATGAAACCACTGATTGTTGGAAACAACCCATCTGGTTCACTAATGTCCTTTAGAAAAGGCAACTGCCATCCTTACCTGGTCTGGCCTACATGTGACTCCAGACACACAGCAATATGGTTGAATCTTAACTGCCCTCTGAGCAATTAGGGATGGGTAATAAATGCTGGCCCAGCCAACAATGCCTAAATAAAATAGAATAAAACTAAAACTGTCCTGCACACCTCTCTGCATTAAGGGTTAATAGAGTCATACAGCATGCAAACAGTCCCTTTGGTCCAACCAGTCCATGTAGAACATAATCCCAAACTAAACTCGTCCCACCTGCCTGTTCCTGGCCCAAGTCCCTCCAAACCTTTCATTCCACCCGTGAACCACCCACAGTGTAAAAAAATTTCCTCTCATGTCTTTTTTAAATCTCTCTCTTCTCACCTTAAAAATATACCTCCTTGTCTTGAAATCCCCCATCGTAGGGGATTTCCTAAGGGAAAGATAACTACCATGAACTCTAACTGTACCCCTCATTACTTTATAAACTTCTATCGGGTCACCCATCAATCTCCCATGCTCCAGTGAAAAAAGTCCCAGCCTATCCAGCCTTTCTTTATAACTCAACCCTTCCATACTCGGCAACATCCTGGTAAATCACTTCTGAACCCTCTCCAGTTTGGTACTATCCTTCCTGTAACGGGGTGACCAGAACTGGAAACAGTGCTCCAGAAGAAGCCTCACCAATGTCGTGTACAACCTCAACATGGCTTCCCAACTTCTATACTTGCTTACTCTCAACTCTTAACCATGAATAAAGTCTACTCCATTGCATCCCTCTCACATTCTAAACACTTCTCTCCAATTACGCTGGAAGCGTTCTCTATTTTAATTGAATCTGATCTCTCCTGATCTTAACATGATATGTCTTTAACATTTAAAACCAGCTGCAGATCTCTTTAGCACATTGTAAAGGCCAGAAATATTAATCTTCATTCAGCGTTTTTTGTCTGTGGAACTCTCTCATTCTTATTTTTATTTTGTGTGCTAATTTTTCTAATTAATGTAAATGTTCTACTTTGATATAAGCGTCAGAGCACTCTGTATATTTCAGAAAAGGATGTTTCTGTGATTTTCCGCTTGTCGAATCTCCTATTTGGGGAGCGTTCTCCTCGTATTCTGGCCAACATTTCTTCCTCATCAATATGATCAATGTCACATAGATTCATATCACACACAGAATGGAGGTCTTTCTTTCCATTGTGGCTGTGCCATCCCTCTGAAAGATTTTTTAAAATTAGTCACAGTTCCCTTGCGCCTTCCCCCAGGCTCTGCAATTTTAATTTCTCTTTGCATCTTTACAGATTATCCAATCTTCCTTTTGGAAATTATAACTCAATCTGTTTTCATCGCTCTTGCAGGCATCATGATTCAAACTACAACAACTGAGGAAGGCTATGGCCCAGTGGTATCATTGTTGGGCCGTTAATCAACAGGCCCGAGAAACATTTGGGGACCAGATGGTGGAATTTAAATTTAATAAAAATCCGGAATTAAGTGTCTAATGATGATCATGAATCCATTGTTGGAAAAAAATTCCATCTGGTTTCACTAACGTTCTTTAGGGATGGAAACTGACATCCTTACCTGGTCTAGCCTATATGTGACTCCAGACTCACAACAATGTAGTTGACTCCTAACTGCCCTCTGGGCAATTAGGGATGGACAATAAATGTTGCCTGGCCAGTGACGCTCTCATCCTGTGAATGAATTTTTAAAAAAGTTGCGAGTAAGAAAAAAACCCTCGCATTCTCATCTTGGATCATTTTGACAATTGTGCTAACGATGTATCCATAAAACCACAAGACATAGGAGCAGAAGTTAGGTCATTCAGCCCGTCGAATCTGCTCCACCATTTAATCATGGCTGATTAGTTTCTCAACCCCATTCTCCCGCCTTTTCCCTGTAACCCTTGATCCCTTTGGCAATCAAGAGCCTATCTATCTCAGTCTTAAATATACTCAATGATCCGGCCTCTACAGCCTTCTGTGGCGGTAAATTCCACAGATTCACCACTCTCTAGCTAAAGAAGTTTCTGCTTATTGCCATTCTAAAGGGGCTTCTCTTCACTCTAAGGCTGTGCCCTCAGGTCCTAGCCTCTCCTGCTAATCGAAATGTCTTTCCAATGTTCACTCTATCCAGGCCTTTCAATATTTCATAAATTTCAGTTAGATCCCCCTCATCCTTGTAAACTCCATCTAGTATAGACCCAGAATCATCAAACATTCCTCATATGTTAAACCTTTCATTCCTGGGACCATTCTTGTGAACCTACTCTGGACCTACTCCACGGCCAGTACATCCTTCCTGAGATGTGGGGCCCAAAATTGCTCACAATATTCTAAATGTGGTATCCATTGATTATCATCGTCCTTTCATCAGAAACCCAACCTGAGAGTTAGGTTAAGAAGCACTTCCAAATGGTTCACCAACATAAGGCCATTTTGATTTCTTCTCCTCGTCCCCTCGGCCAGGGTTCCTTTATTTGTGATGGTGTGTGTCTAGTTGCACTCACAAGTTGGTTCCACTTTCAGTGAGGAGTTAGTGTAAAGGTTTAAGATAACCCCAGAAACAATGGATAGGCAGCTACATTTGGCATGGCTTCATACGTTGTAACATGGCCCCCCCACCCTGCCGTAAGGTCCTAGTGAAATCTTCCATTTCCTCTCACACCCAAGGACTGGGCTGTGAGATTGGTCCATGCTTACAGGCGAAGTACTGGACCAGCCCACCATTGGCACCTGCAGGGTGGCTCATTGGGAAACTGCCTTCGTTCTGACCCACTGTTAGCAGGTCTATCAGAAGGAGTTACAGACTGAGCATTCAATCATTTGCCACAAAGGCCCTCCCGGAATGGTGCTTGAACCTGGAGCTTCTGGTCCAGACTCAGGGATATTGCCACTTTGTCATCCAAAGAACTAAAACTGTTCCAGAGAGCAGTTTAAGAGTTTCAGTGAAAAGACAATGAGCATGAGGAGAGTGAGATGAATAGATAGTTAGATCAGCACGAGTTTGACAGACTGAATGAGTGGGTGCTGTAATAGTCTGAGATTATAAATATGCTCTGCTTTTAAACAACAAAATCAAAGGTTCTGAGCATTGCTGCTAAGGTCAGCATTTACACATTTTCTCACCAACACGTTCAGGAATGTTAGGACATGCCTTGGGACTAGGTGGGACTTGAACCTTGGTCTCCAAGCTCAGAGGTAGGGACATTACCATTGCTCCTCAACAGCCTTTAAAGTCAGCATTCATTGCCTATCACTGATCGCCTTTGATATGTTGGTGGTGGGCCTCCTTCTTAAACCAATGTGGCTCCCACAACATCTTCAGGGAGGGAATTCCAGGATTTTGACCCAGTGACATTGAAGGAACGGTGATATACTTCCAAGTCAGGATGGCGAGTGGCTTGGAGGAGAACTTGCAGGGGGTGGTGTTCCCATGTATCTGCTGCCCTTGCCCTTCTAGATGGAGGTGGTCAGGGTTTTGGAAAGTGCTGTCTAAGGATCTTTGGTGAATATCTGCAGTGCATCTTGTAGACAGTACACACTGCTGCTACTGAGCGTTGGTGGTGGAGGGAGTGGATGCTTGTGGATGTGGTGCCAATCAAACGGGCTACTTTTCCCTGGATGGTGCCAAGCTTTTTGACTGTTGTTGGAGCTGCACCCATCCAGGCAAGTAGGGAACATTCCATCGCACTCCTGACTTGTGCCTTGTAGATGGTGGAGAGGCTTTGAGAAGTCAGAAGGTGAATTACTCACCGCAGTATTCCTAGCCTCTGAACCTGCTCTTGTAGCCACTGTGTTTATGTGGCTGGTTCAGTTCAGTTTCTAGTCGATGGCAACCGCCAAAATGTTGATAATGTGGGGATACGGTGATGATAATGCTATTGAATGTCAAGGGGTGGAGGTTAGATTGTCTCTTACTGGAGATTGTCACTGCCTGGCATTTGTATGGTGTGGATATAAATTGCCACATTTCAGCCAAAGCCAGGATATTGTCTAGATCCTGTTGAATTTGGACATGGGCTGGTTTATGCAGGAGCAGCGGTAGGCCATTCAGCTATTGAGCCCACCTTTCAATGAGATCATGGCTGATCTGATAATCCTCTACTTTCCTGACTTTTCCCTTCTTACTGAGGCCCTTAATGATTAAAAATCCATCTGCCTTAGCCTTGAATACACTAAACAACCCAACTTTAACAACTTTCAAGAAGAAGAGGAAAACTGGGAACAGTTTACAGCCCGCCAACACTCCCTTAGACTGGGAATCGGAGAATTAATCTTCACTGAACTAAAGTGCTCACATCTGACTTCTTTTCTTTTTTTAAAGGCTGTGGCAGAGAGATTTCATGTGGAGGATGGACCATTATTTTGGGAAAATCTTGTTTCCTCTTCATGGCGTTGGGCATCTCCTTTCTCATGACGTTTGTTCTGCTCCTGGTTTGCATTTCAAAAAGTAAGTACCTCACCATGTCTCGGCAGGAACTACCTGGGAGGGACGCATGAGTGAAAATGAGATGCCGCCTGCCACCTTTTTGTATGTGTGCGGTGTAGAATATCTTCCAATCTCCTGCTGTGGAAATCCTTGAGAATCGAGCATTGTCACAGATCATCGCCCAAAGTCACGGATTGGATCATCTTATGGAAGATCTACCTTATCTACCTTAGCGTGTTCTCAGAGGGCAGAGGGTGGGGAGTCAAAGAGAGGCAAGAAAAGCAATGCAGTTGCTGCCCAATGATACATTCTGCTGAGTTAAGACCAGTGGCACCTCTGTTCCTCCTGGGATGTAAAAACCCCAGAGCTTGCTGGCAGCCACTAGCAAGCCCTGTAATAATCAGCAAGCCTTACATTCTCCTCCCTTTGGTCATAGTCAGGTGTGACACTTAGAATTTCCTCCCCTTTGTGCTTTCAATTTCTTTCACAGGAATTGCTAGCATGCATTCAATGAATGCTCCAAGTAACACTTTAACAGCAGCATGCAACCTCTCACGTAGATGTGAAAGATCCCGTGGTACTGTCTTAAAGAAAAGAACAAGAGGTCTCTTGTGTCCGCAGCATATATTTTCACTCAAAGTGTAATGAATCTAAGGAACTCTTTACCACAGAGAGCTGTCTAGCCTGGGTTATTAAGTGCTTTCATTACTGAGGGAATCAAGATAGTCAGGGACTTTTTCCCAGGGCAGAAAAAACTATTAAGAAGGAGCATAATTTTAAGGTGATTGGAGGAAGGTATAGGGGAGATGTCAGAGGTAGGTTCTTCACACAGAGAGTGGTGGGTGTGTGGAATGCGCTGCCAGCAGTGGGAGTGGAGTCAGATACATTAGGGACATTTAAGTGACTCTTGGATAGGCACATGAAGGATAGTAAAATGTAGGGTATGCAGGGTAGATTGATCTTCATGGGATAATAGGTCGGCACAAAATTATGGGCTGAAGGGCCTGTACTGTGCTGCACTGTTCTATGTTCTATGTTCTAAGAGTAAAGCTAGGGAAGTGGAGTTGAGGATTATCACACTAGTCATGATCTCGTTGAATGGCAGAGAAGACTAGATGGGCTGAATGGCCTCCCTCTGCTCATATGACTTAATTAGATTGGCGTTACAGAAACAGGCCATTTGGAATAACTGGGTGTTCATGCTTCATCAGCTCCTTCTCCCGCCCTACTGCATCTCACCCTGTGAACATAACCCTCTGTTCATAGAGTCGTAGAGCTCTACAGCATGGAAACAGGCCCTTCGGTCCAACTCATCCTTGATGATCAGGTATTCTAAATTAACCTAGTCCCATTCACCAGCATCGGGCCCTTGTCCCTTTACACCCTTCCTATCTACACACCCATCGAGATGTCTTTTTAAATGCCTTCACCACTTCCTCTGGCAGCTCATTCCATACACACACCACCCTCTGCATGAAAATGTTGTCCCTTAGGTCCCTTATAAATCTTTCTCCTCTCACCTTAAACCTATGCCCTCTAGTTTTGGACCATCACCTCCCCCACCCCCGCCACCCTGGGGAAAAGCACCTTGGCTATTCACCTTAGCCATGCCCCTCATGATTTTACAAACCTCAATAAAGTCACTCCTCACCTTTCTCCCTCATGTAGTTATCTAACTTCCTTTTAAATGCACTGACATTATTAGCCTCAACCATTCCCTGCTGCGACCGAGTTCCATGTCCTCTCCACTCTCTGGGGAAAGAACAATCTCCTGAATTAACATCGGAAGTATCAAGAACGATTTTACATCAATGACTTCTGGTTTTGAATCTATGCACATCATGGAAACATCTTCTCTGTGTGGACCCAACTGAATAGAACATAGAAATAGAACAGTCCAATGAAATGTTGCTTTTTGCAAGTTATTGACTGTAGCTCTGTCTCGTTTTCAACTGGTCACCATTTGGTCTCTTGTAATATTTCAGCTGCTGAACCCAGATTGAGCAATTGAAAATGGGGCCATTAGGGATTACTAACTAATGAAAAACATTTGCGTCTCGTAGAAATATCTGATCCCTCAAAATTATTTAATTTATTCAGTAAAAGTATGGGATAAACTATATCACTGCAATGTAAAACTCATAAACTTTAATGAAAAGGTTTTTCATATTTTAATCAAATGTTTGCTGCAGCTATCCAGTGCCCTTCCTGCTGGACTGTTACATAGCTAAAGACAGATATCCATTTCTCTTTGTCTTTCACTTACAAATCTCCAAGCCGAAATGAAGCAGAATCACAAATTAATGACCAAACCCAACCAAAGTAAGTTTTTCAAAACACCTTTGAAATTTTCATTCCATTTCAGTGCCCCCAAGTTCTCCATTTGAGTAATGGGCAGGAAACAGTGACATTCTCTCCATCTCTGAGCACCGGCAGAGTCTAGTTTCTCAAACGTGTCTCTCCCCAAGTATTCCTGGTTCCACATCACAGGGAAACACTCGCAGAGAATTGGCTGCCCTTCTGAGTTCATGTCTGAAACTGTGAGAAGAATGCCTTCTTTATAAATTCTGTACAATGTGTTTCTGACACGGAGATAAGCTGCATTTGTAAGCCCCACCGGCCCCTTAAGAAACAATGCAAAGGGCCTTGATCCTCAATTCAGTGGAAGAGGCTATACTGATCTCTCTTGGTTTCCCTGCTAGCTGGCGTAATCACCTCCCCATCCATCTCAACAAGGTCTCACCCCATATCTCTTTCAGCTTCAGAACGTCAGGTAGGAAAGTTAAAGTGGGGCACATTAATGGACCAGCTGAAAGGATGTTTTTTTTTCTACTCATTTTGTGGGATGTGGGCATCACAGACTGGATCAGCATTCCTTGCCCATCCCTAGTTGCCCTTGAAAAGGTGGTGGTGAGCTGCCTACCTAAACTGCTGCATTCCTCCTGCTGTGGGTTGACCCACAATGCCCTGAGGGAGCGAATTCCAGGATTTTGATCCAGCGACAGTGAAGGAACGGCGATATATTTCCAAGTCAGGATGGTGAGTGACTTGGAGGGGAACTTGGAGGTGGTGGTGTTCCCATGTATCTGCTGCCCTCGTCCTTCTAGATGGAAATATTTGTGGGTTTGGAAGGTGCTGCCTGAGGATCTTTGGTGAATTTCTGCAGTGCATCTTGTAGATGGTACACACTGCTGTTCCTGAGCGTCGGTGGTGGAGGGAGTGGATGTTTGTGGATGTGGTGCCAATCAAGCGGCTGCTCTGTCCTGGATGGTGCCAAGCTTCTTGAGTGTTGTTGGAACTGCATCCAGCCAAGCGGGGAGTATTCCATCACACTCCTGACTTGTGCCTTGTAGATGGTGGACAGGCTTTGAGGAGTCAGGAGAAATGTATCATAGAAACGTACAGTACACAAGAGGCCTTTTGGCCCATCGAGTTTGCACTCACTCTAAATCTACACTCGTGTCACTTTCCAGCACTTGGCCCACAGCCCTGAACCTTATGACATTTCAGGGGCTTTTCTTCCAGATGCCACTCTTTTGTAAATTGTACACCTTCCCAAGTTCTGCTCCACACTGGCCAGTTTGTACACAGCAAGATTCTGCAATACTATCCAGCTAATAAGCAGGCACACTGTTTTATTGCTATCGTTAGGGCACCAGGCAAAGCTCCCCTGCCCTTCTTCAAAACAGTGCTGTAGGATTTTTATGGCTAGCTGATAGTGCAGTCTGAGCATACCTCATCCCAAGAGACAGGAGCTGTGACAGCACCCCTCTCTATCAGTACCGCTGCATAGAGTCAACTTTGATATATTTTATGCCCAAGTCCCAGAATGGAACCACAACTCACAATCTTCCTACTCAGAGGTGGGATTGCTGCCTGCAGAGACTTCTTTGACAGCTCAGTGCTGAACAAAGGCGCAATCACACGCCACCTTTAAACAGTGCAGAACACACACGGCAGATGGTAACTCGCGTTGGTGATTTCCAAAAAGCGTTAGACATGAGAGGTGGGAAAGTTTGAGGTGAAAGCTGATAAACCTGAAACAAAACGTTTCTCGCTCTTTGAGGAAAATTTTGCTTCAAATTCTTTGCGTTCCATGTTGGCCTGTTTTCGATTTGTTTCAATTGTCCCAAACTCCCCCCTATTCTGTGGCCAACACAGGAGGGAGCAGAATGTGCTTTCTCTCTCTATCTCTCTGCCTCCAGTTTGTCGCAGCTGGATTTTGTACGGTGTGGTGAATGCAGTCAAACCATGATTCCGCTCCTACATTGTTACATGAGCTCTGTGTTTCTGACTGGGGTCACAGTTCCTGCAGAAACCTGGAGTGTACCTTCCATCCAGTGGATGCCCTCCTAGGGCAGTCTTGTCAGGGGTGATATGGGTCGGGGGGTGGGGGGCACGGGGGGGAAGTTGCAAGGCACACCTTATCTCTTACCTCCCCCGGGGGTCCTGTGGGTGAAGTTGCTAATCACGTGACTGCTCCTGTGAAATGGTAACTGCATAAGCTTTGAGTGTGAGGTTAGGGTTCCACCCGGGATGAGTGCCAGGCAAGTAGTGTAAGAGTTTGATAGGTTGCCATGTAAGTAGGGTTCCAGATAATTGGGTGCCAATATGCCAGTTATGTGAGAATAATAGAGTGCAGAATATCAACTAAGTAAAGAGCAGATAGGTAGGGTATCAGAGTGCCACATTAGTAGGGTGCCAGAGTACCAGATAGATAGGGTGCCAGACTACCAGGTAAGTAGAGTGCCAGAGTACCATATAGGCAGGGTGCAGAGCACCAGAAAGGTAGGATGTTAGACTACAGTGTAGGTAGGGTTCCAGAGTACCAGGTAGGTAGGGTGCCAGAGTGCCAGGTAAGTAGGATGCCAGAAAGGTAGGGTGCCAGACTACCGGGTAGGTAGGGTGCAAGAGTGCCAGGTAGTTAGGGTGCTAGAGTTCCAGATAAATAGAGTGCCAGAGTACCAGGTAAGTCGAGTGCCAGAGTACCATATAGGCAGGGTGCTGAGCACCAGAAAGGTAGGATGTTAGACTACCGTGTAGGTAGGGTTCCAGAGTGCCAGGTAGATAGGGTGACAGGACACAGGCTGGGAATTGTGACAGATTTGGGAGTTGGAATGTCCTGACATTGTCACTCTCAGTCTCCGTGTTTTGGGAGAAAGTAGCAGATCACACGCTTCACCCCGTTTGGGTCTAAGAGCAGAAAAGAGAAGCTTACCAATCACCTCATTGAGGCGTCAGTGAGCTGTCAGCACATACAGCAGCTGTCCTGAATGTCGCATGAAAGATGAATGTCTTTGGGTTTCCTTCACCATTTACTGCTCTGGACGGGGTTAAAGTAAGGCAGGCTGTGACTGTCTTAAAAAAGAAACATCCTCTGAGGGGCCAGACCAGCTGCATAAAGACATTTGATTTCTTTCTTGCTGTGAGATGAGGTGGATTGTGTGGAGAGATTCGAGCTGATCTGATCTCCCTGCCTCATGCAGGATAGCATCAAAATGAGCTGCTGGTTTCTGATCATCTCAGTTACACGTCTGTTTCCGATCAGCTCCTCCCCACACAATGATAATCATCAAATGACTGAATTGTAACTTCCAAAATGTGTCACCTTCTCTCCCGAGGTACATTCTGGGGCTTAACCCAGCCATGGCCTCCCTGGAATGCTTAGTTTCTGCAATACTGTTTCCAAGCTTTAATTTTTGATGAGGTAAGAGATGGTGTGGCGATGTTAATTATTAAAATAATTGCAATTCCTGTGATTCGCCGAATCAAATCTTCAAAGTTGACTCCAGTAAGGAGTTAGATGTGAGCTGCAAGAGCAACTGAAACAAGAACCAATTAATCTGAAACATTTCTCATTCTTTAACAAAAATATTATTTCAAATTCTCTGGTGTATCTTATCAGGTTGTTCTATCTACACTATTACACAATGATTTTGTAATGTTTCACACTCAATGTTACGAGATGGAGTGAAACTGAAACAGGGAGAAATAATAACTGAACTTAGCTACACGGTGGCTCAGTGGTTACCACTGCTGCCTTGCAGCACCAGGGACCCGGGTTCAATCCCACCCTTGGGTGACTGTGTGAAGTTTGCACATTCTACCCGTGTCTGTGTGGGTTCCCTCCAGGTACCCCGGGATCCACCCGCAGTCCAAAGATGTGCAGGTTAGGTGGATTGGCTGTGCTAAATTGCCTGTTGTGTCTAGGGTGGGTCTGGATGGGATGCTCTTCGGAGAGTCGGTGTGGACTTGATGGGCCCAATGGCCTACTTCCACACTGTAGGGATTCAATGAACGTCTATTCTATGATTAAAAGCTGTTTCTGATTTATTTCAGCATTCTCTGGCCAACAGGGGAGAAAGCAGTGAAATTGACTCTCGCTGTCTGCCTTTAGTGACCCTATTTCCACAAGTATCTGAATCAGGATGTTTCTGACCCCCATTTCTCTGGATCGCCATCCCAATGGATTGGTTCCCACCCTGACCTGGTCATGCAGAAATTGCGAGGACAAGACCTGTATTCTGTAAATCATGTTTCTATTGTAGGGTTAAGCTACAATAATGATGGGCATTGTCCTCTTCAGAAACAATGTGAAGAAGGTTTATTCTGTTCTCCAGAGTTTCAATTCAATTTGATTTATTATTGTCAAATGTACCGCAGTACAGTGTAGAGTTTTGTTATGTGTGTTCTATAGGCAGACCATGCCATACAAAGTGCATTAGGGTAATAGAACAGAGTGAGGAATACAATGTTTTGGCTGCAGAAAAGGTGCACACAGAGTGAGATTAACATTAAATTTAAAATTTGTGATTCTGTTTAAGAAATCTAGTAACAGCAGGGAAGAAGCTGGTCTTAAATCTGTTGGTACGTGTGTTTAAGCTTTTGTGTCTTCTGCCTGACGGATAGAGGTTGGAAGAGATTATAACCGGGGTGGGAGGGGTCTTTGATGATGTTGGCTGCCTTCCTGAGGCAGCGAGAAGTACAGATGGAGTCAATGGATAGAAGGTTGGTTTGCCTGATGGTCTGGGCTATGTTCACAACTCTCTGTAGTTTCTTACGGTCCTGGGCAGAGAAGTTGCCGTACCAAGCTGTGATGCATCCAGACAGAACATTTTCTATGGTGCCTCATTAAAATTGTCTTTATGGACATACTAAATTTCCTTAGCCTCCTGAGGAAGTAGGGGTGTTGTTGTGCTTTCTTGACCATTGCAGCAATCTGGGTAGACCTCGACAGATTGTTGGTGATCGTCGGTATTAGGAATCTGATGCCCTTGATCACCTTCACCTCATCACCTTTGATGTAGACAGGGGCGTGCCCTCCACCTTGCTTCCTGAAGTCAATGACCAAATCCTCCATTTTGCTCCCGTTGAAAGACAGATTGTTATCTTTACATCATGCCTCCAATCACTCTATCTCTCTCCCGCAATTTGTCTTGTTATTGTTTGAGATCCAGCCTACAACAGTGGTATCATCAGCAAACTTGTTAATGGAGTTAGGATGAAATTTGCCACATGGTTGTGAGAGTACAGAGAGTATAGTAATGGGCTAAATATGCAGCTTTATGGGGCATCAGTGTTGGGGATTATCGTGGAGGAAGTGTTTTCGCCTATTCTCACTTCCGCGTCTCCTGCAGTCCATCATCGTCTAAGTTCCTCAGCCTTTGGTCAAGATGTTGAAGTATAACCGCTGGGCTCGGAGTGAGCAGGAAGGTTCTGGAATGCTCTGACGTTGTCACCAACAATCTCAGTCTTTGAGAAAAAAATAGCACACCACAAATAGTAAAGGCAGAATACTGTGGATGCTGGAAATCTGAAACAAACATGGAGAACACTACATAAACTCAACAGGTCTGGCAGTATCTGTGGAGAGAGAAGCAGAATTAATGTTTTGGGTCCACTGACCCTTCTTCAGAACCAGAAGGAGCTGGAAAATAGGTTCTTTTCACTCTCACCAATATAAGGTCGTCTCCAACCCTTTCCAATTCTGAAGAAGAGACATTCTGGACTCAAAAATGTTAACTCTGTCTCTAACTCTCTTTCTCTCTCTCTCCCCCTCTCTCTCTTTCTCTCTCTCTCTCTCCCCATAGACACTGCCAGACCTGCTGAGTTCCTTCAGCAATCTCTGTGTTTGTCACCGTGTTCATTGCATTGAATGAGACATGAGGTGGAGACAAGATCAGCCAATCTCCCACTGAATGCTCTTGTATACAGCTCTGGTTCCAAGTGTTTATTTTTGGTGAGGTGAGAGATGGTGTGGAAGATGTTAGAACATAAGAACATAAGAACTAGGAGCAGGAGTAAGCCGTCCGGCCCTTCGAGCCTGCTCCGCCATTCAATAAGATCATGGCTGATCTTTTTGTGGACTCAGATCCACTTACCCGCGCTCTCACCGTATCCCTTAATTCCTTTATTGTTCAAAATAAATCTACCTTAGCATTAAAAACGTTTACTGAAGTTTACTGCAATTTTTTACCATTCAAGTAATAATCCATTTTACTATTACTCCTCCCAAAATGTATGACTTCACATTTATTTACATTGTATTCCATCTGCCAGACCTTTGCCCACTCACTCAATGTATCTATGTTCCTCTGTAAGGTTTCACAGTCCTCTGCATACTTTGCTCTGCCACTCATCTTAGTGTCATCTGCAAACTTTGACACCCTACACGTGGTCCCCAACTCCAAATCATCTATATAAATTGTAAATAATTGCGGTCCCAACACCGATCACTGAGGCACACCATTAGTCAGTGATTGCCAGCCAGAATAGCACTCTTTTATCCCCACTCTTTGCTTCCTATTAGTCAACCAATCCTCTATCCATGCTAATACTTTACCCCTAACGCCATGCATCCTTATCTTACGCAGCAGCCTCTTGTGTGGCACCTTGTCGAAGGCCTTTTGGAAATCTAGGTACACCACATCCACTGGATCCCCATTGTCCACCTTGCTCGTAATGTCTTCATAGAATTCCGAAAGATTTGTCAAGCATGACCTGTCCTTCATGAACCCATGCTGCGTCTGCCCAACGGGACAATTTCTATCGAGATGCCTTACTATTTCTTCCTTTATAACAGACTCAAGCATCTTCCCCACTACAGAGGTTAAGCTAACCGGTCTATAATTCCCCATCTTTTGTCTACCTCCTTTTTTAAACAGTGGCATCACGTTTGCTATTTTCCAATCTGCTGGGACTGCCCCAGAGTCCAGTGAATTTTGGAGAATTACCGCCAGTGCACCTGCTATTTCTCCTGCCATCTCTTTCAGTACCCTGGGATGCATTCCATCAGGGCCAGGAGACTTATCAATCCTTAGCTCCATTAGCTTGCCCAACACTACCACTTCTGTAATAATGATTGTTTCCAGGTCCTCACCTACCTTCGTCTCTTTGTCAATTACTGGCATGTTATTAGTGTCCTCCACTGTGAAGACCGATACAAAATACCTGCTCAATGCCTCGGCCATTTCATCATATCCCATAACTAAATTCCCCTTCTCATCCTCTAAAGGGCCAACGTTTACTTTAGCCACTCTTTTTCGTTTTATATATTTATAGAAACTTTTGCTATCTGTCTTTATATTCTGTGCCAGTTTTTTCTCATGTTCTATCTTACTTTTCTTTATAGCTCTTTTTGTGGCTTTCTGTTGACCTTTAAACTTTTCCCAACCTTCTAGTTTCATGCTGTTTTTGGCCACTTTGTATACCTTCTCTTTCAGTTTGCTAGCCTCCCTAATTTCCTTAGACACCCATGGCAGATTACCCCTTTTCTTACAGTCCTTCCTTTTCACTGGAATATACTCTTGCTGAGCACTTCGAAAAATTGCTTTGAAAGTCCTCCACTGCTCGTCAACTGTCCCACCATAAAATCTTTTTTTCCAGTCTACTTTAGCCAAGTCCTCCCTCTTTCTATTGTAGTCCCCCTTGTTCAAGCACAGGACCCTGGTATTGGATTTTGTCTTCACACTCTCCATCTGTATTCTAAATCCAACCATACTGTGATCACTCCTTCCAAGAGAATCCCTATCTGTGAGGTCATTAATTACTCCTGTCTCATTACACAGGACCAGATCTAGGATAGCTCACTCCCTCGTCGGTTCCATTACATATTGTTCAAGAAAACTATCACGAATACACTCAACGAACTCTTCCTCAAGGCTACCCTGACCGAACTAGTTCGACCAATCTACATGTAGATTAAAATCCCCCCATGATAATTGCCGTACCATTTTTACAGGCATTAGTTATTTCTTTGTTTATTGCCCGCCCCAATGTGATGTTATTATTTGGTGGCCTATAGACTACGCCTACCAGCGACTTTTTCCTCTTAGAATTTCTAATTTCCACCCAAATAGATTCAACCTCATTCTCCATAGAACCTATATCATCTCTCAGCACCGCCCTGATGTCGTCCTTGAATATCAGAGCTACACCACCTCCCTTACCTTCCTGTCTGTCCTTCGGAATAGTCTGGTACTCCTGGATATTTAATTCCCAGTCGTGACCATCCTGTAACCATGTCTCCGTAATGGCTACCAAATCATATTCATTCGCCATGATTTGTGCCGTTAACTGATCAACCTTGTTACGAATGCTGCGAGCATTCGGTAAAGTGCCTTTATGCTAGCTTTCTTACCCTCCTGATTTCCAACATCTCTAATAATATCTCCTGAGTTATCCTTCCTTTTTGCTTCTTTCAAACCCTCCTGCACACATGTTAACCTGCTGCTTACCTTTTTATTTACAATCATACTCCCTGTCGTTTTCCCTTTCCCTTCCTCCCGACCCACTAGTTTAAAGTCCTAGTGACCACCCTATTTATCCTTTTCGCCAGAACACTGGTTCCAGATCAGTTCAGGTAGAGACCGTCCCATCGGTACAGATCCCCCGGTTCCAAAACTGATGCCAATGCCCCATGAAATGGAACCCCTCTTTCCCATACCACTCCCTTAGCCACGCGTTTACTTCCCTAATTTTCTTATCCCTAAACCAATTTGCACGTGGCTCGGGCAGTAATCCGGAGATTATGACCTTCGTGGACCTGTTCCTTAATTTCGTTCTTAGCGCTTGATAATCCCCAAACAGGTCCTCCATTCTAGCCTTGCCTATGCTGTTAGTCCCAACATGGACCACAACAACTAGATCCTCCCCCTCCTGCTCCAATGTCCTTTCAAGCCGGTCAGAGATGTCCTGCACCCTGGCACCGGGCAGGCAACACACCGTGTGGGACTCCTGATCCGGCTTGCAAAGGATACTATCTATCCCCCTAACTATAGAATCCCCTATAACTACCACTTGTCTTTTTGCTCCCCCCTCTTGAATGGCCTTCTGCACCATGGTGCCATGGTGAGCTGGCTTATCCTCCCCGCAGCCCTTTTCCTCATCCACACAGGGAGCAAGTATCTTGTACCTGTTGGATAAGGTCAAAAGCTGAGCCTCCTCCACTCCTGAACTCAGGATCCCCCTACCTGCCTCACTTGCAGTCACACCCTGTTGTCCCTGATCACTAACTGAATGTGAATTACCTAATCTACCAGGTGTGACTGCCTCCTGAAACAAAGCGTCCAGGTAACTCTCCCCCTCCCGGGTGTGCTGCAGTGTTTGAAGCTCAGATTCCAGATCTTCAACTCTGAGCCGGAGTTCTTCCAGCAACCAACACCTTGCTGCAGATGTGGTCACTGCTGTTCACAATGGGATCAGCCAGCTCCCACATCATACAGCCAGAGCACATCACCTGGCCAGCCATCTCTACTTACTTTATATAAATTTATGAGTTAAATACTTTCTAACACTTCCCTGCTATGGTCTTTTTTAAATAACCAATTAATAGATAAATTAAAAAAAGTAAATTTTAAACCAATTACATGATACAGAAGAAATAGGAAAAATAGAAAAACCTTACCTTACCAACACATCACAGAATCCTTTCTGTTTTGGTTAGAGGAGGAGGGCGGGTGGGAGACACTACACGTGCAGTGTCTCGGGTTCAGCTGCTGCCCAAATATCTTCCCGACAGCCCCCTGGTCCTCACTGTCGCCTCTCCCTCCGCTGCTGCAAATGAAGGCCGTACATTGTTAACTGTTATGACATCGCAATTCCTGAGATTCCTCTTGACAAACCCTCAGGATGAACGATT
>JAHRHZ010000277.1:13567870-13591967 GCA_024137785.1 Ginglymostoma cirratum | reverse complement strand
TGTCTGCTCCTCTCTGTTATGATGTGGAGGTGCTGGTGTTGGACTGGGGTGAACAAGGTCAGAAATCACACAACATCAGGTTATAGTCCAACGGGTTTATTTGAAACTCCATTATCATCGAGTTACCTTAACCTATAAAGATATTATAGTGCAACCACGGGGCTCAGAGGGAGTCAGGATGTTCTGGAACATTCTGACATTGTCACCAACAATCTCAGTCTTTGAGAAAAGGTAGCACATCACACACTTCATTGGATTGGGTGCGACCCCAGGCAGAGACTAGACACGCTGAAAACAAAAAATGCTGACGAACACAGAGGACTAGGCATCGTCCATGGAGAGAGAGCAAGCTAACAGTTTCAAGTCTAGATGACTCTTCATCAGAGACAAGCTGTGCCATTGAATGCCTGTTGCTTGCAATGCCGGTTTCAAGTGTGGTTCCACGCGTTAGCCTTCAGGGAGGTGAGTGATGTTAGCTGTTCTGACATCACATTTCCTGTGACTCTCCTTGACAAATTCATTGAGTTAAGTATGGGGGGAGGCAGGCTGGCGATGAGTACATTTGAGGTAATAGCCATAAAAGTTTAAACAAAATTGTTTCCCACTTTGTAACAAAACAGTTGCTTCAAATGATTGTCTCTTGACAGTCGACCAAGACATGTGTTTCTGGAAATCCATTTCTATCTGTCTTTCAGATGCCAGCAGAGAGGAGTCTGAATCCAACATGAATACATCACGGGTTGGTAGGTTATTGAAATCAGTTCAGTGAGCTTAAGCCCGGGCCTAGATGGCATATTCACCCTGGGTATACCCTCATCCTGGGTATACCCTCACCCTGGGTACATACTCACCCTGGGTACACCCTCACCCTGAGTACATATTCACCCTGGGTACAGATTCACCATGGGTATACCCTCACCCTGGGTACATATTCACTGTGGGTACATACTCACCCTGGGTATACACTCACCCTGGGTACACCCTCACCCTGGGTACATACTCACTCTGGGTACATATTCACCCTGGATATACATTTTAAACTGGGTTCATATTCACCCTAGGTACATATTCACCCTGGGTATACCCTCACCCTGGGGATACCCTCACCTTGGGTACATACTCACCCTGGGTACATATTCACCCTGGGTATACATTTTAAACTGGTTTCATATTCACCCTAGGTACATATTCACCCTGGGTATACCCTCACCCTGGGTACATATTCACCCTGGGTACATACTCACCCTGGGTACATACACACCTTGGGTACATACACACCCTAGGTACATACTCACCCTGGGTACACCCTCACCCTGGGTACATACTCACCCTGGGTATACCCTCACCCTGGGTACATATTCACCCTGGGTACATACTCACCCCAGGTACATACACACCCTGGGTACAAATTCACCTTGGGTACATACTCACCCTGGGTACATACACACCCTGGGTACATACTCACCCTGGGTACATACACACCCTGGGTACATACTCACCCTGGGTACACACTCACCCTGGGTGTACACTCACGCTGGGTACAGATTCACCCTGGGTACATATTCTCCCTGGTTATATATTGACCTGGATGCTCACTGCGGGGCAATTATCATGTGCATAAGCACCTTATTTTTCCCAAACAACCTCTGGGAGAGCGGGAAGCCTGCAGTTTGGCGCTGGGGTGATGATGGGATCTGATCTCACAGGCTTTCACTGCCCATTCCAGGGACTTCAGACTGAGTGGGGGTGCTGCCCCATGTCCTTTCTTCTGACGCCCCGAACACCCCCCACCCCAGCCTCAGCTGTTACCCATGTGCCCCCTACCCCACCACCCCAGCATGAGCGCCAACCCATCCTTGCTCACCTGCAGCCATTTGAGAAAGTACCCTGTCAAACCACCCCCTCATCCCCCCAACTCTCTCAGTCTCACCTCAAAGATGTGGAGGTGCTGGTGTTGGACTGGGGTGGACAAAGCCAGAAGTCACCTGACACCGGGTTACAATCCAACAGGTTTATTTGAAATCACAAGCTTCCAGAGCGCCTTTCCTTCATCAGGTGAAGTCCTCTCCCGAAATCCTGCATAAGCCCCCCCTCCCCCATGAAGATTATTAGAATGGAAACAAATCTGTACAGTGTGGAAGCAGGCCATTCGGTCCATTGAGTCCACACTGACCCCCCGCAAAGAGCATCCCACCTACATCCACCTCCCGACTCTATCCCTGTAACTCTGCATTTCCCATGGCTAATCCACCTAATCTGCACATGTTTGGAGTGTGTAAGGAAACTGGAGCACCGGAAGGAAACCCACGCAGACAAGGGGAGAATGTGCAAACTCCACACAGACTCGACCTGAGAGTAGAATCAAATCTGGGGTCTTTGGCACCGTGAGGCAGCAGTGCCAACCACAGGGCCAATATTATGAGATAATAAGGAGTAGAGCTGGATGAACACAGCAGGCCAAGCAGCATCAGAAGAGCAGGAAAGCTGAGGTTTCGGGTCTGGACCATTCTTCAGAAAAGGGATTTCTGAATTTTTGAAGCTTTCTGAAGAAGGATCCAGACCCGAAACATCAGCCTTCCTGCTCCTATGATGCTGCTTGGCCTGCTGTGTTCATCCAGCTCTACACC
Source organism: Ginglymostoma cirratum (assembly GCA_024137785.1). Lineage (NCBI taxonomy): Eukaryota > Metazoa > Chordata > Chondrichthyes > Orectolobiformes > Ginglymostomatidae > Ginglymostoma > Ginglymostoma cirratum. The sequence goes on along the minus strand of JAHRHZ010000277.1, from coordinate 13,589,340 downwards.
TTGTTATCTCGGATTCTCCAGCATCTGCAGTTCCTACTATCTCAGTGCTAATATTATTATGGCTTTGCTTTTTGTGGAATCTTGCTGTGCAAATTTGTTTGCTGCTTTTCTAAGTGACCACCAGCCGTGATCCAAAGGGATCCAGATGTCATGATAACGTGCAAAATGCAGCACGAATAACATTTTTTTTTGGTTTACGTTTGTGATATAAACCGGGTCAATTGGTTTTCAACCTGCCATCGGTTCCAAAATCCGATGGGGTAATTACTGTCCTTATTGGTTTCAGCTCCTCTCAGGTCTCAGGCTATGATTGAGTGAATGTTTGTGTGAGCTTACTGATCTCTCAAATCTTCATTCCTTTCAGATTCAGCAAATTGTGGCAAAGTGCAGACGATAATTCAGCTAAACGTCAGTGGTGAGTGATCTCAGAGTCTGTCCTTGTGATTCTTTATGTTACGTTCCAGTGGTGACAAGATATTGACGTGTATGAAATACCGGTATTTTTGTTCAAAATAACTCTGCTATTCAGTTGTGCTTAATTGTTTGTAGGTTTTCAGATCAAAATTCATTGTGGCATTTAAAATTCTGGTCAGCTTTTGGGTCTTTTATCAGTGAAAAAGTTCAGGCAGAAACAGAGAATAAAAGCAAAGTCATGGTGGAACTGTATAATCACAGCTAGGGTTTATCGATATTTTTAATCAATCTGTTCAGATGTGCTCTGGAGTAGCTGTGACTTGAATCCTTGTCTATCCAGTCCAGATGTAAGACACCATTACTTTGCCACAAAAGCCCCCACGCACTGGGCTATATCCTAATCTTTAAGAAGGAATTCAATGGTGTTGCAGAGATCACACAAAAGCTTTACAAAGGCTGGTCAGTTTTAGCTACAAGGAGAGATTGGATAGGCTGGAGTTGTTTTGGAATAACAGAGACTGGAAAGGCGTTTAGTTGCAGTGTTTAAAATTCTTGGACATATGAAGTGGATGTGAACATCTGAACCAGTAGACAGTTTGGCCACTTGATCCTGAAGCACTTTCCGAGAACATCACAGCTGATCTGATTAGGGCCTCAACTCAGCCTTGCTGTGTGCCTGTACACCCCATACCCTGCCACAGTGACTTCGTTCTTCATCAAGTCACTGTCTAGCTTAACCTTAACAATATTCAATAACACCTCTTTCACTGGACCGCTGGGAAAAATTCGACAGACTTATGATCTTTGAAGAGAAAAAAGAAGTTCATTTTGTTTTAAACAGGCAACCCATGAAGGCCCTGTATCCATTAGCAGGAAGTTCAATACCCTTCGGTCATTGAATCTAATTGATAAAAGGATTAGGGGCAATTTGAGGGATTTCTTTCGTCCAGCACCTGGAGCAGGGTGGCCTGGACCTCACTGCCCCTGAAGGGATGATAGAGGTACAAACCCTTATTGCTTCTAATACACATTTAGATATCCCCTAGTGCTGTTGTGATCTACAGGGCTATTGGATCAGAGCTAGAAGATAGGGATTAGGCTAAATAGCTCTTTGTGTGCTTGCTGAGACAAGGTGGGCCGGATGGCCTCTTGACAAGCCCTTAATTCCAATGATTCTATGCAAAACCTGACCTATTGTGTTTGCATCATGATGGGAAGGAGAGATGGGGTGTGTTGAGGAAGATAATGGTCCTGAAGGGGTTAATGTTAGACCACAAGCCCGTAAGGAATAGGAACAGGCACAGGACAGTCATCCCCTTGAATCTGCTGTAAAAGTGCTGCATTTCCTACAGTATGATCACCCTTGCCTTGGCTGAAGCACTGTAGAACTGCAATCTTTTCCTTTGTAGCTATTCTGAAGTTCAGTAAAAATGTAGACTCCTGTCAGTGTGTGTGGCTGATTGTATGAGACATGAAAAAACGTCATTGCTTACAGTTTCCCATTAATCTTACAGCAAGTGATGTGCAATAATTTGTGAAGTGCAGATACTGAAATGATATTACTTACTTGCGCTCAGTGAACCAACTATGGCCTTGAGAAAACTTTTGGGTGCATCATTTTACTCCCCTAGGTATCTTTATTGGGCAGTGTCCTGAGAAACGGAGTTTGATAAATGGAGAATGTTTTCACTTTGTATTAAATCGGTCTGACCTGAACAAAACAGAGGAATTCATCAATGGAACACAGGTACACACAAGGGAAATGGGAATGTGGTTTCATGGGGGTCTGGATTTGTGCTTTACTGTTCACTCAGAGATTCTGAGTTTCTGTGGAACAGCATATTATAGTGTGAAGTTACGGATGGTGATAGTAGAGACTCCACAATTTCTCTCAATCATGTGGCTGACCGTGAATGTCTCCCACTCTCACTGTTTGCCATCGTCATGGACCTGGGCCACGATCTGTTTGACTGGGTTATCAATGCCATAACTGTGGACTGAGTCTTCAATGCTGAGTTCCTGGTCCAGAAGCAGGTACACTGCCTGCTACGTCATAAGCCCCCCTGGGGAATACTTCACAGCTTCAATTAGCAATTCTAGTCACTGCACACATTGCAATAGTTAAAAATCAACGAATCCCTGCAGCATGGAAGCAGCCAATCAGCCCAGTGTGTCCACACCAAGCCTCTGAAGGGCATCTCACCCAGACTTAACCCCATCCCTGTAACCCTGCATCTCTCATGGACAATCCACCTACCCTGCACATCTTGGGACTGTGGGAGGAAACCGGAGCACCCGGAGGAAACCCATACAGACATGGGGAGAATGTGCAAACTCCACACAGACAGTCGCCCGAGGGTAGAATCAAACCCAGGTCCCTGGTGCTGTGAGGCAGCAGTGCTAACTACTGAGCCACCACGCCACCCCAATGTGGCACACCGCCTCCCCTAACCAGCTAACCCCTGTCCCTGATGGCCCACTTTTAGGAAGGTGGAGCAGCCCCTTCCTCAATGGCCCATCTTGATGGGGTTTTTTTCCCGGGTGAATACACCAGAACTCTTCAACATATTTTGGCTCCTTCTTGTCTTCTCCAATACTGTCAGCCTTGGATAACGAGACAGAAAGGCCTTTCCCCTTGATGGAGGGATCAATGACCAGGGGTATAGATTGAAGGTAAGGGACAGGAGGTTTCGACGGAATGTGAGGAGTAATATTTTCACCCAGAGGGTGGTGGGAATCTGGAACTCACTGCCTGTGAGGGTGGGAGAGGCAGAAACCCTCATCACATTGAAAAAGTATTTAGATGTGTACTTGCAATGCCTGGGTATAGAAGGCTATGGGCCAAGCACTGGGAAACGGGATTAGAATAGTTAACAGCTTGATTTTGACCAGTGTACACAATGTGCCAAAGGGCCTTATCCTGTGCTGGACACCTCTATGACACTATGTCTAAGCTTGTAATCTCTGGTGAACCAACCTGCTTTACAGATTGTAACTGTGCACTTATTCCCTTCACAGTCGGCAGATGCCCATTTTGAAATCCAATGTGAGTCGACATCGGTTAACAACACAGCCACACAAGGTAACTAATGATTATGCTTTCAGTCATTGTGGTTTATTTCAAATAACCCCTGTCTAAATGGATAGCAATATTTTAGTTAGGGCATAGGATAACAAGGTGTGGAACTGGATGAACACAGCAGGCCAGGCAGCATCAGAGGAGCAGGAAGGCTGACGCTTCGGGCCTGGACCCTTCTTCAGCTTTCCTGCTCCTCTGATGTTGCCTGGCCTGCTGTGTTCCTCCAGCTCCACATCTTGTTATCTCAGACTCCAGCATCGGCAGTTCCTACTATCTCTTTTAGTTAGGGCAGTTGTTCAGAGACAAAATGGTGTTACCATTCAATAAAAAAATTTGTTAATGCAAAACAAAACAAAAATTGCTGAGTAGTTCAAATCAGGTCAATTTTGCACCGACAAGGGCAGCAGATACATGGGGACACCACCCCCTGCAATTTCCCCTCCAAGTCACTCACCATCCTGGCTTCACCGTCGTTGGGTCAAAATCCTGGAATTCCTGTCCCTAATAGCATTGTGGGTCAACCCACAGCACATGGATTGCAGTTGCTCGAGAAGGCAGCTCACGACCACCTTCTCAAGGGGCAACTAGGGACGGGCAATAAATGCCGGCCCAGCCAGAGACACCCACATGCCACAAATGAATTTAAAGAAAACAGTCTGAAACACAGAAATTGCTGGAGAAACTCAGCAGGTCTGGCAGCATCTGTGCAGAGAGAAGCAGAGTTAACATTTCAAGTCTGATATGACTCTTCTTCAGAAATGTTAACTGTTTTTCTCTGCACAGGTGCTATCAGACCTGCTGAGTTTCTCCAGTATTCTCTTTACTTGTTTCAGCTTTCCAGCACCTGCAGTACTTTTCCTTAACTCGATTTTGCACATCCCCGGTAGAAAGACAAGTTAATATTTTGCATGGGGCATTTTTTTAAACAGGTCTAACTGCGGTCACCTATCTCATCTCAGACACTGATCAATTTGTCATGCCTTTGGAGTATTTTCTGGGTCTCTTTTTAGAATGCTCCTAACCCTTAGTGAGTACGTTGATTTTATCTGGTTCTGTTCCAGTGAAGTGATATATGAATGCTGTTAGTCCTGCCTCCTGGTGGTTTATATTCTGGTCCACTTTGAACAACTCAAGAGGGATGAGACTTTTATTTCATTTGTCCATGGGGATATGCAGTGTCAGTAGTTTTCCAGCAATAATTACACATCCCTAATTGCCCTTGAGAAGGAGCTGGTGAGTGGTCTCCTTGAACTGCTCGAGTCCTGGGGTAGTTGGGAGGGAGGAGAGTAGTGAAGTTGGGTAGATGGACTACCGGTGCTGTTGGGAAGGTTCACTCAAGCAGAAGCTTTACAACATGACAGTGAACTGAGAAACATTGGCAAATGTTACCATCTATCAGCGCAATGAGACTGATGGTGCCACACGGCATGACATGCCAGAGGGGCACTGCACACCGCGTGTCCCACTGTGTGCTGGGTGATAGATGGATTTGCATTTAGCCTTGCCGAAAAGAAGATCATTTTGCCAAAGCTTTTACCCTGCATTCAACAGGACAAATGCAAGAATAGCAAACTTCAAATGATCACAACAGTTTCTGCAACAGGAGGAGATGGTGCCATTAATGGTAATGTCACTAATGCAGTAATCCAGGGGATCAGGGTAATGTTCTGGGGACATGAAAGCCATAGAGTCATAGAGCTGTACAGCACGGAGACATACCCTTTGGTCCAACTCATCCATGCCAACCAGATATCCTACATAAATCTAGTCCCATTTGCCAGCATTTGGCCCATATCACTCTAAACTCTTTCTATCCATGTACCCATCCAGCTGCATTTTAAATGTTGTAATTGTACCGGCCTCCACTACTTCCTCTGGCAGCTCATTCCATACATGCACCACTCTCTGCATGAAAAAGTTGCCCATTAAGTCCCTTTATAATCTTTCCCCTCTCACCTTAAACCTATGCCCTGTAGATTTGGACTCTAGCACCCAGGGGAAAAGACCTACGCTATCCACCCTGCCCGTGCCCCACATGATTTTATAAACCCCTATAAGGTCACTCTTCAGCCTCCGATGTTCCAAGGAAAATCGCCCCAGCCTATTCAGCCTCTTCCCTATAGCTCAAACACTCCAACCCTGGCAACATCCTTGTAAGTCTTTCCTGAGCCCTTTCAAGTTTCATAATGTCCTTCCTACAGCAGGGAGACCAGAATTGCATGGAATACTCCAAAATGAGTTTAAATCCCATCACCGCAGGTGATGTAAAGAAAATTCAATTTATAGACCTGGAATGTAAAGCTATCAGAGACAAAAACAGAAATTGCTGGAAAAGCTCAGCAGGTCTCAGAGGAAGGGTCACTCGAACCAAAACGTTAACTCTGATTTCTCTCCACTGATGCTGCCAGACCTGCTGAGCTTTTCCAGCAATTTCTGTTTTTGTCTCTGATTTACAGAATCTGCAGTTCTTTCAGTTTTTATGTGAATCCATCATTGATCGCTGGAAAATCCCATCTGGTTCATTTATGTCCTTACCTGGTCTGGCCTCATGAGACTCCAGACTCAGAGCCAGATTGCCTTTGAAATAATCCAGCAAGTCATTCATATGGGCAACATATGCTGGCCTTAGAATCTTGGAATCTTCAGAACAGAAGGGGGCCACTCCACCCATCACGTCTGTACCAGCTCCCAGCCCTCTGTCCACGGCCCTCGAACTTCATCACTTTCAAATATATATCCAGCTCTCTTTTGAAACCTCCCATGGAATCTGCCTTCACCACTCTCCCAGGCAGTGCATTCCAAATCCTAACAATCTGAGTAAAGAAGTTTCTCCTCATCTCACTCCTAGGCTCTCTTGCTGACAATCTTGACGTTGTGACGCTTAGCCACTGACATACTGACCTTGTTGACGTCATCTGGAAGAATTAAGAAACAGGGTCCATAGCTTCCCATTGTTTTCTCCATGGCAATGACACTCAGAGTTAACCAATCAGCACCCTTTTCTCCTGTAGTATAAATTATTGCAATGGCTTGAAATTTGGCATTCTTGTGCTGGGTTCTGATGAGTGCCAGACCAGGAGCAATGGCGGAAGTGGCTTGAAGGCCTGAATGGCCTACTTGCATTCCTATTTTTGTTGCTTTTTTCTCCTAAGGTCCCTCCCTTCAGCCTGATTTAACCCGCATTTAACCAAATTTTCCTGATTTCAGAGACCGCATATAGCCATAGAAGTGCAGCACTTGTTGCAGTGCCAAGATCAGCAGCTAGTTTGGGTCAATCATTTTAGCCGAGAGGAGATTCAGGGCTGACAGGATGGGGTTTGATCAGATTATGACTGAGTTGGACAGTGTAGATGAGGAGAGAATATTTCCATTTATCATAACATCTCAGACATAAATACGAGAATGTTGCTAATGTTAATTAAAAACCAAAAGAAGTGCGGATGCTGTAAATCAGAGACAAAAACAGAAGTTGCTGGAGAAGCTCAGCAGTTCTGGCAGCAGCTGTGAAGAGAAATCAGAGTTAACGTTTCGGGTCCAGTGACCCTTCTTCAGATGTGGGGATTTGTGCAGTTTTGAGGAAGGGTTGCTGGACCCAAAACATTAACTCTGATTTCTTTTCACAGATGCTGCCAGGACCTGCTGAGCTTTTCCAGCAACTTCTGTTTTTGTTACTTATGTTATGGACCGGAGCAGAGCCCCCTCAAAATAAATTAAGAAGGTAGCCTAGACAGTAAAATTTTCTTGTCCTAAATGTAAACATGAGATGCTGTGTTCCAGATACAAATCGTTTCATCAAACTACTTGACATCAGACAAAACACAATTTATTCAGACACTACAGCTAAAATACTACAAAAGAAAAAGAAGCTTGGAATAACCTAACTCTATTGGAAACTTAACAGAATAATAGATTGTTTTACTACTCAACAATAACTGTTGTAATGTAACGTTCTATGAATACACCCATGGTGAAAAAGCACATTCAGAAAACAGATTGTCTCGCATGCAGTTATAGAGTCATAGAGACTTACAGCATGGAAATTGACTCTTCAGTCTAACAAGTCCATGTCAAGCACAATCCTAAACTAAACTAGTCTCATCCGCCTGCTCTTGGCCCATATCCCCTCAAACCTTTCCTTTTCACATACTTATCCAAATGTGTTTCAAATGTTGTAACTGCACCTGCATCCACCACTTCCTCAGGAAGTTTGTTCCACACACGAACCACCCTCTGTGTAAAACACTTGCCCCTCATGTCTTTTTTAAATCTTTCTCCTTTCACCTTAAAAATGTATCCCCTTGTCTTGAAATCCCCCCCAAACTGCCATTAAATCTGTCTATCCCCTTCACTATTTTATAAATTTCTATAAAGTTGCCTCTCAACCTCTTACGCTCCAGTGAAAAAAGGTCCAGCCTATCCAGCCTTTATAACTCAAACCTTCCATACCCAGTACCATTCTGGTAAATCTCCCCTGAACCCTCTGTAGCTTAATAACTTCCTTCTTACAACTAGGTGACCAGAACTGGACGCAGTACTCCAGAAGAGGCCTCTCTAATGTCTTGTATAATCTCAACATGGCTTCCCAACTCCTATTCTCAAAAGACTGAGCAATGAAGGCAAGCATGTTAAATGCCTTTTTAACCACCCTGTCTATATGTGACACAAACTTCAAAGAACTATGTACCTGAACCCCTAGGTCCCTCTATTCTCAACACTACCCAAGGCCCTACCATTAATTGTGTAAGCCCTATCCTTGTTTGTTGGACCAAAATGCAATGCCTCGTGTTTATCCAGATTGAATTCCATCTGCCATTTTTTAGCTCATTGACCCATTTGATCAAGATCCCTTTGTAATCTTAGAAAACCTTCTTCACTGTCTACAATGCCACCAATTTTGGAGTCATCTACAAACTTACTAACCATGCCTTCTATATTCTCATCCAAATCATTTATATAAATGACGAACAAAAGAGGGCCCAGAACCGATCCCAGTGGAACACCATTGGTCACAGGCCTCCAGTCCGAAAAGCAACCCTCCATCATTATCCTCTGTCTCCTGCTGTTAAGCCAATTATGTGTCCAATTGGCAAGCTCACCCTGAATCCCATGTGACCTAACTTCACTAATTAGTCTACCACGTGGAACCTTGTCAAAGGCCTTACTAAAATCCAAATAAACAACATCTACTGCTTTGCCATCATCAACCTTTTTGGTAACTTCCCCATAAAACTCAATCAAGTTTATGAGATACAATCCAATCCAAGAGGAAAGAACATCAAAGGACAATTCTGAGAGAAAACTCAGAGAGACAGAGAGAGAGAGACAGAGAGAGAGAGAGAGAGAGCAGCCAGGAGAGATTCACTACCTTCCAATCCTGCTAAGACCCCAGCAACAACTGCTGAAAGCTAAACTAAAAATCCTACTTCTGTGGTTCGAAGCCTGACCACACCCACTCAGGCTGCTTCTATTGTTCTAACTTCTAAAACAAAAACACCCCTAAGTAGTTTATCTTCTCATAGACTGTTCTTCACCTGTCCCCAAGTCTCTCTCTCTAAAAAACCCAGTCAAAACACACCCTTTAAAGCCACATTAGCATCACACTAACAAGCCCGATCAGAAAATAAGGAGGGATATCTTTATCCAGAGAGTGGGTTTACTGAGGAAGATGGCAAATTACAGGCAGTGCCCAGGTTGTGAACCTATTCTGGATTCTGTTCCCAAATCGATTTATACACAAGATTGAGAAGCAATGCGGGACAATATAAAGGAGCCATTCATTAAGTACAGGAATATTTGTATGCTGGGTCTTTAAAATTATACCCCTGTATGGAATCACTTTCGTAAGTACGTGTGTTCATAAGTCAGACTTTGGTAAACCGGGGATTACCCTTTCACCCCTGTAACTCAGACGTTTCTGACAAGAATTTAGACAAATGCATGAGAGAGAAAGGAATAGAAAGATGTTGTCAAAGACTGAGGGTTTGGGGAAGCGATGGAATTGAGGAGATTGGTGTGAAATGACAGATTAATTGAGCCTGTTTCGGTGCTGTATGTTCTGTGCAATTCAATGCAATCTGTACACAGTAAGATCCTATACGCTTACCGGTAACAGTAATAATTCTTGCCCAGGGCAAGATGGAGAAATAATGTCCATGTAGCTGAAACATTTAAAAGGGGCATATTGCTTCTGCTTCCAGGTGCCTGTTATTCCATAAATCAGTTGATTCTGAGGGCTCTGGTTTGCCATGTGGTGGATCCTTAACCAATGTGCAGAGGATTGTGAGTGGAACAAACCGATGATATGCTGAAATATGTTACAAGGATTTTAAAGACAAAAGCGACTGATTTGCTGGCCTGGTTGAACCCGTGACTGAGGGAGATGATGCATAATGAAACTGTCAGTCTCCAGCTGGGATTTACTCATTTTGAACAAACTTCTGAATGTCTACACTTCCAGTTCACTTTTCACATCAACATAAACCAGCCAATGCTGTGATAACTGCTAACGTAGCCTTAGCCAGGCCCATTAAACTCCCCTCCCTTTATTTCCAATTGGCAAAGGACAGAGTGAAGGGTCATTGTCAAACCTCTTTTGTAGCCAAGACCATGAAAGAGAGACCTTATTCTTGCTTGAGATGTTCTTGCTGTTTTTCTGCATGTCTGGAAGGGAATGGATGGGTTGAGTGTGTGAGGAGTGTGGCCAGAGAGGACAGGGAAGGTCATGGATCACAGCTCAATTTACTAAAACTCAGAGGCCACAGGATTTTGTAAGCACAGGAAATCTGTGGGGATTTTTACCTCTGGATGAAACACAAGTCAAAATGTCAAAATATCGCCTGTTCACACTGGGGGAGAGCTGATGGGGAGAGGGTCAGCTTAAAGCTCAACAGATTAGATCAGATCTTTCTCCTAGTTATGGAATCTAGAATCAGAGGGACTTGTTTAGAAATCAGGGGAATGTCCATTAGGTCCGGGAAGAGGAGAAATGATTTTACTCAGAGGGTTGCGATCCTTTGGAATTCTTTGGGGAAGCTCAGTCTTTGAGCGTGTTTAAGGTAGAGGTTGATAGATTTCTGATTCCTGGTGATGTAAAGGGTTATTGGGATGGGTAGGGATCAGGAAAAAGTCATAGAGCTGTACAGCATGGAAACAGACCCTTCGGTCCAACTCGTCCATGCCGACCAGGTATCCAAAATTAATCCAGTCCCATTTGCCAGCATTTGGTCCGTATCCCTCTAAACCCTTCCTATTCATGTAACCATCCAGTGCTCGAACGGTCATGATCGTAGTGAACCATGGGGTAGTCTCAATGGACTGAATGGCCTAATCCTCTCCCTGTGTTCCTACGTTATTCAAAACGAACACATTCTGAAACTAAACTTGTAACATACCCTTTTTCTATAAAATGCTGGATTAGTCTCAGTCTGAAGGGAGGTAGGTGAGAAGGTGGAAGGTGGATAGATAGAATAACCCATCATCCAGCGAAGGGGGACAGAAACTGAGCTGGGACACCTGCTCCTTATCACTATCCAGCTCGGTCTTGTCATTTTAAGACCATAAAACCATAAGACATAGGAGTGGAAGTAAGGCCATTCAGACCATCAAGTCCACTCCGCCATTTAATCATGGCTGATGGGCATTTCAACTCCACTTACCCGCACTCTCCCTGTAGCCCTTGATTCCTTGCGATCCAGCAACTGCTGACAACAATGTCGAAACATGCTGTGTGATAGCCTAATAGCCAAATAGCTTCCCAGTACTGTCAGCCTGAGCCCCGCACATGTGCTCTCTGGGGGTCGTATTAAAAGAACTGTCAGGGTCAGCAATCAAGAGAGGGTGTGTCATGTTTAAAAATAAGGCTTCTCCCATTTAGGAAAGAGCAATTTATTTTTTCTCTCAGAGGGTTCAGAGACTTTGGAATTCCCTTTCTCAAAAGGTAGTGGATGCAGAATCTTTAAATGTCTCTGAGGCAGAGGTAGATAGGTTCTTGATGAGCAAGGGGTTAAAGGTTATCGGGGGTATGCAGTAATGTAGAATTGAGGTTAAAATCAGACCTTATCGAATGACAGAAAGGCTCAAGGGGCTGAGTGGCCTGCACGTTTGTATGTGGGATACAAAGAGTGAAAAGAAGTTGGAAAAGTGGTGTCAGATCCTATTTTTGGGATCGTATAAATGGTGGCCATTTAGCTCATGGTACTGGCATTACCTCTTTGTAAAAGCTTTCCAATTAGTCCAATTTTTCTGTGTACTCCTGAAAATGTTCCCCTTCACTCCAACTCCCTTTTGAAAGTTCCTCTGTAGTCGGATTCCACTGTTCTTTCAGGCAGACCCTTCCAGCTCACTGTTTAAAAGGACACTCCAAATTCCCTCCCTGATCCTAAAGACAGATGCTTAAAATCACTCTCCTCTGGTTACCAACTTCCCTACCATTCATTTCCCCACCATTCCCCTCATCAATCCACAGCTTGATTTTGAGCATGTTTAGATTTTGTTGTGAGGAGAGCTGGCACTCATAATGGTAGCACAGGGCTGGAGGTCCTGAATGGTCTTCTCCTGTGTCAAAGTGAGGAGTGTAGTTTAAAGCCAGCCCAAAGGAAGATCGCGGATGAACTTTGGCCAAGAGCAATCAGACCTTGGAATGACCTCTATGCTAAATATTGGAGGCTCAGAAACTGTTTCCTGGACTCCTAAACTTTGGAATTTCTTTATTCCGACTCTTTTGCTTCCTTAAAGATGCACCTTAAAGCTTATGTGTTTGACTGAACTTTGTAATCACTGTTCAGTGCCACATATTGTTTGGTGACATTCCTGTAAAAGGACATGCAATGTTAATGGCACTACATAAATGCAAATTGTTGTAATGGAAAACAGGGATGGGTTTCCTATTCTGGGTAACTGAGATAAGCTGGATCAAATGACTGCTCTCAGTTATATCTATCCTCTGTCTCACACACACACAGCCCTGCCCTGCTGTGTTTCTGTGCCCACTGCCCTTGGTTTTATGATGATTGTGTCTCCATCCTTTATCGTCTTCATTCTTCACACACTCTTTAGAAATGACGAAAGTCTTTAAGATGAATTTTTAAATAAGATGTTGAATTGGCGGGCTGTTTCCCTACTCTGGGAAATGGACTAGGACAATAAATAGCCTTTCCCACTGGAGGAACCAGGACATTGTTGTCGGACAATCTCAGTCCAAAACGAAGAGAATTAAAAATGTACTGAAGAGGAAGGTGAAGCGTAGCTGTAAACCACTTTGGCAGTCTCCTGTCTTCTGTAGCTTTACACCTAATTCATTAAATGATTGATGAACAATATGAGTTTTTATTTCAAGCACGCTTTGCAACTCAAACACACACACATGCACATGCATACATACACACACACAAACACACATGAACACACATACGCATGCCCACATGCATATCAGCACACGCACAAATGCTGCTCACAGACACAAACCTCTCTCTCTCTCACACACACACACACACACACACACGCACAAATGCTGCTCACAGACACAAACCTCACACACACACACACACACACAAACACACACACACACACACACACACACACACACACACACACAAACACACACACACACACACACACACACACACACACACACAGACCTACACCTCTCCCCTCCACACCCACAATAGAAACGTAAGGGAACATTTACTGTTCACCTGGGTGGGTAAACCTGGGCGAACAGATTCTCAGAGAGTCCACTTCATGTCTTCCCACCCTCAAAAACCCCCTCCTTCTAACTTTATTTTCCCCAACCCACCCCCAATGTCTTAATATGGACATTGTTTTGATCAGATTGCCCTAATGTCGTTTTGCCTCCAGCAGCATTTATCTGACGTGGCAAGGTATATGTGATAACTCACAACCTCAGAAACTGGATGTAGTATTGAAGGACCTAGCAAAAACTTTTTTTTTGCAACTGGCTATTCTGTACATAGGCAGTTGGTTAGCTCAGTTGGCTGGACATCTGCTCTGAGGTGCCAACAGTGCGGGCTAAATTCCTGCACCAGCTGAGGTTACAATGAAGGACTCTCCTTCTCAATCTCTCCCCTAAGGTTCAACTCCCTGCCAGTTGTCTCTCTCTCTCTCTGGCTAACAGGAAAGTAGCTGTATCATCTGGTAGGACTATGGCAACTTTACCCTGTCTCTGGGACAGTCTCCAAAGTTGGTGTGAACCCAGGGTGTTTGCTGGCTCGGATATAGTCCATTTAATCCAGGTGGTGCTACTAAATACATCCAAGTTTGATGAAAGAGAACTTGAAACTTTAATTAGCAAGTTGCTATTTTCTTTTTTTGAAGCAACATGGTTCAGTAATAAGTTTGTTGTTGTTCTTTCCAAGCGCAGCATTCGAGAGATGGTCAGAGATAACATCTGCTGTGTCTCTCCTGTATGTTCCTTATCGAATCAAACAGATACAAAGATAGCAAACCTCCCCCTTGTAAAACTCTGCAGGCAGTGGGTAACCAGACTCTGCTGATTTATGCGTTTTACCCAGCTCCTTCAGCATTATGCAGGCTTTAACAAGACTTCAGAGGTTGAGATGTCAATTGACGATGAGAATTAGTAGCAAAACTATCATCTACGTTCCTGTTGCCTGCAGCTTAGAGATAGATCTGCTTAACTTGTGAAATCTGCTCGCTGTGGTTCTGCTTTGCTGGTGACACTCATGTCCGACAAAGAAAACGCAATGATTTTATTAATATCACAGCTCCGTGATATGGACATGAACCCACCTCCCACATTATTGCTCACCCAGGTCACCCTGCTTGAACACCAGCAAGGAGAAGGGCCATCAGTTAACCTTGTATCAGAGTCTTTGGGATTGAAGGTTAATCTCCTGGGCATCTCTGATGAGGGAAAACCATCAGGGATCTTGTACTGCAGCTCAGCGTCAGTATACCTTCATGTCGGTATGATGTATAAAGTCACTCTCGTCCTACCAGACCATAGGGCTGGTCTCTCATTAGAAAGAGGGACAACTGGTGATGGTTTAACTGTCAGGAATGCCTCGGATGAGGGGAAAGGTTGAAAAGGAGAGCCCTTCATGATAACCTCAGCCAGTGTGGGAATCGAACCCACATGATATGCAATGTGCAAGATCCCAAGCATCATCAACCAGCTGTCCAGCCAACTGAGTGAACTACCCCCAAGGTCTGTATAACTTCATGTGATACAGTATAGTAGTAAACCTTTAAGAGATATAGAATGTTGTTATATCTTTAAGAGACACAGTATGATGGTAAACCTTTAAGGGACACAGTATGGCGGTATACCTTTAAGAGACACAGTATGGCGGTATACCTTTAAGAGACACAGTATGGCGGTAAACCTTTAAGGGACACAGTATGATGGTAAACCTTTAAAAGACACAGTATAATGGTAAACCTTTAAGGGACACAGTATGGCGGTATACCTTTAAGGGACACAGTATAATGGTAAACCTTTAAGAGACACAGTGTGGCGGTATACCTTTAAGGGACACAGTATGGCGGTATACCTTTAAGAGACACAGTATGGCGGTATACCTTTAAGGGACACAGTATGGCGGTAAACCTTTAAGGGACACAGTATGATGGTAAACCTTTAAAAGACACAGTATAATGGTAAACCTTTAAGGGACACAGTGTGGCAGTATACCTTTAAGGGACACAGTATGGCGGTATACCTTTAAGAGACATGCTCGTGATGTTGTGCACTGCATCATATGATGTAACCTGGATGTAGAAGGATTTTGTGTGGGTTGTCCCTCCTTAATCTGCATCTTGGGACCAGGCCTTTGCTGGACAAGGAGTGAGTCAGAGTAGCAATCTGTACTCCATCTTAACTCCAATCACCTGAAGCATGGCACACTGTTGAAAGCATACTGCTTTGTTGTAACCAGCTCAGGCCCCTACATGCCTGTGAATGGCATGGCTGTATATTAGGTAAAGTCACCATTATCCTACCAGGCCATAAGGCTGCTCCGTCAGTTGGAAAGAGAGGCAACTGGTGATAGTTTAACCTGAGGGTCACCATGCCTCAGGTGAGGGGAGAGGTTGAGAAGTGGAGTCCTTCATGGTAACCTCAGCGTGTGCGGGAATCGAACCTGCACTGTTGGCATAGTTTCACTCTGCATCACAAACTAAGCCATCTCAGCTTACTGACCTCCTCCAAGGGAGTTTTTAACTCCCCTCCAAAATGGTGCACCAAGCCACTCAGTACAAGGATAATTATAGATGGGCAATGAGTGTTCGTGTAACCAGCAACACCCACATCCCTTGATAGGAAGTAGAAAGGGATGTGGGCACTGCTGGCATTCACTGCTCATGAGAAGGTTCTGACGAGCTGGCTTCTTCGGTTACTGCAGTCCATTAGCTGGAGAAATGCACCCACTATTGCATTTTTATAGCTTCACAAAATGCTTTACAGACAATTCAGTGTTGTGTTTAAAGTGTTGTAATGTTGGAAATACCACAGGCAATTTGCTCACAGCAAGATCTCACAACCAGCAATCTGATAACGACCAGTTCGTCTCTTTATTTGATGTGGATTGGTGATAATATTGACCTTAATACCCGCTCCCTTGCTTTTCTGTGAGGTGGGATCAAATCACAGTTAACGCGAAGTACTGTTAGTAACGTACAAATGAGGAAATTCAGGGGAGAAACTGTGTGCATTGCAAATCTGCAGCACCAGCTTCTCGATTCTACAATGCTTTATGCTTGGCTTGCCATCATCTTTTGTGGTAAAGCACCTGTTATTTTTAAATACTTTCTGCATTAATTGTATAAATTCACTTGAGTACGTTAGGGCTCAGCCTAATTGGCATTAATATCCTATTCACAATATGATAATTTAATGCAATTTAATTGGTCCAGAAAGGGAGCAATTTAACCTGAGCAATCTCATTATCTCAGGGAGTCAATCTTTCCAACAACATTTTAAAACATTACAGTTATAAATATTTTGATTATTTTTCCACTTTTCCTTTCTGTCCCTTTTATTCCCCTCCATTAATTTATTTTCCCTCTCTTTGTGTTTTTTTCTGGATTTGAGTTCTCTCTAATTCCCCTATTTTCCAATCCCTGAACGGAGGTTACTGATCAGTTCATCACACTGTTGTTTCTGGGTGCCTTAATGTGTGCACAATATTGACCAGAGCTTCAAGGTAAAAGATTGACTGTGGAGGTCATGAAAGGTGCTATGGAAATGTAGGAATTGCTTTGATATTCCATAACATGGCATCCTGTGTCCTGGGAGTGTAATTAAACAGTAACGCTCAACTGGAGTTGTAGTAACCAGCTTTAGTCATTAGTAGATGTGGATCAAACAATTTCAAAAACAGTTCCGGTAGCTGTAAACAGTCACAGTGAGAGAAAGAAAATCGAGAGCCAAGTTTTTAAAAAAACAGAGAAAGGAATGACATTTCACACACATATCCTTTCTTAGGGCTTTGTATCTTCCTGGAGCTTTCCAAACTTGAGTGAGTCAGAACCAGACTGGGCAGAATCAAATCCAAATGTCCTTGAGGCATCTTCATTGCTGTGTGTCACCTGTTTCTCGGCATGGACCATGTAACCCTTTGACTTGATGATTCCTCTGTGCTTAATGACCGCTGAGTAGCGAAGGATCCAATGTGGCACCCACTCATTGTCATGAGGGTCCTGCAGGCTGGCAAACAAGGCTTCTTGGAAAGATCCCACCGGAAGCATATCTGGATGGATAAGGCCCACTTTTGTAAATCTACAGTCTCGACTAAAGATCTACATTTCCCCAACATCCCCCGCCCACCCACCCCAAACATCTCACTTCTTGGCTTTTTTTTGGGGGGATGACTGATTACATTGATTTCTGCAATATGACGGCGCGGTCAGTTCTAGAGGGAAATTCCTGAGCAAGCAGGCCCAGAATTCCATCGGCAGCTGTCCAGGATTGACAGGAAAGTCTCCAGGAATGGAAGAATCACCTGCGCTGACAACAGCAACACAGAAGAGAAAGCTACAAGGCACAGGAGCTGAGTCGTACAGGACTCATAATTGTAACTCTGCCTCTGTCTGTCTCCCTCTCTCTCTTCGCAGCTTCCGCCGAACCTGCCGAGATTTCCCAGCAGTTTCCGTGTTTGTTTTGGATTTCCTGCGTACGCTGTATTTTGCTTTGATTTGAGGCAATTGAAAGGGTCGACTTCCTCCAAAATGAAAACAAAATAAAACTATCCATTTTGTTGTGTGGTTATGGAGACACTGAATGTGGGCTTGGGTTGGGAAGGAATGACTGATTTGACAGTCCAAGTTCATCGAACCCCTCTGCAGTGTGGAAGCAGGCCATTCGGCCTTTTGGGTTCACACCAACCTCTGAGGAGCATCCCAACCAGACCCACCCTATCCCTGTAACCCTGCATTCCCCATTGCTAACACACCCAACCTGCACCTCCCAGAACACTATGGAATGATTTCCCATGGCCAATCCACCCTAACCTGCACACCTTTGGACTGTGGGAGGAAACCGGAGCACCCGGAGGAAACCCACGCAGACAAGGGGAGAACATGCAAACTCCATACAGACAGTCGCCTGAGGCTGGAATCAAACCCAGCTCCCTGGCGCTGTGAGGCAGCAGTGCTGACTACTACTGTGCCACTCAAAATCCCCCAAATCAGAGTAGATCGATGTTTGACAACTGGCACAGACACGATGGGCCAAAGGGCCACTTTCTGTGCTGTAAATGCTGTCTGACTCTGTCTTTCAGCAACCAGCCTGTTCATATCCACTCAGCATCTTCCAAGTTTCAATAAGATCACCTCGACACCCCAAGGAGTACAAGGTCAAGCCTGTCCTCATAAGCTAACCCCTGAGGAACCAGACAAGTGAACCTGCTCAGAATTGGTTTCAGAGCTGCACAATTTCCCGGGACAAAGAGAAGTGAACAGCCCTCTTTCAGATAACAATTCCATAAGCAGATCTTCAGGTCATTTCAGGCTGATGGCGATGCACTGGTAACGGCACTGAGCCACTGATTCAGCTTAATGTTCCATGGGACATTGGTTCAAATCCCACCAAAGGGGGCTGCTGGAATTTAAATTTAATCCATAAATGCGGAGTTAAGTTCAATTAATAAATCTGTCATTAAAAGCTAACCCATTGTTGCAAATGCTTAGATTCGATGAAGAGTCAATAGACTCAAAACATTAACTCTGCTTTCTTCCCACAGATGCTGCCAGACCTGTTGAGTTTTGTCAGCAATTTGTTTTTCTATTTTGGATCTCCAGCACCCTTACTTCTCTCTTTTATTTATGATGTTGTAAAGCCCATCCGGGTTCGCTAATGAGAAAGGAAATCTGCTGCCCTTTTCTGGTCTGGCTTATACATGACTCCAGCCCTGCAGGAAATGGTTGGAGGGTGGGGGTGTTCACTTCATTACCCCTGGAACACAGTCGTGGGCAATTGGGGATGAGCTACAAATGCTAGTCTTGTGATCACGTTCTTCTTGCTGACTGGAGATTGCTGTCTGTCCCAGCGGGGCATAGCCTTGAATCATAGAATCCCTACAGTGTGGAAGCAGGCCATTTGGCCCATTGAGTCCATACCAACCCTCCAAAGACCATCCCACCCAGACCCATCCCACTACCCTATCCCTGTAACCCTGCATTTCACATGGCTAACCCACCTAACCTGCAAATCCCTGGACACAACGGGCAATTTCCCATGGCCAATCCACCCTTACCTGCACACCTTTGGACTGTGAGAGGAAACCACGCAGGCCTGGGGAGAATGTGTAAACTCCACACAGACAGTCACCCGAGGGTGGAATCAAACCCAGGTCCCTGGTGCTGTGAGGCAGCATGGCTAACCACTGAGCCACCATACTGCCCCATCCCAACCCAGTCTGACCATGTTCCTGAAGAATTTGCCTCCTGCTTTACCAACCCTGTCTCCCCTGCTACACCCCAACACTCCCACCATTGGTGTCCAACCTATCCATCCTCACTGCACCCACTTCCCTACACTTTTCATTTTCTAGCTGGATGATGGGCAGCATGGTAGCTCAGTAGTTAGCACTGCTGCCTTACAGCACCAGGGACCCAGGTTCAATTCTCCCCCGGGGCAACTGTGTAGCGTTCACACATTCTCCTTGTGCCTGTGTGGGTTTCCTCCTACAGTCCAAAGGTGTACAGGGTAGGTGGATTGGTGATGGTAAATTGCCAATAGTGTGCAGGTTGGGTGGGTTAACCATGATTTTTAAAAAAAAGCCCCATGCAGGATTACAGTGGGTGCAGGTCTGGTCTTTGGAGGGTCAATGATGCGCTGAATGGCCTCTTTCTCCACAGTAGGGATTCTATTCTAATCCCACCTTCCAGCACTCAGCCTTAGAGCTGTCTATATTATGGTGTTTCGAGTGCTTAACATCTAAATATCTTGAGGGTTCCTGTGTCCACTATCAGTTGGAAGATGCTCCACTTTCTAAGGGACACTAACACTTGGGAGATATTGTTCAAAAATTAGGGGTCCATGTTAAAATGGAGTCATACTTTTTCCTCTCAGAGTGAATCATGGGCTTGTGGAATTCTCCCTCCCTGAATTTCTGGGGGGCTGGATCCCTCAAATAGGATAGGAACCTGAACTATTCTGGTGCACGGTCACCGGTAACACTGTCATAACCTCAGCAGGAACTTGCGAGTCTAATAGTCAATCCATTGAGCCAACTAGCTGCAACGTAAGTAGAAGCTGGCCAGAGACAACTCTGAGAGTGCATGCTTACCTGCAGGGTCATTATGGGTTAGCAGTTGGATGTTGTTCTCATTGGCGAAGGCAGCAAGGTCAGGCGGTATTACACAGCAAGAGGCCAGGTTCACCTGTAAACTGCTAGGGCGTACCTGGGAGTAAAAAAACCCAGGTTAGAACAGGGACAGCAGGTAGATGAAAACATGTACATTTGAGCTGACTGATATAAACACAATACTGCAGACGCTTGAGATTGGAAAGAAAATTGGAAATTGCTGAAGAGGCTCAGCAGCGATATCTGTGGGGAGAGGAACAGAATTAACATTTTAAGTCAAGTAAGACCTTTTCCACAAGAAATGTTACTCGGTTTCCCTCTCTCTCTCTCTGTGCCGCTTAGGTATAAGTCCTGTCTCATTTCTCTCGTATTTATCTGCTCCTCACTAATTTCCTTCACACCTTCCCTGTTGACAGGAGGTCTGGATGGATTCAATACTTTTTGCTCCTGATAGGCACTTGGCAAGAGAGAATACTGTAGGTTTATTTGATTACAGTGTGTGTTAAACTGAATCTCAGTCCAGATCAACGCAACATATACACACACACAGACACAGACACACACACACACACAGACACACACACACACAGACACACACACACACACAGACACACACACACAGATGAAACACTCTCTACATACTTGCTGACACACACACACTCACATACATATGCAACTGCACACATTTTCATGCACACTACACACACATACATATATGCATACAAACAGACACCCCATCTACGCACACAGGCTCACATATACATGTACACATGTATGCACATACACACATGTACAGACACACATGTACATACACTTGTGCACATACATGCCCACAACAACATGCAGGTGTTCACTCAGGCACACATGCATGTTCACACATGCATATACACAATACATGCATACACACACACGTACATGCACACAAACACACACACATGCATACATATATGCACACACACACATGCACACATACTCACACTCACACTCACACACCACACACACCACACACACACACACACACCACACACACACAGACCACACACACACAGACCACACACACACACATACACACACCACACATACACACACCACACATACACACACCACACACACAAGCGCATACACACGCACACACGCGCACACACACACGCGCACACACACGCGCACACACAGACGCGCACACACAGACGCGC
>JAHRHZ010000277.1:13525142-13557870 GCA_024137785.1 Ginglymostoma cirratum | reverse complement strand
TGTAACCGCAGGAAGTGCTACACCTGCCCCCACACCTCCTCCCTCACCCCAATCCCAGGCCCCAAGAAGACTTTCCACATCAGGCAGATGTTCACCTGCACATCTGCCAATGTGGTATACTGCATCCGCTGTACCCGTTGTGGCTTCCTCTACATCGGGGAAACCAAGCGGAGGCTTGGGGACCGCTTTGCAGAACACCTGCGCTCAGTTCGCAACAAACAACTGCACCTCCCAGTCGTGAACCATTTCAACGCCCCCTCCCATTCCTCAGATGACATGTCCATCCTGGGCCTCCTGCAATACCACAGTGATGCCACCCGAAGGCTGCAGGAACAGCAAATCATATTCAGCCTGGGAACCCTGCAGCCCAATGGCATCAATGTGGATTTCACAAGCTTCAAAATCTCCCCTCCCCTAACCGCATCCCAAAACCAGCCCAGCTCATCTCTGCCTCCCTAACCTGTTCTTCCTCTCACCTATCCCCTCCTCCCACCTCAAGCCACACCCCCATCTCCTATCTACTAACATCATCCGCCCCCTTGATCAGTCCGTCCTCCCTGGACTGACCTATCTCCTCCCTACCCCCCTACCTACACTCACCTTTACTGGCTCCATCCCCGCCTCTTCGACTTGTCTGCCTCCTCTCCACCTATCCTCTCCTCTATCCATCCTCTATCCGCCTCCCCCTCCCTCCCTATTTATTTCAGAACCCTCTTCCCCTCCCCCATTTCTGATGAAGGGTTTAGGCCCGAAACGTCAAGCTTTCCTGCTCCTATGATGCTGCTTGACCTGCTGTGTTCATCCAGCCCCACGCCTTGTTATCTTGGAGCTCGAACTGGGAAGCTGCTGGCTTACGAAGAAAGGACACTACCCTCTGTCCCTCACCGGGGACGCTTACTCAACTGGGGTGCGGGTGAGAATGCCCTACCTCTGACCGGGTTTAAGACGCTGGACCTTTGCTCTACTTATTTTTTTTCCCCTGTCTAAGAATTGGCAGGTGTGTCTGTCAGTTGTGGAAGGAAACTCTCAGGATGACAACGTACCTGTCCACACTTGTTCACATACCGAAGATTTGACTTGTGGATTTACAGGACCAAACACGCAACTGAAGAAAGGGGCCTCATTTTATTGGCCGTGGTTCAAGGTCCTGACTGCTTTCTCGCTTCTAAATCAACACAACATCTTCAGTATTCGCCCATCCTTGTCCAGAACATGGAGCAGAACCTATCGTCCATCTTTTCCGATTGAGTGCTTTGCAAACCCACGCTTAAAAATTCATTCCTGGGATATGAGCTGCACTGGATGGGTCAGCATTTATTGTCCATCCCTAATTACCCCTCAAGAAAGTAGTGTTGAGCTAATTTCTTCACCGACTGTAGCCCTTGGGGTGGTGAGCACCCACAGTACCCTTAGGGAGGCAGTTCCAGGATTTTGACCCAGCCACACTGAAGGAACAGCGATATATTTCCAAGTCAGGATGGTGAGTGGCTTAGAAGGGAACTTGCTGGGGGTGGTGTTCCCAAGTATCTGCTATCCTTGTCCTTCTGAATGGTAGAGGTAGGTGGGATTTGGAACATGTAGAGATCCCTGGTGAAATATGAAATAACTCTACACAGGCTGGTATCCCATTACCCATTCACCCTTTATTTACATATGAACAGTTCTTGACTACAGTACTGCCAGATACAGAGTGTCAGTATCCCTGATCCTCAACCTTTTTAAATCAGCCAGAGCTCCCTGATTGGACCAGGTTAACCGTGCCAATCAGGGAGCTCATATTCTACGAGGTCCAGCTGGCTGAGCCTCATTACAAACACTACAAGTACTTTGAGGGTCATGTCCAACCAACCACATTGGTGTGGAGTAACGTCTAGTCCAGACCAGGCACGGATTGCACATTTCTACGTTAGTACAAATTAATGAGCATATCTTTTCCACAACAATCTGGGAACCTCATGCTCACTTTTAATAGAAAACAGGTTTATCTTCTACATTCATTTCAAACTGAGTTAAAATCCTTAACCTACTGCACTGTGGGATTTGAAACTGCATTCTCTTGCCAGTTATTCCGGGATTATACACCCGGCCATTGTAAATGTGTTTTCTCTCTACTGAATTTACTGAATATCTTTACAACATAACGATGTACTCTGCAATTACCATGCGGTCATCTCTGAAACAGAAACAATGTAATACCAAAGACATAACTAAAAGTACCCCTCTAGAAGTTACTGCAATCAACATCTGGTCAAAAATTGCATTAGTCAGTAGCACTCAAAGGCAGAATGGAACTTAACATCCTGAATGTACACATCTACTCAAGAAAACTTCTGTTCAAATCTAAAGTGGAAAAATTCTCCTAGCTAGGTAATTGTAGCAATAAACACTTGTATTGATCATAGGCCACTGATGTCAATTTTCTATGGTCAGAGATATTGCAAAAGTATCACTCTTAATGTTTGTCAGTTTTGGATCTTTTGTTGACCCATTTTCTCTCCGATTGTAAATTTGTAAACTCACGTACAGTGTGTAAGTTAGAACGGGACAGTGGTAGCATGACAATGATGGGGATAAAAGGTTAAAACCCGCCAAAGTCCCACCAGACCACAAGCTGTTCTCTCATTAGAGAAAATGATTGGTTTGGGACGGGTTAACCTGAGGGTCACCACACCTCAGGTGAGGGGCGAGGTTGAGAAGGAAAATCTTTCATGGTAACCTTAGCCGGTGTGGGAATCGAACCCATACTGTAAGTAATCAGCATCGCTACTTTGCAAGCAATTGTCTGAAAGACTGCCCTCGTGGTGCCATGGTAGTGTCCCTTTCTCTGAAACAGAAGGCCAGCATTAAAGCCCCAGCTGCTTCAGAGGTGTGTCACAGTGTGATGATGACAAATATCTAAAACACAAGAGTTCAGCTTTTTGCTGTTCTTTCCATTGTGGCTTGTTTATCTCACTCTTTCCCTCAACTTGAGGAGAGTCAAAATTCACATAATGACCTCCCTCCCCTCCCATTCAAAAGCATCAACGATAAAACATCTGTATTGATCTGTGTCCCTCACTGTTATCGTCAATGCTGGTCACAATATTGGCTGGAAGTAGATGGTAACTACATCAATAAAGACTCTCACAAATTATTCCTTTGGTCTCCACTACTCCCACTCATGGGTTCAATAATTCCCAAGTCTCCTCCTGCTATTTTGAGGCTTCGAAACTGTTAGAGAGAGTTTTGGGAGCCATGGTCTGTCAAAGTAGGATCACGGTTGTTTTAACCTGGGCTGCAATTATTGCCTTGACCCTTGTGACTCCAACATTATAGCTCGAGAGCCCATTGGGGCTCCCAACACCCCCATTTGCCTCCACTCCCACCCACGTTTCCCATTCCTACCCATCATTCCCACCCACAAACTCACAAACTCACATACTCCATGCTTCCCACTCCCTCTCCCAGTCCCATCCACCATTCCCACTCCTACCCACAATAATCACTCTTGACCCCACTCCCTATGCCCTCTCACTCCGACTCCCATCCACTATTCCCACTCCAACCTCACTCCCACTCCCCTCCCCCAGGTCTCTTGGTCCAGAGGTAGGAACACCACCGTTGCACTACAAGAGCCCTAAAAAAAGAAGCGACATGGACACCCTTGCCATAGACTTGACTAGTGATATAGGTGGGGCACACTCGCTTACTACCACTGGGAGTCATTGACCTGAATGACACAAATGCCACCCAGGTGGATAGAGTTGTTAAGGAGGCATATGGTGTGTTAGCTTTCATTAATAGAGGGATTGAGTTCAAGAGCCGCAAAGTTATGCTCCAGCTGTACAAAACCCTGGTTCGGCCACATCTGGAGTATTGTGTCCAGTTCTGGTCACCTCATTACAGGAAAGATGTGGAGGCGTTGGAAAAGATCAGAGGAGATTTACTAGGATGTTGCCTGGAATGGAGGGAAGGTTTTATGAAGAAAGGTTGAGAGAGCTAGGGCTTTTCTCTTTAGAACGACGAAGGATGAGAGGTGACTTGACAGAGGAGTACAAAATGATCAGAGGTATAGATAGAGTGGACAGCCAGAGACTTTTTTCTAGGGTGGAGGTATCTATTACGAGGGGGCATAGTTTTAAAGTGAGTGGAGGTAGATATACAGGAGACGTCAGAGGTCGGTTCTACTCAGAGAGTGGTAGGGACATGGAACGCATTGCCGGAGAGGATAGTGGAGTCGGCCTCATTAGGGGCATTTAAGTGGCTATTAGATAGGCATATGGATGATAGTATAAGGTAGGGGTGGAGGTTAGATAGACCTTAGGTTTAGGGTAAAAGTTCGGCACAACATCATGAGCCGAAGGGCCTGTACTGTGCTGTACTGTTCTATGTTCTATGTTCTATACATTTCAGGGCAATTCAGGACACGTAGGAGAAAGGACACTCCGACAACATTAGATAAAAGAGGCTTCTGTGGATCATAATGTGGATCAAATCCAGTTGGCTCAACTGGTCTACATTGATTTATATCAATGCTACAGTGTCCTTGGAAAGAGGGCAGTTTTGGAATAGGATGGTGCTTTTGCCCATTTTTGGTTTATTCAATCATGGGGTGACAGCATCGCTGGCTAGACCAGCATTTCATAGAATCATAGAATCCCTACAGCGTGGAAACAGGCCCTTCGGCCCAACAAGTCCATACCAATCCTCAGAGCATCCCTCCCAGATCCATCTCCCTTTAACCCACCCAATATACACATCCCTGAACACTACGGACAATTTAGCATGGCCAATCTACCTAACCTGCACATCGTTGGATGGTGGGAGGAAACTGGAGCGCCCGGAGGAAACCCACGCAGACACGGGGAGAATGTGCAAACTCCACACAGACACCCGAGGAATTCCCTTTTACAGTGATTCACTGTATCGAACCTGCTGTGAGGCAGCAGTGCTAACCACTGAGCCGCCACAAAAAATGTATTGCCCATCCCTAATTGCGCAGAAGGCAGTTAAGTGTCAGCCACATTGCTGGTCACAAATGAGAAGCCTTTCAAGAAAGAATTTGCATTTATGTAGGCCAGATCAGGTAAGGATGGCAGCTTCCTTCCCTAAATGACATTAGTAAACTGGTTGCATTTTTCCTGATAACTGAGAATGGATTCACAGTCATCATTCGATCTTTAAGTTGAGATGTTTTCTTCACTGAATTCAGAGTCCACTAATTACCATGGCAGGTTTTGAACCTAGTCCCCAGAACATTGCCTGGGCCTCTGGATTAATAGTCCAGTAATAATACCTGTAGGCCATTGTCTGTCCTCAATTCAATTACACCCCTCTAGAACATTAGCCAGAAGAGTTGATACAGATAAATACACTACCTCTTGAGCTGTTGATATTGGACATTTCTTCATTGATCCACACCATCTCACCGCATTACCTGTGTATATGCTGATGGTTTTCACCTCCGTGAGATTAAAGATTTCCCTCTTCAGTTCAGTCATGTTTGCCGGCAAGGTATGCTTTTGGAAAGTTTTGGAGTCGTGGGTTCTTATCTGAGTGAATTCAGCTGTGTTGACTCGAACAGAGTTCCTCAAACAGCAACTGAGTCACCAGTAATTCTTCTGCACTAATTGGTTTGTAAAAGGGAATTCCTGCCCTCAGACGTCACTAAGACACACCCAAGTAAGGAGAAGTACGAAACAGGAGCCAGTCAGAAGAAAGCACAGAGTTTAAGGATTGACCAGTCAGCTCCAGTGGGTAGGGCTCGCATTTTAGGCACTCAGTCAAAGAACTAAAATTACAACTGATCGCCAGCATTATCATGGGTGGGAGATCTGTCAGTCGAAACTGGGTGCTGACTCAGTACTGGGCTCCTAGTGAATGAACTAGCCATGACGGCGCAGAATTCCTGCCTTTTCACTTGCAACCAGAGAAGTGCTGAGTCACTGTTAGTGTTATGGGTGAATGAACTAGCCATGACAGTGCAGAATCGCTGCCTTTTCATCCACGGCCGGAGAAGTGCTGAGTCAATGTTATTGTTATGGGTGAATGAACGAGCCATGACAGTGCAGAATCGCTGCCATTTCATCCATGGCCGGAGAAGTGCTGAGTCAATGTTATTGTTATGGGTGAATGAATTAGCTATGAAGGTGTGGAATCGCTGCCATTTCATGCGCGCCCAAGTGACAAGGCTGGAGAAGTGCTGAGTCACTGTTGTGCCTTAGTTCAGTGAATAGGATCTGACAGTCCCAGAGTTCCAGTTTTCACTTTACTGTTTATCACCTTTTCTGTGGGCTAGGTTCAGTTGGGAGGAGAAATCGCTTGGGAAGACGGAGGTAGAGAGAGTTCTGGAAACAGAGCTTGCTCATTTTACAACAGTGATTAGTATCGCAATGTCTTTCTTCTTTTGCTAACTCATGCAGCGCTGAGGCAAGCGCCAGAGCAGACATGTGCCAACTTGGATGTGTCAGGCATCATGTAGTCTGAGTCAGATAGTCACGGGCACAGTTCCCAATATACCAAGGTGATGCCACAGTGCTGCATTGTACCGTATATGAGCGGCAGGACATGGCCAATTTCAGGGACATAACTGCACACAGCTCCACATTTGGAAGCCACTCTCAATCATTTCACTTTCGCGTGTGTCACTCATCAGAGGGTGGCACAGTGGCTCAGTGGTTAGCACTGCTGCCTCACAGTGCCTGGGACACAGGTTCAATTCCAGTCATAGAATCCCTGCAGTGTGGAAGCAGGCCATTTGGCCCAATGAGTCCACACTGACCCTCCAAAACACATCCCACCCTGCATTTCCAATGACTAACCCAGTCTGTGAATCCGTGTACACTATGGGCAATTTACTACAGCCAATCAACTCTAACCTGCACATCTTTGGACTGTGGGAGGAAACCCACGCAGACTCAGGGAGAATGTGCAAACTCTGTTTGCAGTCACCCAAGGGTGGAACTGAGCCTGAGCAGTGGCTCAGTGATGGCAGCCAGTGACCAGGCCCTGTGAAGACCTGGTCTGTTGAAGACAGACTCTGATGTTTGTCTTTTTCACTCTGCTTTTTCCTTCTGACCTACGTTTATACCGTGTATAGCTGTAACGTAACTTTTTTTTCCTTCATTTCTATATTCTGTAAGTGAGGATTGTACCTACGTACGTCTGTACCTAAGATGGTGGCATAAGTGGCAATTTATAAACATTTTGCTGTACTCATTTGCGTCAGAGACAATAAAGCTAATTCAATCCATTCCACATACAAACCACTCTCTATCAAAAAATTGCCTCTCATGTCCTTTTCAAGTCTTTCTCCCACCACCTTAAAAATATGCCCCCCTAGTTTTGAACTCCCCCAACCTAGGGAAAAGACCCCTGTCATTCATTTTATCTATACTCCATATGATCTTATAAACATCAATAAGGTCACCCCTCCAACTTCCTATGTTCTAGGGAAAAAATGTCCCAGCCTTTCCAGTCTATTTTTATATCTCAAACTCTCCATTCCCAGCAAATTCCTGGTAAATCTTTTCTGAACCCTGTCCCAGTTTAATAATAGCCTTCCTCTAATAGGGCGACCAGAACTGGACACTGAACTCCAGAAGATGCATCACCCATGTCTTGTATAGCCTCAACATATTGTCCCAACTCCTGTACTCAAAGGTCTGAGCAATGAAGGCAAGCGCGCTAAACACCTTCCTAACCGCCCTGTCTACCTGTGATGCAAACTTCAAAGAATTATGCACCTGAACCCCTAGGTCTCTCTGTTCCACAACACTACCCAGGGCCCTACCATTAACTGTGTAAATCCTGCCCTTGTTTGTATTACCAAAATAAAATACCTCGCAATTATCCAAATTAAGCTCCATCTGCCACATAGGAAACTATCTTCACACAGCAAGATCCCATGAACAGCAATGAGATGCCGATCAGATAATCCCCTTTTTATCCCCAGTCATGGGCAAATATTAGCCAGGACCTACTGTACTTCAAAATGAGACCGCGGGATATTTTTTACATCCAGTTAAAAGGTCATTGTTTCTGAAAGATGGAACATCCAACAGTGCAGCCTCCCTTGATATGGCACAGAGTGTCAGCTACCAGCTGGTACCTAGGTTCTGCAACTCAGTCCCACCTCCTTCTGTTAAAGGCACTACGTCAATGCACGTTATTGTCATCAGCTATTAAGCCAGTAGGATGATCCTACATGTGACAAAGGACTCAAAAGCTAAGATTAAAAAGTCAAGCGGCCGAAAGATCTAACAGACTAAATATCATGAGCTTTGTAGAAGAAATTACTTGAGCTTTTATTGGCCGCTAAGAGGCAGCGTCGCGGCTTTTGAGTGCTGGACAGGAGCTGGACGACGATTTGGATGGCTGGTCACAAAGGGGAATCCTATCAAGAAAGAACTGAATTTACATGGCGCCTTTTACAGCCAAGGCTGCAGGGAGAGGAGTGGTCAGTCTGCAAATCCTGTCTTCAAATGATGTCAGGGAAAGCTGCAGGTAGGTGAAAGATTGGAGGGGGACAACAATTTGGGTGACACCAAAGATGATGGAGAAACTGGAGACTGGAGGGTGGGGGGGTTGGCGAGGGACAGGATTGAGGTATATAAAATTATAACCGCCATAGGCAGGGTAGATAGGGATGAACTTCTCCCCCAGGTGGAGGGATCAATGACCAGGGGGTATTGATTGAAGGTAAGGGGCAGGAGGTTTAGGCAGGGTGTGAGGAAAACATTTTCCCCCAGAGAGTGGTGGGAATCTGGAACTCACTGCCTGTGAGGGTGGGAGAGGCAGAAACCCTCACCACATTGAAGAAGTATTTAGATGTGCACTTGAGATATGAGGGTATAGAAGGCCAAGCGCTGGAAATGGGATTAGAACAGTTAGGTGGCCATTTTTGACCAGTGCGGGCCTAAAGAATCATACAGTACAGAAGAAGACCTTTTGCCCATCAAACCTGTACTGCCAAAGCCACACTACACTAATTCCACTTTCCCACATTAGACCCACCCGGCAATGCCCAGGGTGAAAGCTGGTGCAGGCTCTCAGCCTCAGCATGGATTAGAGCTCCAAACCTGAGAGTGGACTCGAACTCCCAGCCTCAGTGTGGACTCGAACTCCCATCCTCAGAGTGGACGCAGGCTCCTGGGCCTCAGTGTGGACGCGAACTCCCGGCCTCAGTGTGGACTCAGGCTCCTGGGTCTCAGTGTGGACTCGAACACCTGGCCTCAGTGTGGCTTTGAACTCCTGGCCTCAGTGTGGCTTCGGACTCCCGGCCTCAGTGTGGCTTCGGACTCCCGGCCTCAGTGTGGCCTCGAACTCCCGGCCTCAGTGTGGACTCGAACACCTGGCCTCAGTGTGGCTTTGAACTCCCGGCCTCAGTGTGGCTTCGGACTCCCGGCCTCAGTGTGGACTCGAACTCCCGGCCTCAGTGTGGCCTCGAACTCCTGGCCTCAGTGTGGACTCAGGCTCCTGGGCCTCAGTGTGGACTCAGGCTCCTGGGCCTCAGTGTGGCCTCGAACTCCCGGCCTCGGTGTGGCCTCGAACTCCCGGCCTCGGTGTGGACTCGAACTCCCGGCCTCGGTGTGGACTCGAACTCCCGGCCTCGGTGTGGACTCGAACTCCTGGGCCTCGGTGTGGACTCGAACTCCTGGGCCTCGGTGTGGACTCAGGCTCCTGGGCCTCAGTGTGGACTCGAACTCCTGGGCCTCAGTGTGGACTCAGGCTCCTGGGCCTCAGTGTGGACTCAGGCTCCTGGGCCTCAGTGTGGCCTCGAACTCCCGGCCTCTAGATGAGTCCTGGTGTGGTCTGGGTTGGAAATCTTGTTAATGCTGAACTCCCATTTCTCTGTTTTTCTAATTTGTTGTGGGACTTTTTATTTATTTATGTTTTGATATTTTTTCCTACGAATTCATACTTAAGAATCTGTACGTATGTTCTTTGGTGCCTACGGTGGCAGCATAAGTGGCGACTTGTAAATTATTCACTGCACTCATGTGACTAGCTGTGACAATAAAGCTAATTCATTCATTCTCATTTATTTGTTCAAACAAGTGGAACATTTCCAAAGGAACATTTACTCTGCAATTTCTCCCCTAAACCTGTCTATCATCTGCTTCTCTCACTCTCTCTCCCTCCCTCTCTCCCTCTCTCTCTCTCTCCCTCTCTCTCCCCCTCTCTCCCTCCCTCTACCCCTCTCTCCCTCCCTCTCCCTCTCTCTCTCCCCTACCCACCCCCTCTCTCTCTCTCTTTCTTTCCCTCTCATCCTGTCTCTCTCTGTCCCTCTCTCTCTGCCTCTGTCTCTCCCTCTCCCTCTCCCTTTCTCGCTCCCTCTCCCCCCTCTCTCCCTCCCTCTCTCTCTCTCCCTCTCCCTCCTCCCTCTCTCCCCCTCCTCCTCTCTCTCCCTCCCTCGTGTAAAGGTGACTTCTCCACTACCCAGCTTTGGCTCTCCTTATGTGGTGAGGTGCCATCTTGATGAGAGAGAGCAGTCAGACTTCACTGTCTTGCCTACCTGCCACATCCTCTTCATTAAACCCACAGGAATTTCAATGCGATGTCGTCTGCAAAGGAGAGAATTGTCAATTGCAAGAAACACCATCCCCGCACCCCCAGGAGTGGAGTTTAAAATGGTTTCAGCAACATTGGTGGTCATTATTGTGTCAAAGTGTATCACAGGCATAGTGTCCGGCCAAGGAAGGGGATTGGTAACCAAAAACACCAGCTGGAAGGTCACCTTTAGGATGGAGAGGTAGGAAAGGGGGAATTCCAGAGGTTTTGGTGGCAAGATGCGCAACCAATGGAACAGGCCCTTCAGCCCATCATGTCTATGCCAAATATGATGCCATTCTAAACTAAACCCATCTGCCTGCAGATGGTCCATGTCCCTTTCTTCCCTGCCTGTTCATGTGTCTGTCTAAACCCCTCTTAAACAGTGATACAAGTCTGGAAGTGGGGTTGTGCACAAGGATTAACAAAAACAGAAGTTGCTGGTAAAGCTCAGCAGGTCCGGCAGCATCTGTGAAGGGAAAAATCAGAGTTAATGTTTCAGGTCTGGTGACCGTTCCTCAGACGTGGGGATTTCTGCAATTCTGAGGAAGGGTAACGGGACCCGAAACGTTAACTCTGCTTTTTCATTCACAGATGCTGCCAGACCTGCTGAGCTTTTCCAGCAACTTCTGTTTTTGTTGCTGATTTTACAGCATCCGCAGTTCTTTCGGTTTTTATTGTATGCAAGGTTTGATTGATCGAAGAATGAATGGTTTGTCGTCACCTGAATTTAGGCATAGAGTCACGTAGCATGGGAACAGTCCTTTCGGTCCACCCAGTCCACGCTGACTGTAGTCCCGAACCAAACTAGCCCCACCTGGCTCCGCTTGGCCCATATCCCTCCAAATATTTCTTATCTATGAACTTATCTAAATGTTTTTTAAACACTGTAACTGCATCTACATCCACCACTTCCTCAGGAAGTTCATTCCAAACACGAACCACTCTCCGTGTAATAAAATTGCCCCTCGCGTCCTTTTCAAATCTTTCTCTTCTCACCTTAAACATACGGCCCGTAGTCTTGAAATCCCCCGCCCTCAGACAAAAAGACACCGAACTGACAAATAACTACAGTGTAGAGTGTAATCTGTCACCACACCCTGGCACCACTTGACTTAACAGAAAATATTAAGACATAAGGTAGGAGCAAATTACTGCAGATGTTGGAATCTGCGCCGAGAACAAAAAAATGCTGGCGATCACAGCGGGTCAGGCAGCATCTGTGGAGAGAGAGATCTGCCGTAGATTCATCTAGATGCAAAATGTTGACTTGTTCTCTCTGTGCTGTGATCCTTTATGGGATGAGGGCATTGCTGGTTTGGCAGCATTTATTGCCCATCCCTAATTGCCCAGAGGGCAGTTCAGAGTCAACCAGATTGCTGTGGGTCTGGAGTCATATGTAGGTGAGACCAGGTAAGGATGGCAGTTTCCTTCCCTAAAGGACATTAGTGAACCAGATGGGTTTTTCCTGACGATCCACAATGCATTCACAGTTGTCATTAGGCCCTTAAGTCTAGATATTTTATTGAATTCAAATTCCACCATCTGCCGCGGCGGGATTTGAACCAAGACCTCCAGAACGTTATCTGGGTCTCTAGATTAACAGTGCAGTGATAATACCACTAGGCCATCCCTTCCCCCCCCCCCCCCATGATTTCCAGCATGTTTTGTTTTCAGTGCAGTTTAAGATAAAAGACTGAAATTCACACTTAAATATGAGTCAAAATAGCATCCTCTACCCCCACTTCTTGTGCTCAGTTTGACATCAGTTTGAGGGTAGAGGGGGGAAGTGGGTGTGGTCTCCGCAACAGGCTCTGGGCCTACCAACGCCCTCCCATTGCGGTCCATTGCAGGAGGACAACTTTGGGCCTACCGCATCGCAGCCAAGGAAGCCCAACTTTCCACCCGATCCCGAACCAAACTGCAGACGCCACCTTCACAGAATCATAGAGTCCCTACTGTGTGGGAACAGGCCGTTCAGCCCAACAAGTCCGCACCAGCCCTCGGCCGACGTTGCCGCGGTGCCGCTCCGCCGCCGCTGGGCCTGCCGACTCTGCCGACGTAGCAGCTGCTGATGCCAACACCAGGTCCTGCGCCCACCCCTCCTCTGCTGCTATCGTACCAGAATTTTCCGGCACGAGTCGACGCTGCGCTCGGTCAACACTGTTGCTGCTGTCGTCGCCATCGAGATCATCACAGGAGGTGAGTGCGAGAAGAAAATAAAAATGAGATAAGAGGGAGGGATAAAGTAAAAATGAAATGAAAAGCAAAAGCAAAGAGGATAGAGTGAACAAGCCCTGAGCTCAGGAACCCTACTGCACTACCATCTTTCCAGAGTTGGAGGAAATTGGAGATGTCTGGTTCAGCCACATCTATACTAAAACCTTAGGGCTGTAAGCTGCCTCAGTGGAAAGTGAGGTGTTGTTCCTCAAGCTTGTGTTGTGCTTCATTGGAACCTCGTCACAGGCCACAGACAGAAATGTTAACGTGAGAGAAAGGAGGTTTATTGAACTGACAACAGCTGGGAGAACAGGGTCATTCCTAAAGACATGGTCACCCAGCCTATGTCTGTTTTTATGACTTTGGTTGAAGGATAAATATTGACTCAGAGATTTGGGGAGAGCTCCCTGTACTTTGACGAGATAGTTCCACAAGATCTTGTGCGTCTCCGTTAAAAGTTGGAGACACAGAAGGTCTCGGTTTCACGAAGGGCTGAGCCTCTGAAAGTGCGGCACTCGCTCCGGAAGGCAGCGCAAGTGTCAGCCTGGATCCTCTTACAAAGTTTTTAATTCAAAGTTCCTTTCTCTAACGCAACAATACCGACCATGTACTCGAAGCCGAAAGAGACTGAGGCACATCATTTCTTTTAAAGAATTGCTGATGTACAATGCTCGATGATCACTTTTTTTTGTTGATGCGCTTCATCCTGCCACAAGGGGGTAATCTAGTACACAGTCCAGAGAGTGGGACACCGTCATTGATATTTACATAGAGCAGGTTGGTGTAGGGACCATATGACAAGCCTGGGCCCAGAATCTGACTTCAAATCCAACCTCAGCAATTCTAGAATTCGAATTTAGTCCCAAATAAAGAAGCGTTAACGTCACCAAATTGTCGTAAATCCACATTTGGACCCGGTACCTTTACCGACTGCAGGGGTTAAGGGCTCTAAGGGCAGGGTAGAGAATGGGAGAAGGGCTGGGGCCTTGGGGCCAGTGTTAGAGAGCGGGGTGGTGGAGACCAGGGGTGGGCTGGAGATTAGAAGCCGTTATTAGGTGGGCTGGCCTGGCTTCTGTCCTCAGGTGGACAGAGGGAGCGCTACAGGGATACCCACAAGGCCTCAGTGGCAAGGTGCGGCATTCCAACAGACACCTGGGTATAACATAGAAACATAGAAGATAGGAGCAGGAGGAAGCCATTTGGCCCTTCAAGCCTGCTCTGCTGTACTACATGATCATGGCTGATCGTCCAGCTCAATAGCCTGATCCTGCTTTCCCCCAATAGCCTTTGATCCCATTCGCCCCAAGTGCTATATCTAGTCGCCTCTTAAATATATTCAATGTTTTGGCATCAACTCCTTCCTGTGATAATGAATTCCACAGGCTCACCCTCTTTGGGTGAAGAAATGTCTCCTCATCTCTGGCCTAAACGGTCTACCCAGAATCCTCACACTGTGACCCCTGGCTCTGGACACACCCACCATCGGGAACATCCTCCCTGCATCTACCCTGTCCAGTACAGTTATAGTTTTATAAGTTTCTAGGAGATCCCTCCTCATTCATCTGAACTCTAGCGAAAACAATCTCAATGCAGTCAATCTCTCCTCATACGTCAGACCCACCATACCCGGAATCAGCCTGGTAAATCTTCGCTGCACTCCCTCGAGAGCAAGAGCATCCTTCCTCGGAAAAAGAGACCAAAACTGCTCACAATATTCTAGGTGTGGCCTACTGCAACAACACATTCCTGCTCCTGTACTCAAAACCTCTCCCAATGAGGGCCAACGTACCATTTCCCATGACCCGTCCAAAGTGGAGGAGGGGCATTTGGGAAGGCGTCGAGCACCTCGAGACTTGCTGTTGGGAAAAAGTGGAAACCAGGCGAAAACAGTGCACTGCCACTCCAATGCCCCACCTCCCCTTCCCACGACCACCCTCTACCCCAAGTGTCACAGAGCCTGTGGAAGCTGCATTGGTCTGCACACCAAATTACAGACTCACCCTGAGAGGGAAAGAGAGTCATCCTCGTCTATGAGGGATCGTCAATAAATGAATGAATTAGGTAGGAGAGCTTGAAAAAGGATTTGCATTTATCTAACACCTTGGGATGTCTCAGAGCGATGCGTGTGTCACTGGTGATTTAGCTTAGTCACTTGCTGACCCAGGGGGCAAGTTCTTTTTTAATTCATTCACAGGACGAGGACATTTCTGGCCAGGGCAACATTTACTGCCCATCCCTAATTGCCCTGAGGGCAGCTAAGAGTCATAGAGTCATACAGCATGGAAACAGACCCTTTGGTCCAACCAGTCCATGCTGACCGTGTTCCCAAACTAAACTCGGCCCACCTGCTTGTGTTTGGTTCATACCCCTCCAAACCTTTCCTATTCATGTACTTGTCCAAATGTCTCTTAAACATGTAACTGTACCATCGTCCACCACTTCCTCTGGAAGTTCATCCCACAGATGAACTGCTCTCTGTGTAAAAAAATTGCCCCTCATGTCTTTTTTAAATCTTTCTGGTCTCTCTTTAAAAATATGCCTCCTAGTCTTGAACTCCCCCACCCTTGGGAAAAGACACCTGCCATTCCCCTTATTTATAGGCTGTCATGAATCGACCACGTTGTTGTGGGAGTCACATGTAGGCCAGACCAGGTAAGGATGGCAGATTTCCCTCCCTAAAGGACATTAGTGAACCACGTGGGTTTTGACAACAATTGACAATGGTCACCGTGAATCCAGAACTTTATGCTCTCCTGAATTCAAACTTCGCCATCTGCCACGATGGGGTTTGAACCCATGATAACAGAACATTTGCCTGGGGTTTATGAGGTACCAATCCAGATATTATCAGGACACCACATTGCCTCGCAAAAGCTCAACTTGTGGTTGTCCTGATGAATGCAAGACAAAGCTCTTTGCCAACCAGTTGATTTCTTCCTTTTTGAGAGCTCCCTTCCAGCGCTGTGGAGATTAGATTTAATTCCTGGAGAACTTGAGGCAATCCCAGAGCATGCTATCCCAGTCTCAAAAGCTTATTATTTCTCGTGTTAAGTGGGTTGTGGTTCTGCGGCAGGGAGAAATAAAGGGCTGCAAGACACTGAGAGGCTTGAAAGGAATCAGGAACAGGCTGCCTTTTATTTAAATAGCTGAACGTGCCACTGTTTGAGATGAATCATTCTGTTTTGGGAACTGGGACTTGAATCCAACTCACTGCTGGGACTACTACTCCCAGAGTGCTTCACAGCTCTGGTCGGTGAATCTTTAATCTCAGTCTGAAACAGGAAGGACCTGATCGTTTAAAAACAAGCTGCTCTCTGGAGGAAACAGTCAGGACGGGAAATGCACTGAACAGGTGGCAGGCTGGGGTTTTTGCTTTTCGTGTTCGATTCTGGGTCATCGTCTTTTTGATCGTGAGCGGACTTGGGAGCAGACCCCTCATCCTGTCTTGGCAATGGAGAACTGGCGGCAGTGTGCCAACTGGCTGATAGAGTGTAAAGTGCTGCCCCCCAACCACAGGGTGACCTGGGCCAACGCTCAGGTCTGCGACTTGGCCTGGGCTCTGCGAGATGGCGTCCTGCTGTGTCAGCTCCTCAACAACCTCCGACCTCACTCCATCAACCTCAAGGAGATCAATCTGCGGCCTCAGATGTCTCAGGTAGGTTCTGTGACCTTGCGTGGCCATGCCCGATTGCCAACGACAGAGCGGTGACTGTCAATGAGACGGTTGTTGAAATATTCAGACAGATTTCACCTCTCTCTCTGTGTCTCCCCAACCCCACCTCCCCCCTACCCCGACCACAAGCAGCTTGGAGAGCTGTTCTCATTTACAGCGATCAGGTCCTTTTGCAGTCTCTCCTTTGAGTGCTGCAATAACTGATTGTAAAAACGGGCTGAGGCCATTCAGCCCCTCAAATCTGTTCTACCGTTAGCAGTCTAAACTCCTTTTGACCCTTGGTTCCTTAGCCCCCACTGCCCTGACCTCGCAAACGGGTGTTAATTTCAGTTTAGAAATGTTTATTAGTTCCCAGGCATTGGACCCCCACCCCGCTCAAAAGACCTGGTTTGAATTTTAAGGATCTGCACACTCCGCCAGCCCCCAAACCTTGTTCTGGACCTCTGCCCAGTTAGAGGAAGTTGTTTCTCTCTGTGCTGAATTCTTTCATTAACTTGAGCGCTGCAATTAGATCACCATTGAACCTCTGCACTCAAGGGAATTCAAGCCTTTTGTCTTTACCATCTGTGTTCAAAGTTTAACCCTTTCTGTTGCTGCTCAGGGCCAGGGTGCTCTTGGTGTGACTGTGAATGGTCTCAGTGCTGTCAGATTACCATAGTCCACCACAGAGAGACCTCACTCAGCGTTGAGCTGAAGGCTGGGTGCAGCAGTAGGGAGGATAATAGAACCCTTACGGTGTGGAAGCAGCCCTTCAATCTACCTCTTCCCTCCCAACAGCTGCCCACCCAAACCCAATCCCCTCCCTTATCCTCGTAACTCTGTATTTCCCATGGCTAACCCATTTCCCATAGCCTGCACATCCCTGGGGCAATCTAGCACAGCCAATCCATCTAACCTGCACATCTTTGGACTGTGGGAGGAAACTGGAGCACTGGAGGAAACCCACGCAGACGCGGGGAGAATGTGCAAACTCCACACAGACAGTCAGCGGAGGATGGAATTGAGCCCGGGTCCTTGATGCTGTCAGGCAGCAGTGCTAACAGCTGAGCCTCTGAGCCACCGCGCCACCCTCTTGGGCAGAGATGAGGATCTCACAGCTCACCAGGAATCCACATTTTGTCCTGGTTGAGATAGGGATTGGCTCCAGAAAGAAATATCCATATCAAGGCTTGTCCATTCACACACCAGGACATTTCCTGTGAGGTGATTCAGTCTTTCTCCTTTGAAGATGGCTTCTATTTTAATTCAGGGAACAGAGGTGAACATGGACCAATTTTATGCTTGTTCATCCATCATCACACAATTCTCTGATGGCGTTGTGTGTTTGGTTTTGAACCAACCTCACTCTTTCCCTCAAATATTTTGAACTCTATTCTCAAAATGACTCTTCTTCGTACGCAACCCAGAGGGCAGGCTATTCCACCATGAAAGCAATCATCATTGTGCCCTATCCTCGTCCCTCTCTCTCTCTCAACCACACGCACACATTCACAATGATCATGAGCTGCAATTCTGTCTAATCCTTCTTCCTGTGTCCAGGCTGAGCCCCGTGATCATCTGCACCAACCCCTGACCGATGGTAATGGCCTGCATTTGTGTAGTGCCTTTGAAATGGTTAAACATCCCAAGGTGCTTCACCTGATTGATTGTCAATCAAAATCTGAAACTAAGCCACGCCAGGAGGTCTTAAGGAGAGTCTTAAAGGAAAAGAGAACGAGAGAAAGAGGTGTTTATCAAGGTAGATCCAGAACTTAGGGTCTATCGAGCCTATAGAAAGGGCGGCCTGCACTGGACTCGATGACAAACCATGAGACATGCATGAGACCAGAATGGAAAGCGGGCATAGGCCCTGGTGACTCGGGAAGCTGGAGGATGATCCACAGATCGGGAAGGAGCCGGGGAGGGGGAGTGGGCGCATGAGGCTACTGAGGGATTTTGCAAACAAGGATGAGAATTTTAACATCCGCGCCTTGGCAGAATGGGCGCTGAGGGTGAAGGAGCAAGGTGAGCGCTGAAAAAGGGTTGGGTTGACTGCGGATGGAAGCCGGGCACCCTTCTGATCAGGGGTTTTGTCAGGATGAGGGCAAGGTTAGGTTTGTGAGGGAGCTCAAAGAACGGTTTGGGAGAAATTATACCCGAGAGGTTAGGGCTAGAAAATTCAATGAACAAAACCTCCTTCTCTTCTTCCTACACCTCTGATAAAGATGCTGACTGGGGGGACGAGACTGTCCTGTCTCACATCTGTGATTTCTGAGCAATCTGTCTCCCACGGACAGGGAGGGATAACTGTGCTGCGAGTAGGAGGGAAAACTTGCTGCTAGGACACTTAATTACAGAGCTCGGTGGGCTTTACTGGAATGATGACAGGGATTGATTGGAAGCTCTCAGAATGAGAGACTTGAGAGAGAACAGCTTGTTTTCAACGGAGCAGGCCACCCAAACAGCATCTAGTTTCCTTTGAAATTTGCGAAAATGAGAAAAAAAACAGCTACTGGCGTAGTAAATGATCAGGGGTGGGGGCTGGGGGAGACACAGAATCAGGAGTTAGAGATAAAACTGTGACATTGTCGTTAGGAGATTGTGACGGGGATGGGAGGGAGGAGGCAATGCTTCTTCTGAAGGGGCAATGAGGCACCTTTTGTAAAGGTGTAGGGAGAATGGGGTCAGTCAGGTCCATTTTAACAAAACAGCCGGTATGGGAAAGCAGGAAACTAGCGAGGTACACCGATCTTCACATTTAAAAAACATAATTCAAATATATACCCTATTCATTAAAAAAAATCTTTATATACACGCAGTCACTAAAGTAGTTTGGTTCTGTACAGTAGCATATGAAGAAACAAACAAACATTGGAGTTTGACTCTATCCAGCAAACAAACCTGACCTGAAGCGTTAACTTTCCTGCTCCTCTGATGCTGCCTGGCCGGCTGTGTTCCTCCGGCTCCACACTGTGTTAACTCTGACTCCAGCATCGGCAGTTCTTTCTATCTCTGCGTTTGTTACTTTACAAGATTGTTCGTACACATATGTGAGCAAGGGATATAAATCTTCACAGCACATTCATCTGTGTCTCTCTTGTTGCTTTTGTCCCCCGTGTCTCTGGAGGAGAGAGGACGATGCTTGGTCAGGGTGAGCACACTTTGTTTGAGGCCACCCCGGCACCGACTGAAGCATTCACTGGGATAGCATTCACTTCTGCAATCAAATGATTTTAAATGTGATCAAAGCCTCACTGCTCTAGCCCTAAACAATGTACAACTTCCTCATAGTCCATGTTGTCGGGTAACAGCATTGTGCATCTTATTAAAGGGCAAGGAACAATACCTCACTGGAGATCAGCACTCTAAGTCATCATTGCAAAGTCCTTTGCATTTCGTGTTAGGTCAAAGACCAAAGCTACACCCCAGTTAAAAATACTGGGCCTTAAGGCGTGGCCAATAAAA
The DNA here is from genome assembly GCA_024137785.1 of Ginglymostoma cirratum. Classification (NCBI taxonomy): domain Eukaryota; kingdom Metazoa; phylum Chordata; class Chondrichthyes; order Orectolobiformes; family Ginglymostomatidae; genus Ginglymostoma; species Ginglymostoma cirratum. The sequence continues at coordinate 13,538,003 of JAHRHZ010000277.1, read as the reverse complement.
TAGTTATGGCACTGTAGTTGCATAGGGAAAGGGAGATGATTGGTGGTGGTTTAACCTGAGGGTCACCACATCTCAGGCAAAAGGGAGAAGTTGGAAATCACAGAATCCCTACACTGTGGAAGCAGACCATTCAGCCCATATCAACCCTCCAAAGAGCATCCATGCAGACCCACCCCTCCTATCCCTGTAACCAAACATTCCCCATGGCCGCTTAGTCTACACGTCCCTGGACCCTATGGGCAATTTAGCACAGCTGATCCATCCTAACCCACACATATCTTTGGACTGTGGGACAAAACCCACACAGACACAGGGAGAATGTGCAAACTCCACGCAGACAGCCACCTGAGGCTAGAATTGAACCCGGGGTATTAGTGATGTGAAGCAGCAGTGCTAACCGCTGAGCCACTCTGCTGCCCTACTTTGGGATTCTCCCCATACAAAAGAGGGAAGCGGATAAATTGTATTGAACGAGACATGGTAACCTCAGCTGGTGCGGGAATTGAACCCATGCTGTTGGCATCAAGCTGGTTTGAGTAATGCCAACCAGCTAGGTCCCAACAGCAATGGGACCAGCCAACAGCTACTCATGCCTTGGTCTCATTCATTTTGTGAATTGTGACATTTTGCGGGAAGGACAGCAATATTGTGAGCACGTGTTCCCACACTCTGGAGTTGATGTGGCTAACACAGGAAGGCTAAGGGAAGTATGGCCTGCAGGCTCAGATGCAGGAATGCTGGTTCGAACGTTGAGTACTGTCTGAAATATTGAAACGGCACGTGTGGGATTGATGTTCCCTGTTGGGGTTGTACGGTGGATCATATACAATTTGTGTCCGATGTGCAGTTTCCGAAATCTGGCACCCTCACAGCACAGACTGCGCTGGAATGTTTGGATTTTCCTGGGATTTGTATGGCCACCCAAATCATTCAACAGGCTTCACAGGGACAGAGAGAAACATGGTGGCTCAGTGGTTAGCACAGCTACTGCATGATGCCAGGTAATCCAGGTTCAATCCTAGCCTCGGGTGCCTTTCTGTGTGGAGTTTGCACATTCTCCATGTGTCTGTGTAGGGTTTCCTCTGGGTGCTCTGGTTTCCTCCCACAGTCCAAGGATGTGTAGGTTAGGTGGAGCGGCCACGCTACATTGCCTTGTAGTGCCCTGAGATGTGTGGGTTAGATGGGTTAGCGATGGGAAATGCAGGTTTACAGGGATAGGATGAAGATGCCCTTTGGAGGGTTGGTTTGGACTTGAGGGGCCAAATGGCTCGCTTCCACACTGTGGGGATTCTATAAATATCAGGTTTCTGATCATTTCCCCTGAAGAGAAGCAGGTATGGTGCCATCTGGACATTCTCATTAGATGAACAGGCAGCAGTGTGTCTGGAGAAGGATGGTAGCAAGCAAGAAATCCAATAGGACTCAGATCCTGGAGTGCAGTCAGATCTTATTGCATCCATCCTCTGGGGTCCGTTAGGTATTGCCTCTTCACTCCTGTGTCCTGGGAGCGGTGCTCGAGAGAAAATAGTTTGGAATTCTCCCCATACAAAAGAGGGAAGCAGATGAGCCGTATTGAAAGCAACATGCAATGGTCTTTTTGGTCAGACATATTATGACAATCATCTGGAACAGGTGGGACTTGAACTCAGATCTCCTGGCTCAGATGTGGGGACTCTACTACTGCACCACAAACAGATGATCCAATTATGGATTTTGTCGTTGCTGTGATGTGGAGGTGCCGGTGGGGTGGACTGGAGCAGGCAAAGTCAGAAATCACACGACACCAGGTAGTCCAACAGGTTTATTTGAAATCGCAAGCTTTCAATCATTACTTCACCTGACAAAAGGAGCGGCGCTTCGAAAGCTTGTGGTTTCAAAGAAACCTGTTAAACTATAACCTGGTGTCGTGTGATTTCTGACTTTGCCGTTTCTTGTGACAGCTTGCTGTGCTTAAATTGGCTGCTATGTTTCCCAGACTACGTTTCATTGACTGTCATGCACTTTGGCAGGTCCTGGTTATGTGAAAGGTCATGTATAAATGAAGCAGTTTTTAAAACCTACAAGGCGACAACAGTAGGGGGATTAGAAAGAGTTTGATTTTTACATTTAGAATGATATCTACCACCAGTTAAACACCAACTGGGCATGCATAGAAGATTCAGACGTATAAAAAGACCATTGTTCCAAATTTCTAGAACCCTCGTTGCATGTCCCTTTCAACTTTCGTCTGCTTCTGTCTTTTGTATGGGAAGAATTCCAAAGCATTACCAGAACAATCAGTGTTTTCTGATAAATCATTGCTCTTCAGGGACGGAATATTAATAATATTTTGACCATCCCTCCTGGCTCGTGCTAGTGATCATATTGCAACACTGTTCTTGCCAGTACGGAGTCTGGTAATCATACTTCCAAACTGTGACGGTTACAGTAATGGGAGGTCACTATAGGGAAGGATGTTGTGAAACCTGAAAGGTTTCAGACAAGATTTACAAGGATGTTGCCGGGGTTGGAGGGTTTGAGCTACAGTGAGAGGCTGAATAGGCTGGGGCTATTTTCCCTGGAGCGTTGGAAGCTGAGGGGTGACCTTATAGAGGTTTATAAAATTATGAGGGGCAAGGATAGGGTGAATAGCCAAGGTATTTTCCCCAGGGTAGGGGAGTCCAAAACTTAGATGGCATAGATTTAAAGCATTTGGGTAAAGATTTAAAAGGGGTCTAAGGGCCAATGTTTTCATACAAAGGGTGGTGTGTGTATGGAATGAGCTGCCAGAGGAAGTGGTGGAGGCTGGTACAATTACAACATTTAAAAGGCATCTGGATGGGTGCATGAATAGGAAGGGTTTAGGGGGATATGGGCAAAATGTTAATTGGATTAGATTAATCTGGTATATCTGGTCAGCATGGGTGAGTTGGACTGAATGGCCTGTTTCCGTGCTGTATATGATTATGACTCTACAACTCTTAGGCATCCCACCCAGACACTACATCCTGAGAGACACTCTGTGATCTTAAAACTGAGGATTAGTCCTCATCCTTGTTTTTGAGATCATACCATGTCTCACTCTGCTCTGTAACTTCCCTTCCCTGGTCCCACAACTATATGAAATCTCTGGGCTCCTCCAAATTGCAGCCTCATGTGCAACCCTGATTTTAATCTTTCCACTGTTGGCAGGATTGCCTCGGTCATGAGCCCTTCTTAAACCTCATCCCCCTAAATCACCTCCTGGAGGATGCTTCTCATGCCTGCCCAATCGTGTCAAGTTTGGTCTGATTATGTCCTTGTGAGGACTCTTTGGGTGAAGTGAAAAGCGCTATAAGAATGCAGGTTGCTATTTTGGTCAGCTAGCTGGAAGGACATTGTAAGCTGGCCCTCTGGAGGGTACACATCCTCAGTCGACATCGCTGTGATGTTGTTAACGGCATCCCAACAATAAAACCAGGCGCAAAATCTTTTCTCGACAGTCGAGGAAGACTTTTATCTCTCGGAAGAATCTGTGGAATTCCTTATTGCAGAAGGCTGTTGGGGCTGGGTTATTCAGTATATCCAAGGCTGAGAGGGACAGATTTTCAATCAGTGAGGGAATCGAGGGTAATGTGGAAGAGGCAGGGAAATGGAGTTGGGGATGATCAGATCAGCCACTGAATGGCAAAACAGACTCAATGGGCCAAATGGCCTACTTCTGCTCCTATTGTTTTAGTTTAGAGAAAATGAAAAGTCATGTAATTGTTTGGTAATACTGAGTAATGCTGAAGAAACAGACATATTTTCTCAAAGCTTTTCAACTTGCACTCATCAGGACAAAACACAAGAATACCAATTCAAGGGAAAGCGTTGGCTTTCCCCTTATATGTATATTGGTATTGTCATGAGTTGACCTGATGAGTGTAAAATGGAAAGCTTTGAGAAAATACGTCTTTTTGTTTTAGTAATACTCAAGGAAAATCCTAGCCGCAAATTAACTAGTTACCTAAAGGGCTAGCCATAATGTAACAGAAAATAAGTTTCAAAGGTTACTGAGATAATAGGAACTGCAGATGCTGAAGAATCTGAGATAACAAGGTGTAGCGTTGGATGAACACAGCAGGCCAAGCAGCATCAGAAGAGCAGGACGGCTGATGTTTCTGAAGAATGGTCTAGGCCCGAAACATCAGCCTTCCTGCTCCTCTGATGCTGCTTGGCCTGCAGTGTTCATCCAGCTCTGCACCTTGTTATTTCAAAGGTTACTTATTGAATGAAATTAGATTTGGTTTTGGATGGAGATGGACATACCAACCCCCTGTGGTGCTCACTGGTCAGCGAAGCTCTGGAGCAAAGCAGTGAATGCTGCGCGCTCCTATCCCAGAGACGTCTGGTCACCACAGGGGGCTGTTATATCCATCTCCCTCCAAAACCAAATCTAATTTCATTCAATAAGCATCCTGTGAAGCTTGCTTTTTGTTACAGTAGTGGGGTGGTTCTTTCATTAATCTATTAATTTGGTTAGGATTTGACTATTACTAAAACAAAAAGATATATTTTCTCAAAGCTTGTAACAAAAATGTGAACGAAACGCAAACAAAATTAATATGTCATTTTAAGTGGACATGATGTATTCCTGCAGTGCCAACTGGTCTCTGAAAGTCTCAACTGTACTAATGCACGTTGTGTATTCCAGGCAGGTGAAAGCAATGGTATACCATGGATCTGTACTAAGCAGTAAGCTTTAGTGTCTACCTCTACCTAAAGGCAGGTCTTCGGCACATTGTCTGGTGCTGCTTCACCCTGAGCCATTTTTCTCTTGGCTGCTTATGTTGCCTCCTCTGCCAGGGGCAGGGAGAGTGGAAACATCACCTCACACTGACCATCTAGCCAACTGAGTTAGCAAGCTCCCCATCACCATCACTAAGCCTTTCTTCATACTCACTGAACAGGAGGCAATGGCCTGGTGGTCTTATCGCTGACCTATTAATCCAGGAATCTCAGCTAATGTCCGGAGGATCCGGGTTTGAATCTTGTCATGGCAGGTGATAGAATTTGAACTTTAATAAAGTTTTTAAAAATCTGGAATTAAGAACCTACTGAGTAACCGTTGTTGAGGGAATACACTTCAGGCTCACTACTGACCTGCAAGGAAAGGAGATCTGCCCTCCCCACCTGGTCTGCCTATGTGTGACTCCAGATTGTCCTTGACTCTCAACTGCCCTCTAAAATGGTCTAGCAAGCCCCTCAGTTCAAAGCCAGCTAGGGATGGCCAACAAATGCCGGCCAGCCAGCAACTCCCACACATTTGCTTTCTTTTCCTTAAAAAAAAAGAGATATTTTCCAACCAACGTGTTCAGGGATGTTAAGACTCACCTTCTGGAGGAGGATGGACTTGAACCTAGACCTCCCAGCACAGAGGTCAGGACACTACCACTGCACCATAAATAACCTGCCAAAGACAGTTCGAATCATAGAATCCCCTACAGTGTGGAAATAGGCCAGTTGGCCCATCAAGGCCACACTGACCCTCCAAAGAGCATCCCACCCACACCCGCCCTATCCCTATAACCCTGCATTTCCCATGGCCAACGCACCTAACCTGCACATCTTTGGAATGTGGAAACCCACACAGACACAGGGAGAAGGTGCAAACACCACACAGTCACCCGAGCGTGGAATTAAACTCAGGCTCTTGGTGCTGTGAGGCAGCAGTGCTAACCACTGAGCCACTGTTAATCTCATTGACATTTATCTTTAACCTTGACAGTACAATGAATGTATCACAGACAGTCACAGAATACCACGATGGCAGACTCACTGGCAGCAGTGACTACGAACAATATCAACAGCAGGGATTGCCTCAGGGTAAATTATGTGTCCTCAGATGGTGCTTCACTCTGTGTTTACAGAAGTTGAGATTTTAAATGAAAGTGAAACATACAGAGGAGCTACAATATGGAACAGAGTATTTTCTTTGCCACAATTGAGGAACTTATGCATGTTTCACCAACCTAAATTTATTGCATTTGCATGATGCACTATAATGGTAAACATTTCTCAAAATAAAACTTAATTACTGACGGGATCTGTGTAATTGAATCAACCAAACTGAAAGGCCTAAGTGGGCTGAAGGGAGACACCGGCAAGATTATTAAGTGTCACGGAAGAAAATAGCGAGAATCATGAAGAAGTGGGTCAGGTTTTCAGATGACTGTAAAGCAAGCTTGGCTATTAATGAGGGAGGAAAGCTGGGAGTTTGAAGGCCTGCAATTTGTCTCCAACTCTAACCTCCTTGTTTATCTACCCATTTCTTGGTGCACCATTAGCAACCTATCAGAGAGACCTAGGGGTTCAGGTACGTAATTCTTTGAAGTTTGTGTCGCAGGGTGGTTAAGAAGGTGTTTAGCACACTTGCCTTCATTGCTCAGTCCTTTGAATATAGGAGTTGGGATGTCATATTGACGTTGTACAGGACGTTGGTGAGGCCACTTCTTGAGTACCGTGTGCAGTTCTGGTTACCCCATTGCTCCCTGAACCTCCTTACTCCCCTCCCCCAATACCCCACTTTCTGCCCACTTTTGAAATTGACCCTTTGAGCCTACTTCAATGAGCAAGACCTGCTCTAACACGTCAGTACATAGCTCAGGTTCCAGGGTGTTTTCTGCCGCACAAGCTCCTTGTGAAACTTGCAAATTTATAAAGGTGCTACACCAAGATGAGTTGTTGTTGTAAGCACTGGAATTGGGAGATGCTGTGGTGGCATTGGATGTGAATGCTGAAAACTCCAGGGTGTAAGAGGAAAGTTCTGACGAGCTGAGGCTATGGAAGTTTTGGTAAGACTGAGAATTTTAAAAGATTGCCTCAGGGTGGGAGATGCTGGGAGTTGGAGTTGAGATTAAATGCCATCACTTGTGCCTCTGCAGAGTTCAATGATTGAGCTCCAACAGCTATCCCCATAACAGGAGCAAGAAAGAAGTCTTTGATGAGCTTATTCTCAACAAGGGACTGAATGAATGAGGGTGTTATGACTCTTATGACTTTCTTGAGGCTCCATTTAATTCCAATTCCACAGAGCAATGAGCTAAATTCCAATCCGACCTCGGGAAATTTGGATTTTTCTCTCTCAGTGTGTTGCCTTCCTCGAGTTGTTTATTGAGCGGGTGGGAAAACACAAAGATTTGCATTTCTCCTGCACTTTACACTCCAGCCAATGAAGCACTTTTTAAAATAGTTGTTGCACGTAGCAATCGATTTGCATGAATCAAGTTTCCACGAACTGCAAAATGATCATGGCCAGATCGTCTGTTTTTGTGATGTACAGGGTACAGGGATAAAAATTAACCAGCAGGTTGGGGAGAGCTGCCCTGCCTAGACAGCACCTTGGAATCTATCACATCCACACAATGAGCATGGATCAGGCGGTAAATTCACCTTGTTTAGAATCATAAATTCCCTACAGTCTGGAAGGAGGCCATTGGGCCCAGTGAATCCACACCAACCCTGTGAAGAGCATCCCACTCAGACCCACTCCCCTACCCTATCTCTATAACCCTGCATTTCCCATTGGCTAATCCACCCAGCCTGCACATCTCTGGACACGACGGGCAATTTAGCATGGTCAATCCACCCTAACCCGCACATCTTGGGACTGTGGGAGGAAACTGGAGCATCCAGAGGAAACCCAGGCAGACACGGGGAGAATGTGCAAACTCCTCACAGGGTGAGGCAGCAGTGCTAACCACTGAGCCACCGTGCTGCCCAGTTTAATACGTGTGTCTTTTCTATTTAAGACTCACTAGCCGTTTCCTTTTCCTATTGTAAACCGGGAAGGCTCTTACATACGGGCAAGGACTGAGGATAGTGGTAGCAAGCTATCCAAACCATAAGCTGGTACTAGCTGGCATGACAGTGGTATTAAATAAATCAAAGAACTGCCGATGCTGGAAATCTGAAACAAAGACAGAAATTGTTGGAGATGGTAAGAACTGCCGATGCTGGAGAATCTGAGATAACAAGGTGTAGAGCTGAATGAACACAGCAGGCCAGGCAGCATCAGACGAGCAGGAAAGCTGTCGCTTCTTTATTCTGAAGAAGGGTCCAGACCCAAAACGTCAGCTTTCCTGCTCCTCTGATGCTGCCTGGCCTGCTGTGTTCATCCAGCTCTACACCTTGTTATCTTAGAAACTGTTGGAGAAGCTCAGCAGGTCTGGTAGCATCTGTGGAGAGAGAAAAAGCAGAGGTCGGTGACCCTTCCACAGTACAGGACTTCAAACATTAACTCTGCCTTCTCTCTCCACTCCGACTCACTGAGTTCCTGTAGCAATTTCTGTTTTGGTTTCAACGAGTGATGTCAAGAACTACGTTACTACATTGACTGTAACCTTCACAGCGCTACCTCCACCCAACCGCACCCCCCCCCTCCCCAACCAATTGCTCCCTTGTCATTCATATTCACCGAAAAAGTAAAGACACGTGACTTCCTGTGTGGTATATAAAAGCCAATAGTCCCTCATACACAGTCCCAGTGACCACCCCATCCCCCATCCGTGTTGTGGGAATTTGCATTAAACCTCTCAAGAACAGTGCTGTCTTTTTGCGATCAAGCCACAACCTTTGGTTAGAGCTGTTCTGCTGGTCAGTGACTCATTTCAAGCGTGTTACTAATAATGAGCCAAACACTGCACATATTGCGATGTGACCATACACAATCCCCCCATGACAGGACTGAACCACAGCTGACCAGGATCACCTTTCTGTGGCAGAGCCTTAAACTTCTCACTGACTCACAGGACTTAGGTAACGCTTATAAAAATGCGAGTTCACTTTGTAACGTCCTGGGGTGGTCGCATGCTGGAGCCGTAACGGAGCTGTTGAGTGATTGAACATAAGAAATATGAGCAGGAGTAGGCCATCCGGCCCATCGATCCTGCTCCACCATTCAATAAGATCATGGCTGATCTTTTCATGGACTCAGCTCCACTTACCCGCTCTCACATCGTAACCCTTAATTCCTTTGCTGTTTAAAAATCTGGTCTCTTTGCTTGAGAAAGGATGTGCTGGCACTACAGAGGAAGGAGAGGAGGGCCACTAGGTTAATTCTGGAGTGGAGAGGGTTGGCTTATGAGGAGAAATTGAGTAGACTGGGTCTATACTCATTGGAATTTAGAAGTATGAGGGTGGATTTTATAGAAATGTAAAATTTTGAAGGGAATAGATAAGGTAGAAGCAGGGAGGTTGTTTCCACTGGTGGGTGAAACTAGAACTAGGGGGCATAGCCTCAAAATAAGGGGGAGCAGGTTTAGGACTGAGTTGAGGAGGAACTTCTTCACTCAAAGGGTTGTGAATCTATGGAATTCCCTGGCCAGTGAAGGAGTTGAGGATACCTCATTGGATGTTTCTTTAATTGGAGCAATGAACCTCTATCAAAGATGAAAGAAAGAATTGAAAAGCTGATGTTAAACTTATGTAAACTCTTGGTTCGATCACACTGAGATATTGAGTATAGTGCTGGTCTCCATGTTACAAAAAGAGGAGATAGATACACTGGTGGAATGGTTAAAAAAAGTCTTAAAATGAGGATATGCCAACCGCAAGGCTTGAGCAGATTTGTTCTGTTTCTCCCCTCTACAAAAAAAACAGAAGTTGATGAAAACTGACAGAGGTCTGTAATTTTTAGAAATTCTCTCTTGGAGTGCGGACATCACTAGCTAGGCCAGCATTTATTGCCCATTTCTAATTGCCTAGAGGGCAGTTAAGAGTCAACCACATTGCTGTGGGTCTGGAGTCACATGTAGGCCAGAATAGGTAAGGATGGCTGGTTCTTCCTTCCTCGGGGACATTAGTGAACCAGATGGGTTTTTACAACAATTAACAATGGTTATTATTCGACTAGATTTTAATTACAGATTTTTTAAACGTAGAAAACAGAAGTAGACCATTTGTCCCTTCAGACCTGCTCCACGATTTAATATGATCATGGCTGATCATCCATTTCAGCACCCTCTTCCCTCACCATATTCTTTAACCCCTTAGAGCTATATCCAACCCCTTTCAGTGAAATCGCATTTCGCTATGGACCAGGGTTGGAATTGAGGCCATGTCTTCAGAACATTACTCTAGACACCACTGTCTACCCATGAAATATGAGGAGGGTTGATAGAGGAGATGCAGCAATGTTTCCACTCATGGGGCAGCCCAGGGCTGGGTCTTAAGTGTCAGATATTCACTGGTAAATCCAATAGGAAGTTCACAGGAGAAACATCTCTACCCAGGGCATGCTACGAATGTGGAACTCGGTACCACAGGGAGTAGTTGAGGTGAATAACAGAGATGTATTGAAGGGGAAGCTGGATAACCTCAAGAGGGAGAAAGGAGTAAAAGGCAAAATATGAGATGAAACGAGCCAAGAGAAGGCTTGTGTGGAGTCTTTTTAGTTGGTATGCCCTTGTGCTGTAATAATTCTGTCTACAATTGGATTGGAAATGACAGGAAAAGATTTGGAACCATAACCCATGACCATCTGTTCCACACAGGCCCGCATTGGGCTGGATTTAAAGGAGGTGACCAGGGTCCTGTCTACCGGGTGAAATTAACTGCTACTCAGGCACTTAACTGGATGAGAGAGGGCCGTCTCCCAGATCGAGGACCCTGGTGGGATTGGCAGGGAATGCAGAGTTTGTGTCCACCAGCCGGCCAAACAGCGAGGAGCTGAAAGCTCTATTGAATAGCAGCGCTATTGGGGGAAATGGGTTTAGACTCGCCACCCAGGATTGTCACAGTCCGGAGGCGATGCAGGGAGATGTTGTGTAAGGTAATTGTTCTGAAAGGGTTAATGTCAAAGGCTGCATCAGGCTCCTCCCAGTCTGATGATATCATATGACCTTGGTTGGAGGATCAGGAATCCACCTTGAGATCCTGATGAGGTCGGATGTGTCATTCCTGGTTCCTTGAATTCCTAGTTACTATGCCTAACCAGCCAATGTAACTTGTACCCATTGATACCATGCAATCTTATTGTTAAAACAAATATTTCTTGTGAGGACTCACCAGTGATTCATCCTGAACCGCTGTTGACCAGAAAGGCCCTTTGACCCAGTAGACCAAGGAGGACTTGTGGCAGCTCTCTACCCCAACAATAAGCTGGTCGGAGTAGTTTTCACAACACATCGGACAGGAGGCTGTGTGTTGCAAGAGGGGTCATGGATCAGCAAAGACCACTTCTACTCAAAAGCTGGGCCCCTTCAATCTGAGGTCCTTTCAACGATGGACTTCCCCAGTAGACCAGGAGCAAGCCCACGTGACAAGCCAGTACACACCTCGGGCAGCGGATGGGGGAGGGTGAATACCAGTGGCAGAGGGATGGGGACATGAATTGGGATTTGATTCTCCACTTAAAGGTCTCTATTGGTGGTTAGGTGGGAAGCATTCTCCCCTGGGGTTTAATTGGGGCAGCAACAGAAAACCCGTGGGTCCCCACCCTCCGAGATAGCAAGAACTGCCGATGCTGGAGAATCTGAGATAACACAGTGTGGAGCTGGATGAACACAGCAGGCCAAGCAGCATCATAGGAGCAGGAAAGCTGACATTTCAGGTCGGGACCAAACATCAACTTTCCTGCTCCTCTGATGCTGCCTTGCTTGCTGTGTTCCTCTGGTCCCCACCCTGCATTCTCTGACCTGATTAAACTCCCAGAACCCCACCTCACCACCAATGCTGCCTGCAGGGTGGAGGGTGGGGAGGTGTGGAATGGCGTTGGATTCCTCCCATTACATCCCAAATTATTTCTACACTGGCTTTGGGAAGTGGTGTGTCTTTCAGGTGGCCAGCCTATGGAAGGTTACAGTCCCCTTGCTGACCCATTACTCCATGTTAATCTGTAGGTCCAAAAGAAGGAGGCCGTTCAGCCCCTCTGGGGCATTCAGTGATGCAGTTATGATCTGAATTGAAGCCCCATTCACCAATTGGGGTACTAACCTTTAATCCCCTCAAGCCTTACGTCAGATTTAAAACTCTCAGATGACCCACGGTTTTTGCGGAGAGCTCTCTACTGGCCTTGTGGAAGTGTTTCCTGACACCGCCCCTGAACAGCCTGGCTCTTAATCTCCTGTCCTCTTCTTCTGGGCTTCTCCGGCTACTACTAGAGCGCATCATTTCTGTCTGTCTAATCACACACACACTCAAGCTCATGTATTCCCGCACACATACACATCAACACACACAAACGTTCACATATGTACACATACACACTCACACACAAACGCACATGCAGACATACATACGCATACTTACACACACTCACGCGCGCACACACACGCATTCACTCACACACACAATCTCACACACACACTCTCACGCACACTCACTCACACACACACACTCTCACACACTCACTATCACACACACTCACTCACACGCACACAATCTCACACACACACTCTCATGCACACTCACTCACACACACACTCACTCTCACACACTCACTATCACACACACTCACTCACACGCACACTCACTCTCACACACACTCACTCTCACACACAGTCACACGCACACTCACTCACACGCACACTCACTCTCACACACTCTCACACATGCTCACACACAGTCACACACACTCACACACACACACTCACGTGCACACTCACTCACACACACTCACTCTCACACACACTCACACACACACTCACACACACACATACTCACACACACACACTCACTCTAATACACACACACAAACACTCACACACACACATTCACACAGACACTCTCACAGACAGACTCACTCTTACACGCACTCATTCGCACACACACTCACTCCCACACACACTCACTCTCACACACACTCACTCTCACACACACTCACTCACACGCACACTCACTCTCACACACTCACTCACTCAC
>JAHRHZ010000277.1:13512375-13525132 GCA_024137785.1 Ginglymostoma cirratum | reverse complement strand
CACACGCACACTCACTCTCACACACTCACTCACTCACACGCACTCACTCACACGCACACTCACTCACACGCACACTCACTCTCACACACTCACTCTCACACACTCACTCACTCACACACGCACTCACTCACAAGCACACTCACTCCCATACCCTCCAAGGGTCACCACCACCAATGTGTGCACGGCAAGATCCTGCAGCCCAGTTTAAAGCTATTATTGATGATGGCTTTCGGGGGGGTTAAATGTTGACCCTGTGCTGCTGTGAGGGCAGAACCTCCCACCTCTTCTTCACAATGGTACTGTGGAATCATTTCAAGCGAGAGAGGGCTTGATGTCAGCCTAGGTTCTGTAGTGGGACATAAAGCCACAGTGTTTTGCTGCAGCCACTGAACCAGAGCTGACACAGAATGCAAGCAACAAGACTGAAACCAAGAGCTTGCCAATGCCTGCACCAGGTTTCAGAACAAATTTGCAGATTTCTCAGCAACCTTCTCTTTAAATCATGTCATCTTAAAAGTCTGGCACACAGTTAAGTAATTCACAAATACCGGTGCCTCAGCTCAGTATAGGCTGAAAATGATTCAGTTCCTCTTCCTCCATTTCGACAGTTTCCTCATAATCAGAGGCAGCGTGTGCAAAGTTTTGTAGAACATGCTTCTGCGAGGTGCGGGGAGTGAGGAAGGCAGCTAGCTGGGTTCCTTTGCACACTGTTAATACACAACAAAGTGGAAAACTACCCTTACGCATCAGTCATGGACTCAGAGAGTGCTCTGATTCTGATGTTGCGATGTTAGAAAACATAGATACATGGGCTTTAAACCTGCACATTGCAGTGCAGAGAAAATTAAATCCTGCAAAGGACTTGAGGAAAAACCAGTAGAACTTGTTAAAAACCAAAAGAACTGCAGATGCTGTAAATCAGGAACAAAAACTGAAGTTGCTGGGAAAACTCAGCAGGTCTGGCAGCATCCATGAAGGAGAAAACAGAGTTAATGTTTCGGGTCCGGTGACCCTTCCTCAGCACTCAATAGAACTTGTTAATGCTTTTCAAAAAAAAATCTGTTCAGATGTGCCTCCTGACACTACCGCTGTGCCACAAGAGCCCATAGCTAACACATACAGGTCTGATTTCTCTTGAACATCTTAGAACAAGGATCCAGTTTGATCATATGTTCATTTCCATAGTATTACTGAATCATAGAATTCCGACAGTGTGAAAGCAGGCCATTCAGCCCATCCCAACCCTCTGAAGAGGAACCCACCCCCCCTATCCCAGTGTGCACGCACGCGCGCTTGTGTGTGTCTGTGTAAGTGTGTGTGAGCAAACGTGTCTGTGTGTGTGTGCTTGTGTGTGCGTGCATGTGTATGTGAGTGTGTCTGTGAGCGTGTGTGTGTGTGTGCATGTGTGTGTCTGTGAGTGTTTGTGTGAGTGTGTGTGCGTGCGTGTGTGTGTGAATATGTGTGTACAAGTGTGTGTGCATCTGTATGTCTGTGAGTGTGTGTGTCTGTGAGTGTGTGTCTGTGTTTGTGTGTGTGTATGTGTGTGTGAGTGTGCCTGTGTGAGTGTGTGTATGTGAATGAGTGTCTCTGTGTGTGACTGTGTGTGTGTGTGTGTGTCTGTGAGTTTGTGTGTGTGTGTGTGTGTGTGTGTGCGCGCATGCGTGCGTGTGGGTGTGTGTGTATGTCTGTGAGTGTGTGTGAGAGTATGTCTGTCAGTGTACGTGTGTGTGTGAGCGTGCAGGTCTGTGAGTGTGTATGTGTGTATGTCTGTGAGTGTGTGTGTGTATGTGTGTGTGTGATTGTGTGTGTGCGTGCGCCTGTCGCTCTGTGTGTGTGTGTATGTCTGTGAGCGTGTGTGTGTGTGTGTCTGTGTGTATGTGTGTGAGTGCGTGTGTGTGTGTGTCTGTGTGTGTGTGCACGTGAGTGTGTGTGTGTGAATGTGTTTGTGCGTGTTTGTGTGTGCGCATGCGTGTGTGTGTGTGTGTGTGTGTTTGTGCATGTGTGTGTGTGTGTGTATGTGTATGAGTGTGTGTGTGTGTGGATGTGTGTGTGTGTGAGTGTGTGTGTGAGTGTGAGTGTATGTGTGTGTGTGTGATGAGGGGATTGGAGGGTGTTGGGACGCAGTGGTGGGAAATGGAGACAAAGCCCCATGCGTTGTTCGGTAATGAGAATCTTGGGATGCCACATTGGCCGGACAGGCTCCTCAGGGAGGTATTGCTTCATGGGTTAGGGTGGCAGTGCCCATTCCACTTTTATCCTTCCACCTCCCATCCTGAACCGGCCAGCCCCTTCCCCTCCCCCTCTCGCATTGGTCTACCATCCAGTCGCGCTGCCAACTGGGATAGGAGGTAGGCACCTTCCTGGGAATGGACTACTGGGGCTTGGCCCACGCCCGACAATCCACCACTGCTTTCACAAGGAACTAACAAAATTGTTCAAATGAATTATTTAATGCTCCTACTGTTTGGATTGTGGAGAATTGTTTTTAAAATTATGGGATGCAGGCATCACAGGAAAAGCCAGCATTTGTCACCGTCCCTATTTGCCCTTGAGCTGGGTGGCTAGCTTGGCCATTTCAGGGGGCAGTTAAGAGTCAAACACATTGCTCTGGGTCTGGAGTCACGTGTAGTCCCAGACCAGGTGAGGATAAGGACAGCAGATTTCCTTCTCCAAAGGACATTAGGGACTCAGATAATAACGGTTGTCATGGGCATTATTACAGAGACTTGCGTCATATTTATCTTTTTTTGAAATTATATCCCACCAGGTCCTCATGGTGAAATTTGAGGCCTCTCCCTCAGGGCATTAGCTATTAATCCAGTCAGTACACCACCCTGTCGATAGGGAATGTGTTGGAGGTGTGTTTAAGATCTGTGCTATCTGGCGGAGTTGGCCACTCTGAACTGAGACTGCGATGAGAATGCGAGGAAGGGGCTTTATGGAGCGATGCTATCTTGAAAACCACAGGAGCCACTGAATGAAAGCTGAATGCCTTGAACTGTTTATGTTTTCACTCACTGCAGATGTCAGGCAAGCTGGAAAAAAACAGTTTTACTCTAGCTGCAGAATAAACCCACTCAATTTTAGCTTCCTTCGACATCAGTGAAGCTTGTAGTTTCTAAACTGTTGACATTCTCTGACTAAAGTTTGACAAGAAAGTCAGAACTGGAAAGGAAGAGATCTTTGCATTTATATAGTTCCTTTTTCAACCTTAGAATGCCCCATTCAAGTGTAGTGACTGCTGTGCGAAGCTCATTCTGTACACAGCAAGATCCCCCAGACAGCAATGGTGATATTGAACAAATAACATGGTGAGGGATAAATATCCGCTGGGAGGCTAGGGATAAATTCCCTGATGTTCGTCAAAGCAATTTGTGCAATCTTTTATTACTCATCTGAACAGTGACAACCTGCAGGATTAGAGGGAGAAGGTAGCAGAATGGCACAGTCGTGATATTCACTCAGAAAGCTGGTACAGACCAGAGGGGCTGAATGGCCTCTTCCTGCACTGTCAATCTTCTGTGATCCTGTGTGAGGGCTGTTCAGGCCTTGGTTTAACTTGAAGGAAGGCACTTCTTACAACGCAGCATTTCTTCAGCCCTGCACCAGGGGTACCAGCACAGTTTCTGTCTCCAAGACTCAGGAATGATTGATTGTTGTCACAATGCACCGAGATACAGTGAAACGTATTGTTTTGTGGCTATACAGGCAGATTGTACCATACAAAGTGCATCGGGGTAGCAGAACAAAGTGCAGAATATAACGTTACAGCCGCAGAGAAGGTGCAGAGAGGGAGACACAGATTTGTAGAGTCATAGAGCTGTACAGCACGGAAACAGACCCTTCGGTCCAACTTGACCATCCCAACCAGATATCCTAAATTAGTCTAGTCCCATTTGCCAGCATTTGGCCCATATTCCTCTAAACCCTTCCTATTCATGTACCCATCCTGATGCTCTTTTAAATGTTGTAATTGTACCAGCCTCCACCACTTCCTCTGGCAGCTCATTCCATACACACACTACCCTCTGTGTGAAGATGTTGCCCCTCAGGTCTCTTTGAAATCTTTTCTCACACACTTTAAACCTATGCTGTCTAGTTTTGGACTCCCCCACCCTGGGGAAAAGATCTTGATCATTCACCCTATCTATCCCCCTCATGATTTTATAAACCTCTATAAGGTCAGCCCTCAGCCTCCGACCCTCCAGGGAAAATAGCCCCAGCCTATTCAGGCTCTCCCAATAGCTCAAACCCTCCAACCCTGGCAGCGTCCTTGTAAATCTTTTCTGAACCCTTTCAAGTTTCATAACATCCTTCCTATAACAGGGAGACCTTGTTTTGCCATTGAGCAGAGTTAGAAAGCCAGGAATTTTACCATGGTTGTCAGTCTGCTTCAGTTAGGTCAAATAGGATATACTTTGCTCAGGGGGTCCTGGTACAGTAAGTCAAAGGCAGTCCCGATACCAGTCTAGGAGCTTGGACGCTATCAGCCAGCTTCTCAGGGTAGTCAGAGACAGAGGTGCTGTCCCTCAGTAAGAGATAAGGAGCTGAAGGTTGGGCAGCTCACAATCTGCCTTGACTCTTTCTGCCCGACTGTGGGCTGTTTCTCTTCAGGAATGAGAGAGAAGCAGGTATGATAGGACTTGTAAGTGGGTGGCGTTCACTATTAGCCTCAGGGCTGGTGTGGAGGTGTCCTGAGCGAGTGAGTAGGCAAATCAGAAGGCACAGAGGTTTAGTAGGGTCAGGGGTCAAGACCATGAGAAATAGGAGCAGGAGTAGGCAGTCTGACCCATCCAGCCTGCTCTGCCATCCAATAAGATCGTGGCTGATCTTTTCATGGACTCAGCTCCACCCACCCATCCTCACACTATAACCCTTAATTCCTTTACTGTTCAAAAATCTATCTATCTTTGTCTTAAAAACAGTCAACGAGGTACCCTCAACTGCCCCACTGGGCAGGGAATTGGGGTGGGCATCATCGAGCAAGGGAAGATGTTGATGGCGATGGGTGAAAGTGGTAGACCACAAGCCTTGGTGGGAGGTGGGTACAGTAGCAGGAGATAGAAAGAAGATGTTGGCACTTAGGCTGGCAGCACGGAAAGTCATTGACCTTCCTTTAGTGCTGGCCATTACTCCAGACAACTGAGATAACAAGCATGGGGCTGGATGAACACAGCAGGTCAAGCAGCATCATAGGAGCAGGAAAACTTACTCCTTTTATCTCTGATACAATTTTAACTCCAGACAACTGAGATTGCTTTAGCCCAGTGCCAATCTCAAACCAGGCTGGCATGGTCTGGGATGTCATGGTCTTCCCTGCTGGTCCTGGGAGTGGGGGTAAGACAAAACCTCAAGTGTCCACCATGCCATCCAGCGGGATCTCTGCAAAGTGGGGCAACAAATTCGCCTGCTGCCAAGGCCTGGGACAAATGTCAGGGACGGTGCAGGGCAGCTCCTGACTGCCAGTGAATTCTGGGATATCTTGGCAGTAGTGAGCAGTTCCAGGTATGGTGCATGGTAGGATGGGGCTGGAATTGGTTGTGGGGGAAGCCGTAGGTGGGTAGGTGAGGGGTAGTGGCGGTGGGGTACATAGTTAGTGAGATAGGCCTGGTAAGATATCACTAGAAAAACCAACTAGATTTTTCAAGGCAAGAAACCTTTCTAAACACTCTGACGTCACTCAGACTTAGCCGAATAAAGAAAATTAGGGTTCAATGCGCAGCTACCAGGCTACAATGTAAGCTGTGTCAAGGCAGATTGAGTGCTGTTTCATCTCCGAGCCATTTCCACATAGCCTCGGGCACCGGCCTGTCTAGAGTTTGCTTGAGACGTGTCAGATTTCACGACTCATTTGGGACTTTCTCTGTGGGAGACGTCAACTTCTCTGCATGTTTTAAGAAATAATTACTGTATTCACGTTCCAATCTGTCACAGCCAAAGTCAGCATGATTTCTCAGCGGAAAGATGCAACTTAAGTTGGTGGCAGTGCTAGTGGACAATTAATGACTGTCACAAAAGTGATAAAACGCATCTGCTTTCAATCTACTTTTATTGGGTGTCATGCTGCATTAGTGAGGCCCTACCTGAGATACTGTGCACTATTTTGGTCTCCTTATCTGAGGAATGATGATCTTGCTACAGAGGGGGTGCAGTGAAGGTTTTACCAAGTTGATTGCTGGGGTGGCAGGACTTTTTATTGTGGGACATGGGTGTCACAGACCGGGCCAGCATTTATTGCCCGTCCTTAGTTGCCCCCTTGACAAAATGGTGGTGAGCTGCCTTCTTGAACCACCGCAGTCCACCTGCTGTGGGTTTGCCCACAGTGCCTTAGGGAGGGAAATCCAGGATTTTGACCCAGAGACAGTGAAGCAGCGGCAACATATTTCCAAGTCAAGATAGTGAGTGGCTCAGAGGGGAACTTGCAGGGGGTGGCGTTTCCATGTATCTGCTGCCCTTGTCCTTCTAGATGGAAGTAGTTATGGGTTGGGAATGTGCTGACTAAGGATTTTGATAAATTTCTGCAGTGCATTTTGTAGATAGCACACACTGCTGTTACTGAGCGTTGATGGTGGAGGGAGTAGATGATTGTCGATCAGGCAGGCTGCTTTGCCCTGGATGGTGTCAAGCTTCTTGAGTGTTGTTGGGGCTGCCCCCATCCAGGCAAGTGGGGGAGTATTCCATCATAGTCCTGACTTGTGCCTTGTAGATGGTGGACAGGCTTTGAGGAGTCAGGAGGTGAGTTCCTCGCTGCAATATTCCTAGCCTCTGATATGCTTTTGTCGCCACTGCATTTATTTGGTAAGTCCAGTTGAGTTTCTGGTCAATGGTAACCCCTGGGATGTTGATAGTGGGGGATTCAGTGATGGTGACACCATTGAATGTCAAGGGGCGGTGGTTAGATTGTCTCTTATTGGCGATGGTCAATTCATGGCATTTATGTAGTGCAAATGTCACTTGCCACTTGTGAGCCCAAACCCGGATATTGTCCAGATCTTGTTGCATTTGAACATGGACTGCTTCAGTATCTGAGGAGTCAAGAATAGTGCTGAACATTGAGCAATCATCAGCGAACATCCCCACTTCTGACCTTATGATGGAGGGAAGATTATTGATGAAGCAGCTGAAGATGGTTGGGCCTAGGACACTACCCTGAGGAACTCCTGCAGAGATGTCCTGGAGCTGAGATGACAGACCTCCAACAACCACGACCATCTTCCTATGTGTCAGATATGTGGTTGCCCCCTGATACCCATTGATTCCAGTTTTGCCAGGGCTCCTGACGTCACACTCAGTTGAATGCAGCCTTGATATCAAGGGCTGTCACTCTCACCTTACCACTGGAATTCAGCTCTTTTGTCCATGTTTGAACCAAGGCTGTAATGAGGTCAGGAGCTGAGTGGCCCTGGCAGAACCTAAACTGGGCGTCACTGAGCAGGTTATTTCTGAGCAGGTGCTGCTTGATAGCTCTGTTACTGACACCTTCCATCACATTATTGTCAAGAGTAGACTGATGGGATGGAAATTGGCCGGGTTAGATTGCATAGGACATACATGGACAATTTTCCACATTGTCGATTAGATGCCAGTGTTGTAACTGTATTGGAACAGCTTGGTTAGGAAAGCAGCAAGTTCTGGAGCACGAGTCATAGAGTCATACAGTCATACAGCAGGGAAACAGACCCTTCAGTCCAACCAATCCACGCCGAACATAATTCCAAACTAAACTAGTCCCACCTGCCTGCTCCTGGCCCATATCCCTCCAAGCCTTCCCTATTCGTATATCCATCTAACTGTATTTTAATCGTTGTAATTATACCAGCATCCAGCACTTCATCACCTAAACTACCCTCTGTATAAAAAATTTGCCTTGTCTTTTTTAAATCTTTCTCCTCTCACCTTAAAAATGTGCCCTCTAGTCTTGAAATGCCCCATCCTTGGGAAAAGACAACTACCATCAACTCTATCTATACCTCTCGTAATTTTATAAACCTCTCAACCTCCGATGCTTCCGTGAAAAAAGTCCCAACCGATCCAGTCTTTATAACTCAAACCTTCCATGCTCGGCAACATCCTGGTAAATCTCTTCTGAATCCTCTTCAGTTTAGTAATATCCTTCCTATAACTGGGCGACCAGACTGGACAAAGTGCTCCAGAAGAGGCCTCACCCATGTCTTGTGCAGCCTCAACATAACGTCCCAACTCCTGTACTCAAAGGACTGAGCAATGAAGGCAAGCGTGCTAAATGCCTTCCTAACCGCCCTGTCTATATGTGATGCAAATTTTAAAGAATTATGTACCTGCACCCCTCTAGGTCCCTCTGTTTGACAACGCTACCCAAGGCCCTACCATTAATTGTATAAGCCCTACCGTTGTTTGTTGTATTATTGTCAGAATGTTGTCAGGGCCCGTAGCCTTAGGGAGGTCTGGGGATGCGACCTCATAGAAACCTGTCAAATTCCGGACAGGTTAGATGCAGGAAGGATGTTCCCCATGGTGGCTAAGTCCAGAATCAGGTGAAAACCGTTTGGGACTGAGATGAAGAGAAACGTGAGCCTGGGGAACTCACTTCGACAGAAAGTGGTTAAATGCAACTCACTGTTTGTTTTCAAGGAGGAAATAGATACAGCTCTTATGGCTAAAGCGATCAAGGGATGGGGGGGTGGGGGCAGGGGGTGGGATTAGGGTTTTGACCTTGAAGATTAGCCGTAATCAATGTGAATGGTGGACCAACTTTTGAGAGGTTGGATGGCCTATTCCTGTTGCTATCTTCTATATTTTTAAAACTCAACACCCCTCTGAGATCTCCGCACTCCTCCAATTCTGACCTATTGCCTGTACCTCCTTGATCCCCTCCATTAGCTGTAGCAGTGGTTTCTACTGTCAGGGGCCTAAGATCTACATCTCCCTCCCACCTCTGCTTGCTTCTCCCATCACCCTGAGATAAATCTCTGATCCAGCTTTTTGGTCACCTGCTCTGAGTTTAGGTGTTAGATTTCGCTAGGGCAATCCGCCCATGATGCAGCTGGGGACATTTTACTGTTCACGGGCTGTTTAAAGAGCCCACAGGAAGAGGCGCATTCGTGTAGCACCTTTCACAACCTCAGGATGCCCCAAAGTGCATCACAGCTGGTGAAGTACTTTCGAAGTGCCCTCACTGAAGTGACTGTTAGCTCTGACGCGGCGCTGTGCAGTCAATGTCCACTTTGTGCAACAGTGATCATTCAAACCAATGACGACCGAAGCTGCCAGTACAGAGAGAGGGAGGTAGGGAGTGGGGTGCAGATAGGTGCTGCATTGCCAGCAGAGCTGTCTCTCAGGCAGAAGAGGCTTTCAACAAAGCACTGTCACTTCTTTCAGGAGGAGCTTTGAGAAAAAAAAATGGTCAATCTCTCTCCCCCAGTATCTTGCCCCCCCCCTCCCCCTTCATGAATAAGTAAATTATAAAGAAAGGCTGGATAGGCTGGGACTTCTTTCACTGGAACGTAGGCGTTTGAGAGGCAACCTGATAGATGTTTATAAGATAACGAGGGATACAGATAGAGTTAATGGTAGTTGTCTTTTCTCTCGGATAGGGCGATTTCAAGGCCCAGGGGGCACATTTTTAAGGTGAAAGGAGAATGATTTAACAAAAGATATGAGGGGCAAGTTTTTTACATAGAGAATAGTTTGTGTGTGGAATGTACTTCCTGAGGAAGTGGTAGATACAGGTACAGTTACAATGTTTAAAAGAAATTTGGATAAGTACATGAATAGGGGGAGGTGATAGCCTCGTGATATTATCACTGAACTGTTAATCCAGAGACCCAGATAATGCTCTGGGGAGCCGGGTTCGAATCCCACCGCGGCAGATGGTGGAATTTAAATTCAATAAATATCTAGAATTAAGAATCTAATGATGACCATGAATCCATTGTGGATCGTCAGGAAAAACCCATCTGGTTCACTAATGTCCTTTAGGGAAGGAAACTGCCATCCTTACCTGGTCTGGGCCTACATGTGACTCCAGACCCACAGCAATGTGTTTGACTCTTAACTGCCCTCTGGGCAATTAAGGATGGAGCAATAAATGCTGCCTGGCCAGTGACGCCCTCATCCCACAATTGAATAAAGTGAAAACAAAAATGAATAGGAAAGGTTTGGAGGGATATGGGCCAGGAGCAGGCAGGTGGGACTGGTTTAGTTTGGGATTATGGTTGGCACGGTTGGACCGAAGGGTCTGTTTCCGTGCTGTATGACTGTATAAGTAGGGTGAACTGGCAGGTATTTATAGCAAATACAGTGGATAGCGACAATTACAGTCTATTCACAAATACGTACAGACTAATCCACAACGACCCCTTTCAGGCATTCTCAGTGTGCGATTTGCATAGACACAGCGAACTGATTAACAAGCGCTTGTTAGGGACTTCCCCTCCATTGGGGGCTGCATTTTTGTACTGCAGGAGGTGGCAAATGACACAATTTACAAGGTACATGTAGAATCTTGGGCTAAACCATTGGCACTGCCATAATATTGGTACCAGGAGCACCCATTCAGTCAACCTGCTGAGTCCAGACCAGTTGTGTTGTCCCTGGTACATTGGGTGGAGTTGGTTTTTACTGTAGAGTGTGTTTGTTTCATTTCACTTGATCTCAGTCACCCATGGCCTTTCAGCCTCTGCTTGTGACTCCCTTGAGGTTTGGTTTTGCAGGTTTGCTTTAGGATGCTGCGCTGTACACACTTGGAGTGGTTCCGCCATGTTCCCCAACCCTGCTCCACTTGGTCACTGCGGTGATTGGAATGAGGTCAGCCAGGTGGACCTTACAGAATCTGGGTTCCCTGTTGGGGGCTGCTAACCCGGATCAATCAGGGAGGACTGGCTGACAGATATACACAGGAGTGTCAGGGATTCTACTCACTCTAGGGACTGGCTCTGAGCTAGCTGTTCAGAGTTCATGTAATTAAAGGGCGACTTAGAATCATACAGATGTACAGCACGGAAACAGACCCTTCAGGCCAACTTGTCCATGCCAACCAGATTTCCCAAATTAAGCTAGTCCCATTTGTCAGCATTTGGACAATATCCCTCTAAACCTTTTCTATCCATACACCCATCCAGATGCCTTTTAAATGTTGTAATTGTACCAGCCTCCACCACTTCCTCTGGCAGCTCATTCCATACACGCAACACCCTCTGCGTGAAAAAGTTGCCCCTTAGGACACCTTTAAATCTTTCCCCTCCCACCTTAAAACTACTCCTTCTAGTTGTGGACTCCCCCACCCTGGGGAAAAGACTTTGACTAGACTTGGTGACAGGATACAGGCTCCCCAGGGTGTGATTTTAGTCACGTTCTCCCATGCCTGCCCCCTGCAATCACCGCAGCACTATAGAAACAGGAGGAAAGCATTCAGCCTCTAGTGTCTGTCCTACTGTTCCTCACATGGCTGACCTGTGACTGAACTCTAAACAACTCTGTCTTTGCACCATATGGTGACTCAGTGGTTAGCACTGCTGCCTCACAATGCCAGGGACTTGGGTTCAATTCCAGCAGCGGGCAACTGTCTGTGTGGAGTTTGCACATTCTTCCCATATCTGTGCGGATTTGCTCTGGTTGCCTCCCACAGTCCAAAGGTGTGCAGGTTAGGGTGGATTGGCCATGCTAAATTGCCCCATAGTGTCTTGGGTAGGAAATGCAGGGATGGGGAAGGGGGTGGGTCTGAATGGGATGCACTTCAGAGGGTCAGCACCAACACAATGGCCTGCTTCCACACAGTAGGGATTCTACGATACTGTTCACACTTTAAGATAAAGAAAATCAATATCAGAATTAAGATTAGCAACTGATCAATAGGGTAACTGTAATATCACTAGACTATTAGTCCAGAGGCAAAACTTGATGTTTTGGGGTCAGGTGTTCAAACCCCACCCTGGCAGCTAGTAGAATTCAAACTAATTACTTCAATTTAAATCTTCACATTTAAGTATGAAGTTGAGCAATGGTGACCACCTTAAATATCATTGTTTAATTCAAATATTCAAAGCGAACGGAGTGTAAAAGTAGGGAGGTTTTACGAGGCACTGGTCAGACCACAACTGGAATATTGTGAACAGCTTTGAGGCCCTTATTCTAAGGAGGGATACACTGGCATTGGAACTAGGTTCACCAGGCTGATGCCAGGCATGGAGGTTCACCAGGCTGGTGCCAGCAATGGAGGCTCACTAGGGCTGTTGCCAGGTGTGGAGGTTCACTAGGGCTGGTGCCAGGTATGGGGGTTCACTAGGGTTGGTGCCAGGTATGGGGGCAACATCTTATGCAGAGACATGAGCTGTCTTCTTGAACAACTTCAGTTATGGAGTCTAGGTAGACCCACAATGCTGTTAGGGAGGGAGTTCCTGTATTTTGACCCAGTGAAGGAAAGTCGATATATTTCCAAGTCCGGATGGTGAGTGGTTTGGAGGGGAACTTGCAGGTGGTGGTTTTGTCTATTTCCTCCTCAAAACAAGTTAGACAACTCTGACCAGAATGTTGTGAATGAATTTGTCCAGTTGTCCCACAATACTGAACGGTCAAATCATGTTGAACACAGCTAACTCCAACAGTCCCAACTTTATCAGGAAAAGGTTACAATAACCTTTAATACTAAATAAAAAGGAATAATGCTATCGGAGATAACAAGGTGTGGGGTTGGATGAACACAGCAGGCCAAGCAGCATCAGAGGAGCAGGAAAGCTGATGTTTCGGGCCTAGACCCTTCGTCAGAAATGGGGGAGGGGAA
>JAHRHZ010000277.1:13455255-13506446 GCA_024137785.1 Ginglymostoma cirratum | reverse complement strand
TGATGCTGCTTGGCCTGCTGTGTTCATCCAGCTCTACACCTTGTTATCTCACCTTGTCTACTTGTCCTGTTGTCTCTCACTACCACTTTTAGGGGTATACACTGCTCCTGTGTCCTGTTCAATTGAATTTTCTTTCCGAACCTTTCCCATTCACCTTCCATTTTATCTATTGACAGACATGCCCGGCTCACTGCAGACTGTCTTATTGCATTAAATTTGCACTGATCTAAATTGAGAATTTTAAACGCTGTTTGTATTTTTCCTCATTCAACCGTCACAGTGAATCTATCCACATTAGCATTACTTTAGATAAATATCCACATGGTGTATTTAACTAAATTTGGCACGTTATTAGTTGCTGAGACTAAGAAAGCAAAGCTTTGGGTGGTTTAAGCTTCTAGTTTACAGAAAACGATCTCAGACGCACTCAGGAAATTTACATCTTTTCTAACATGTACTTGTTCCTATAAAAATGCAAGTTAAAATTCCCCGTGTAAGTTACCTTGCATCTGCTTTATGAACACCTTATCACTGCATTAATGCATCTGCCAATTTACCGCTGCTACCAATTAGTGTTATTGGGGGAGGGGGTGTGATGTGGAGGGTCATACAGACCTCTCACAACAAATTGAAGTACTTTTGTCCTTCTTGATGCAATTTCGAAAATCTCCACTGACTCCTTAGACATCCCGAGACCAAGAGCTATTAACTGAACTCTGATGGACCATGTCTTCATTTTACATTTTTTTAATGATTGTGTATGACTTCTGTCATTGATGTAGACACTGTGGTGGGGCGACATGTAAACATTTCTCTGTATTTTTCATTTAAAAGTACACATGACAATAAATTTCTATTCTATTCTATTCTATTATTTTCAATTCTATTGTATTCTATCCTGTTAGTATTGAAGTGACTCCATTCTTCATTACCAAAGCCTTAGGAAGGATATATTCACTTTGGAAGGAGTAAACAGATTGTTCAGAACTTTTCTAATGCAGGGTTGCTGGACTGGAAACTTTTACTCTGCGTTTCTCTCCATAGATGCTGCCAGACCTGTTGAGATTTTCTAACAATTTCTGTTTTTTGCTAAGCAAACTAGGCTTGCTTTCTCTAGCATTTAGAAAGTTGAACAGTCATTTGGTTGATGTCTACAAGATATTAGACGCGGAAAGATACTACCCCGGAAAGACAGGGGTCAATAAAGATAAACTCTTTCCAGTGGTTGGAGATTCTGGAACAAGGGGGTATAGTCTGACAATTAGGGGCACACCATTCAGGAGCAATGTTATGAAGCACTTCTACACACAAAGGGTGGGAGAGATTTGGAACTCTCTTCCACAAATGGCAATGGGTGCTGGATCAGTTGATAAATTTAAATTTAGATTATGTTTTTGTTCAGCAAAGTTATAAAAGGATGCGGGGCAAAGACAGTTGTATGGAGTTTGGCTACGAATCAGC
The DNA here is from genome assembly GCA_024137785.1 of Ginglymostoma cirratum. Lineage (NCBI taxonomy): Eukaryota > Metazoa > Chordata > Chondrichthyes > Orectolobiformes > Ginglymostomatidae > Ginglymostoma > Ginglymostoma cirratum. The sequence goes on along the minus strand of JAHRHZ010000277.1, from coordinate 13,504,985 downwards.
CATGGGCTCAAGGGGCTGAATGGCCTATTCCTGTTCCCATGTTCTTCTTCCCCTTGTGTACCCTCCATCATTTCTGTTGCTTTCCTGGGGAATTAATATCTGGGTATATTTAGATCTCAGACCTGACTGCCTTGCAGCCATGTCACCCTAACTCCTAATGTGCCGTACCACCAAGTTTAAATCTGCTATTCATTCAAATGATTTTTTCATACTGTCTCTCCCCCACTTATTCTCTCTCTCCCTGTCTCACTGATTCTCCCTCACTCACTCTGTACCGTCCTCTCTTACTCTATTCTTCCCTCTCTCTAATCTCCTGTTTCTCATTATCATTCTCCCTCTCTCACTCTGTTTCTCCCTCTCTCACTCTATTGTTTCGCCTTTTGTTCCATTTCTCCTTCTCTTGAATTCGGTGGTTAAAACATAGAAATGTAGGAGATAGGAACAAGAGTAGGTCCCTCGAGCTTGCTTCACCATTCAACATTATAATGGCTGATCATCAAACTCAATACCCTAATCCCACCCTCCCTGCATATCCCTCAATCTCTTTAGCCATGAGAGCTATGTCTACCTCCTTCTTGAAAACACAATGTTTTAACCTCGACCACTTTCCGAATTTCTCAGAATCACCACTCTCTCAGTGAAGACATTTCTCCTCGTGTCAGTCCTAAAAGCTTTATCCCTTATTCTTAAATTGTGACCCTGGTTCTGGACGTCCCCCCACCGCTGGGAACATCCATCCTGTATTTAACCTGTTTAAATCCTGTTAGAATTTAATAGGTTTCTATGAGATCTCCCTTCATTCTTCTAAACTCCAGTGAATACAATCCTCACTGACTCAATCTCTCCTAATGTGTTGGCCCTGCCCTCCCAGCAATCAATTTGGTAAACCCTTGCTGCATTCAGTCTATAGCAAGAACATCCTTCCTTAGATAAGGAGACCAAATCTTGCACACAATATTCCAGGTGTGGCCTTACCAAGGCTCGGGACAACTGCAGCTAGACATCCCTACTCCTGTGCTTGAATCCTCTTGCTATGAAGGACCACATAGCATTTGCCTTCTGTACTGCCTACTGCATTTGTTTGCAGTGACTGGTGCATGAGGACACCCAGGTCTCACCGACCATTCCCCCCTGTCCATTTACAGTCATTTAAACACTAATCTGCCTTCCTATTTTTGTTACCAAAGTGATAGTCTCATGTTTATTCATCTTATATTGGATCTGCCGTGCTTTGGCCTACTCACTCAGCCTGTCCAAATCTCTGCATCCCCCTCACAGCTCACTCATCCAGCCAGCTTTGTGTCATCTGCAAATTTTGAGAGATAAAGTGCTAAAAGGGCTGGACAGACGAGATGCAGAGAGGATGTGTCCTTTGGTTGGACAGTTGAGACCCAGGGGTCACAATCTCAGGATGAGGGGGTAGGCCACTTAGGGCTGAAACGACGAAAGATTTCTTCGCTCAGCGGGTGACGAACATGTGGAATTTGCTACCACAGAAGGAGATTGGGTATATTCAAGAAAGACACAGATCAATTTGAAAGGCGTCAAGGAGTATACTGTGAAAGCAGGGATATGGAGTTGAGCTCGAGAGTCAGCCATGTCCCTGTTGAATGGTGAAGTGGGCTCAAGAGCTTGAGTGGCCTGCTCCTTGCTCCTCTCACTCTGTTCCTATGCCTCTCACTCTTTCTCCCTCTCTCTGTTAGCCGCATCATAGTCATTGGAATCAAAGGGTTGAGAAACAGACCAATATTGACTCCTTTGTAAGCCTACTGCACTAATCTGGATCTGGATTGGGCAGCACTTCCTCATTTTTTTGGGTGTTTGGTTTAAAATATTTGGCAGACACAGTTGCCACAATAAATAATTGAGGGTGAGTGCATGAGAAAGTCGTAGGGAGCTCCCACTTCCTTATATTAGTTAGCTTAGGAATTCCCTGTGTGAACAAGGACAGGATGTCACCCATTGAGAATCCAGCAATACCTGTAAAATGAGAGCAGGTAGTAACTTTAGCTGGTTAGCCAGGAATCGGGAGGATAGGTAGATTGACTCACATTGAGGAAATCCATGCAGATAGTGTTAACACAAGTCACTGCGGGAGGGAAAACCCAATGGGCTTGGGTGGAATGAGTTTACACTCAGTTCAATATGACACTGCACTGCCTTTGATCGTGAGTAACACTGGGCAGGTTATCAGACCAGCATTGAATCATAGAACCCCTACAGTGTGGAAACAGGCCCTTCGGCCCAACAAGTCCACACCGACCCTTAGAGCACCCCACCCAGACCATCCCCTTATTACCCACCTCATCTACACATCCCTGAACACTATGGGGCAAGTTAGCACAGCCAATCCACACCAAACTGCACATCTTTGGACTGTGGGAGGAAACTCTCGCAGACACGGGGAGAATGTGCAAACTCCACACAGACAGTCGCCCGAGGGTGGAATCGAACCCGGGTCCCTGGTGCTGTGAGCCACTGTGCCACCCAATTAGTCCCAGTGGCCTCTGTTTCTCCACATGCGGTCTATTTCAAAGTTGCCTGTGCTGGTTTGAACTGCCTGACTCTGTGGCCTCTCAGCCTGGTGGAGTGCGATGAGGTCAGTCTGGTGTTAATAGAGTCATGGGGGCTAATAGGATCACCATTCTCCCTTCTCTGTCCCAAATCCAGGCAATCACTGGCAATGGTTTCTCACCCAGCCACTCAGACCCCACTTGACAGTCAGTCTGGAACGGTTCACCAAGTCTTCAGTTTCAAAACCCTCCTCCTTGTTTTCCAAATCCTCCATGGTCTCCTTCTCTCACATTGAGTTATAGAGTCATAGAGGTGTACAGCACAGGAACAGACCCTTCAGTCCAACTCATCCATACCAAACAGATATCCTAAATTAATCTAGTTCCATTTGCCAGAATTTGGCCCATATCCCTCTATCCATGCACCCATCTAGATGCCTCTTAAATGTTGTGATTGTACCAGCCTCCACCACTTCCTCTGGCAGCTCATTCCATGCACGCACCACCCTCTGCGTGAAAACATTACCCCTCAGGTCCCTTTTAAATCTTTCCCCTCTCACTTTAAACCTATGCCCTCTAGTTTTGGACTCCCCTAACCTGGGAAAAACACTTTGACTGTTCACCCTATTCATGCCCCCAAGTGCATTACCTCTCGCTTTTCTAGACAGAACTCCTTTCGCCACTACCCTGTCCACTGACCAATCTGGTGATATCCTCCTGCTTTTTATAGCTATTCTTGTCACTATTTACCAACCTACCCAATTTTTATATCACCCACAAATGTCTTGCTCAACCTCGCTACATTTAAGTCCAAATCATTAATGTAAACCGCAAACAACAAGGGCCCCAGCACTGAGCCCTGTGGACCCCACTGGAAAGTCTTCCAGTAAAAGAACACCCTTCTGTGATCTGCCTCTCCTTCCTGCCTCTTGGCCAAATTTAGTTCCAACATGAGTCTTTACTTCAGATCCCATGGTCTTGACCAGTCTGCCATGAGTGACTTTATTAAAAACTTTGTGAAATTCCATGTAGACCACATCAACGGTACTTCCCTTCATCAAAGCATTCTTAAAATATTCAATCAAATTTGTCAAACATTACCTTCCCTGAACAAATCCGTGTTGACTATCGTCTCCAAGGCCACAAACACTTCACCCCTTAGAATTCTTCCCAGTAACTTCCCTCCTACTGAGGTTAGACTGGCTGGCCTGTAGTTGCCTGATCTATCCTTTGTCCTTTTCTTGGGCAATATTCATATACTCCTGTCCTCTGTTACCTCACCCAAGGCTAGAGAACATCTGAGAAATACCATCAGGGCCTCAAATATTTCCCTCACCTCCTTCAATAGCCTGGAATATGTCACATCTGGGCCTGCTGACCCCCCTAGTATCTCCTGTCTCTCTCTCTCTCTCTCGCAATTTTTTCTAATAATATTTCACAGTTCTCTAGCCTGTGCCTTCGTCTTTGCTTTCCAATGTGTACAAAGCGCTTGCTGAGGGTTGTGTCCACATCTTCTGGGTCTACAAACAGATTTCCTCCATGATCACCATTCATGGGCTGGTTCTATCTTCTGCCAGATGTGCAGAATGGGCTCCTTCCATAGAAACATAGAAAATAGAGAGCAGGAGTAGGCCATTCAGCCCTCCAAGGATGCCCAGCCATTCAATATAATCATTCAACTCAGTCCCTGGTTCCCAATTTTGCCCAATATTCTTTGATGCCATTAGTTCCCAAGAACTGTATCTAACTCTTTCTTGAAAGCATTCAATATTTTGGCCTCAAATATTTTCTATGGCCGTGAATTCCACAGGCTCACTACTCCCTGGGTGAAGATATTTCTCCTCATTTCAGTCCTAAATGGCCTACCCCATACCTTTAGTCTATGACCCCAAGTTCAGGACACCCCAGTCAGCAGAAACATCCTTCCTACATTTAGTCTAGTCCTGTTAGAATTTTATAGGTTTCTATGAGATTTCACTCTCATTCTTCCAAACTCCAGTGACCAATCCAGTTTTGTTTCATACATCAATCCTGCCATTCCAGGAATTAGTCTGATAAACATTTATTGCACTCCATCCATCACCAGAACATCCTTCCTCAGATAAGGTGAACAACTGTACACAAGACTCCAAGTGTGGTTATACTAAGGCCCTGTACCATTGCAGCTAGACATCCCTGTTCCTGCACTCGAATCCTCTCACTATGAAGGCCAACATCCCATTTACCTCCTTCACCTTTTGCTGCACCTACATGCTTTAGGGCGACTGGTGTACAAGGACACCCAGGTCTTGTTGCACGTCCCCTGTTTCCAATCTATTGCCACTCAGATAATTATCTGCCTTCCTGCTTTTGTTACCGAAGTGAATAACCTCACATTTATTCACGTTATACTGCATCTGCCATGTATTTGCCCCCTCACTCAACTTGTTTGCATCTCTGCAACCTCCTCACAGTTCACCCTCCCACCCTTGTGTCGTCTGCAAACCTGGAGCTTTTACATTTGATTCCTTCATCAAAATGATTCATATGTGTTGTGAATAGCTGGGGTCCAAGAACTGATCCCTACAGTACCCCACTAGTTGCTGCATGCCACTCAGAATAGGGCCTGTTTATTTGTACGTACTATTCAGATTCGTGGCTGATCATTCATTTCCTTCTTTCTGTTGTAAACTCCTGTTCTAATTAATACCTGTTTGAGGTTTGATTTAGTAATTCAGCTTCTCAGCCCTTGTTCCTGCTATTAGTCATCCTCCTACCCCTCTCCACCCCTTTCTTTTCACAGTTGTGTCTGTTTTTCATTTGCGAATAATGCATCTTTATTCTGAGGACAGCTGCCACTGTACCCACTGTTCCCTTTCCCGCTAGTGCGGGGAGTTTCTCCCTGCACAAGGGAGATGCTAGTGCTCCTTCCCAAAGTCTATCAGTAAACAGCACACCCATGTGACTTCCCAATGTCATGCTCCATGGCCCAATATTATAACCAGAGTCAGACAAATCAAGTCCTCCAGTTTTGAAAGACCTGACTGCCTTCAAACCCAAGACAGAAAGAGCAAGATGTGACTTCATACAGGCCTAAGTATGGGACCAGGAGGGTAAAACTGGAAATAGGGGTCAAAGACAAATTTAGGACTATTATCCTTCTAGAAGGAGTTAGATATGTTTCTTAGGGCTAAAAAGACCCACGTAGAGGGTGGGATGATCAAATGCGGTCACATTGAATGGTGGAGCTGTCTCAAAGAATCAAATCATAGAATCCCTACAGTGTGGAAACAGGCCCTTCAGCCCAACAAGTCCACACCGACCTTCAGAGCAACCCACCCATCCACCCACAACCCTGAACCCTATGGCAAGTTAGCATAGCCAATTGACCTATCCTGCACATCTTTGGACTGTGGGAGGAAACCAGAGCTCCTGGAGGAAACCCACACAGACACAGGGAGAACGTGCAAACGCCACACAGACAATCACCGGAGAGTGTAATCAAACCCCGGTTGCTGGTGCTATGAGACAGCAGAGCTAACCACTGAGCCACCGCGCCGCCCATATAGATCAGATCTATGCTCTGCAATCTTCCCACATCCAGTTGTCAATGGTGCTCAAAAATAAAGTCACAAGAGGGGAATGCTGCAGTGAGAGAGAAACCTCACAAGAGGAGAAGGTGGGCCCCCAAAAAGCCCCTTCCTCAATGATGAGAAAGTCCAGCAGATCAGTGCAAAAGACAAGATTGAAGCATTTGCAACAATCTTCAGCCAGAAGTGTTCAGCGGACAATCCATCTCAGCCTTAGCCAGAAATCCAGCACAGTTACAACCCCGGCACCTACCAAGTTTTGTGGAAAATTATGCAGGTACACCCACCCACTAACCCTAACCCTAACCCTAACCCTAACCCTAACCCTAACCCTAACCCTAACCCTAACCCTAGCCCTAACCCTAACATAACTCTTTTAAATATTTCTCACACATAAAGGAAAAATATAACGAGTAATCCTTTAAATCACAGCAATATATAGGATGAAAGGGAAAAGAAATCTTGAAAAGGAATGGAGGGTTTGAGATATAAAAATAGGCTGGATAGGCTGGGGCTTTTCTCACTGGAGCGTAGGAGGTTGAGGGGTGACCTTATTGAGGTTTATAAAATTGTGAGGGACATAGATAAGATGAATTAGATGGGTCTTTTCCCTGTGATGGGGGATTTCAAAACTATTTTTAAGGTGAGAGGAGGAAGATTTAAAAAGGACATGAGGGGCAACTTTTTTACACAGATTGGTTCTTGTGTGGACTGAGCCTCCGGAGGAAGTGGTGGATGTGGATACTGTTATGACATTTAAAAGATACTTGGATAAGTACATGAATAGGAAAGGTTTGGAGGGATATGGGCCAAGCAAATGGTCTAGTTTAGCTTAGGGACATGTTTGAAGTGGACTGGTTGGACTGAAAGGTTTGTTTCTGTGTTGTATGACTCTATGTCTGTATGACTTTACTTAAATGCATTTACTATTCAGGAAAACATAAATAAGCTAACTGCGCAAATAGAGGTTGATGAGTATGATCTTATAGCCATTAAACAAACATTGTTGCAAAAAGATCAACGCTTGAAACTAAACGTTCAGGGGCATGTGACTTTTCAAAAGAAAGGTAGGAAGGAAGATAAGGGGCAGCTTTGTTAGGACGATGCAGAATAAATACACCAGCAAGAAATGATTTCGGTTTGGATGATCTAAAATCCTTATGGGTGGTAGGAAATAGCAAGGGGAGGGAAGAAGACATTGCTTAGAGTAATCCGTAGGCTCCCTATACTGTAGGGAGTATAGCTGTATACTGTAAGTCAGAGAACAAATCAAGAGGTAATGAGGGGATGTTTAAAAGGTATCAATTAATCACTGATGTCTTTAACCTTTGTGTAGATTGGCAGAGGTAGCTGTGGTGAAGAATTCATAGAGTGCATTCATGACAGTTTAATGGAAAAACGTATTGTGGATCCAATCAGGCTGTTTTGGAACTGGTAATGAGTAATGAGCCAGGATTTGAGTGAAAGATCCATTAGGGAATAGTGACCATAACATGGTAGAATTTAACATTCAGTTTCAGTGGGAGAAACTTGACTCTGCGGCAACTTACAAAGGAATGAGAGCACAATTGGCGGAGTGGACCGAGAAAGGAGTTTAGCAGAGGGGACTTTTGATAAACACTGGTAAAACTTTAAGAAAATAGTTCGTGACACTCAACAAAGGATCCTGGGAAGACAATAAATCCTTCATGGATAACCAAGGAAATTAAGGACAGTATCAAATTGAATGGGAAACATACACAGTGACAAAGATCAGTGGTAAGCTGGAGGATTGGGAAAGTTTTACAAGCCAACAAAGCCCACCAAATAAAAGGGAGAAAATAAATTATGAGGGTGAACTAACGAGTAACAACAGAATTGATAGTAAAGAGGAAGAGAGTGCCCAAGGGAAAGAGATTGGGGAAATAATGATGGGAAGCCAGAAATTGGTAGATGAATTGAATCAATACTTTGCATTGATCTTCATGGAAGAGGACACTGTTGGCATTCCAGAAATACTAAATTAACAAGCGACAAAAGGGGAAGAGGAAATAAGAGAAGTGCCAGGGAAACTAATGGGGCTAAAGGCTGATAAGTTGTCCAAACCAGATAGGATCCATTCTTGGATATTAGAGAAAGTAGCTACAGAGATAATGCATGCATTGGCCGTAATTTTCCAAGAATCCTGAGATTCAGAAAAGTCCAAAAGAATTGAAAAACTGCCAAAGTAGCAACTTTATTTTAACGGGAAGGAGACAGAAAGCAGGACACTATTGTCTAGTTAGTGTAACATCTGTTATTGAAATGGTTAGTCTCTATTCTAGAAGATATAATAGTAGTGTTCACCCCTCTTAGCCAGAAGGCCTGGATTCAAGACCTACCTGCTCCAGGGATTGTAATGTATCTGAACAGATTGATTAGAAGCTATCTGTAATAGTAGAGCATTTAGAAATTTCTAATACCTAAAACAGCGTCAACAAGCCTTTATGAAGGAGAAGATGTGCCTGAGAAATTCATTAGAATTTTTATGAGGTCTTAACAAGCAGGATTGATAAAGGGAAGCCAGTAGATATGATGCATTTTGGATTTCCAAATGGCATTCAATAAGGTACCGCATATAAGGCTCCTTATTAAGAAAAGAGCCTGTGGTGCAGGGACTAGTATAGAGGATTGGGCAACCAGCAGAAGACAGAGACCTCGAGATTAGGGGAGCATTTTCAAGATGGCAACCGATAACTCGTGGAGTGCTACTGGCAACGCAATTGTGTCTTGGATGTGGAAAGTTAATGCCAAGTTTGCAGATGATCCAAAAGAAAGGTGGGAAGGCAAGTAGGCAGGATAACACAAAGAATCTGCCAAAGGGTATAGATGTGTAAAGTGATAGGGCAAAAACTTGGTAGAAGGAATATAATGTCAGAAAATGTGATGTTATCCACTTTGGCGCGAACAATAGAGGAGAAAAATGTAGAAAGCTTCAGCCTGGGGGGATGCTGCATACATTTTATTAATCATTCACAGGTTGAGGATGTTGCTTGTTTCGGCCAGCATTTATTGCCCATCCCTAATTACCTGGGTGCAGTTAAGAGTCAACCACATTGCTGTGGGCTTGGAGTCACATGTAGCCCAGGCTGTGTAAAGAGGGCGATTTCCTTCCCTTGTGAACCAGCTGGTGTTTTCCTGACAATCAACGTTAGTTTGATGGTCACCATTAGGCTTCTATTTCCAGATTTCTATTGAATTCATTTTCTACCATCTGCTGTGGCAAGGTTTGAACCCAGGTCCCTGGAACATTACCAGGGTCTATAGATTAATAGTCAAACAATAATGCCACAAGGCCATCACCTCCCCTTAATAAATGTAAATCATAAATTACAAAAAGAAACTATCCTCCACGTTCAGCTGGTAGTGGGGAAGGTGAGTAGAATGTTGCCTTTATTTCAAAAGGAATAGAATATAAAAATAGGGAAGTCTTGTTAAAACTGTGCACAGACCACAGCTAGAATATTGCAAACAGATTTGGTTCCCTGATCTAAGGTAAGATATATTGACATCGGACGAGTCCAGCGACAGTTCACTTGGCCGATATCAGGTTTGGAAGAGCTTATGTAAACATTGACCCTTTCTTATGAGGAAAGGTTGAGTTGATTGAGCCTGAATTCATTGGCATTTAGAAGAACGAGAGGATACTTTACTGAAAAATCCAAGATCCTTAGGGGTCTTGCAGCATAGATGTAGAGAGGTCGTTTCCCCTTGTGGGAGAGTCTAGGACCAGAGGGTATAATCTCAGAGTAAGGGGTTATGCATTTAAGACAGAGATGAAGCAGTATTTTTTCTCTCAGAGGGGAGAGAATCTGTGGAATTCTTTACCACAGAGGGCTTTTGAGGCTGGGTCATTCAGTCAATTCAAGGCTGAGATAGACAGATGTGTTTAATTGGTAGGGGTTTTGGAAAAAGGCAGGAAAGTGGAGGAATTAGATCAGCCATGATCTCACTGAATGGCAGAGGAGATCAAGTGGCCTACTTCTGCTCCTGTACCTTCTGGTTTTATGACCATCTCCTGTCAAGGTTAGCCTGCTGCAGCAAAAACATCGCACTCCCTAACCAGAGTGAGACATCTCAACACCCTTTGAAGGAGCGTTAACAACAACAGACACTCTAGTCATCATCTCAGTGCTGCTTCTGGTTGGACATCGAGTGTATTGGCACATCCTCAAGTTGTGGAGTGCTTTTTTTTTTCTATTCATTTTGTGGGATGTGGGCGTTGCTGGCAGGCCAGCATTTCTTGCCCATCCCTAGTTGCCCCTTGAGAAGTTGGTGGTGAATCCAGAAATGTTTATTTTTTGATCTCCCTCCACCTCTCAGATGTTTGCTTTCCACCCAGCTCAAAAAAGTGTGAAGCCAAATCTGTAACAACAGGCAGGATGAACTGGGGGCAGGAATTTGCATGAAGCTTTTTAACGTGAGAATGGGCTTTCTGATAATTGATCCTTCTTGTATCTGCTCCGTCTTGCTTTGCAGTTCCTTTGCCTGAAGAATATCCGGACCTTTCTAAATGCGTGCTGTGAGAAATTCAACATGAAGAAGAGCGAACTGTTCGAAGCCTTTGATCTTTTCGACGTGCGCGATTTTGCCAAGGTACAGTGTTTACATTACAGTCTGAAATTTCCTTCTCTGCACTGCCTGGTTTCGAGAGGAAATGAAAACCCGTGGGGAAGTCAAATTATTTATTCAACCCCTTTATTATTGAGCCACTTGTGAATATGTGTTTATTCAGTCAGTAGATACTTTTGCTGAACCATTTATAAAGGGGTCAGGCATCAGTTTGATAACCCTGAATTGTCTGACTATGGGAAGAATCACAGCAGTTAGGTTTATCAAGTGCACTGGCTACAATCTTTCATGCCCGTTGGCAATGGGTGGGAACGTGGGCAGGATGGCAGACAAAGGAATCTGCATGTTGACTGTGCTAGCACATCCCCAAGTTGTGGAAGGCACAAGATGGGCCCAGAGGGCAGTGGATTTGTCTGTCAGCCTCCCGTGATATTTTTGCGAGGATGGCAACTCAGCAGTGGCCCCCCACCTCCAGCTAACAGAGTTGGCAGCTCTCGGAGATTGGGGGCGGGGAGTTGGGTTGTTTAACAAGACCCCCTGCTGTGGACACAGAAATAGAACCCATGACCCCACTGCTCATCAAGTGGAGGCTGTCCTCTACCTTCAACCTTCCCCCCACCCCCCCCAACCACTCCCATCCCAGCTGCAGGACCCCATCCCCAAAATAGTTGGTGGGAATGTGTAGAATTAAGAATTGGGGGGGTGGGGTGTGGGGGTGTGGGGTTTGGCTACCACCAAAGGATGCTGGGAAAGCTACCTTCATGGTAGAACATGGCTGAGAATGAGCTATGGATGTACCCCATTGTTTTGGGGAGGGAATGGGTGGTAGCAAGATTAAAGTAGGCGAGGCTTTCATTAACACAATCCCCCCTTCACAAACTCAGGATGTGAAAAAGCACTTGACAGCCAATTGTTTACTTTTCTTAGCATTTAAAAAAAATGCGGCGGCTAGGGGCGTTTTCGCTGGGTTAGTGATCCATGGGTTTTGATCCCACCAATATGGTAGATGGTGAAGTTTGTGAATTTAATGAGAAAGATCATCTGGAATAAAGAGCTGGCCCAATGTCAACGACAGTGGTAAAAACCCATCTGGTTCACTCAGGCCCTTTAGGGAAGGAAATCTGCCATCTTTACCCAGTCTGGCCTACACGTGACTCCAGACCCACACCGATGGGGTTGACTCTGGAATGGGCAAATAAATGCCTGCCTAGCCTGTGGTGACATCACCTCATGAATGAATCGAAGATAAAAGGTCACTGCTATAAATGCTAGAACGTAAGAAGTAGGCCATTTGGCCCATCAAGCCTGGCTCACCATTCAGCAAGACCACAGCTGATCTGCTGCAGACCTTGACTTCCCTTTCATTCCAGCTCATTTAACCCTCAATTCCCTGACATTTCAAAAATGTGTTTATCACCTCTTTAAATGCTTTCAGTGATCTAGCCTCCACAACTCTTGGGGGTGGAGAACTGAAGCCATTCACTGGGAGAAGAAATTCCTTCACATCTCAGTTTTAAATTCAAGTTCCCTTATTCCATAACTATGGCAGCGTCTGTGGAAAAAAAACTGAGTTAACGCTTTGGGTCCAGCGACTCTTCCTCAGAACTTCTGAGGAAGGGTCATCGGACCTGGAACGCTAACTCTGATTTCTCTTCACTGATGCTGCCAGACCTGGTGAATTTTTCCAGCAAATCCTGATTTTGTTCCTGACTTACAGCATCTGCAGTTCTTTCAATTTTTAATTCCGTAATTATGTTCCTCAGTTCTCCTATAGAAAGCGAATTTGCACATGGTTAGCTCCCATAAACAGCAACATCCAGATAATCTGCTTTAGCGATATTCATTGAGAGGGTGACCGCTGTCTTCCATGAAATTGTAGGGTGGGATCCTTAATGTCCAACTTAGCGGGCAGCCGATCTCATGTCTCACCAGACTTTGTGGAGCCAAGTTCTAGAAAGGGCTAGGATAGAACAGGCTGAAATCTCACCAGTATGAAAGAAAACGTAATCATTTTCTCACAGTCTGGGTTTTGACCAAGCCACAAGATCTGCTCTGGTTATAAGGAAACCAGCTTGTGTATACAACCGGCTGAAGTCATGGGTAGTCAGTGATGCAGCGACGTTGCTCAGGGGAGACACAGACCAAGAAGCCGACATGAGGTTGAGATACTGTTAGAAATAGAAAATGGAAGATTCACTTGGACTTAGCTTCATGTTTATTTTTTAACCCCATATCTTTGAATCGAAGCGATCCATACTTGGGTGTGCTCTATCTCTTGTGGGTCTTTTTTTGTGAACTGTACAGACCACAGTGAAAGCACACAGCCACTGGCAATGATGCCTGAATGAACAGCTGCTGACACCAGATTAACATCTTGCCTTTGGTGATGGAGTACACTCTGTGGGTTCATGCAGTTGTCCCTCCAAAAGACGCCTGGCCACATCCTCTAAGGGAGCAGCCATGATACGAACACAACTTAAGGCCATTCGGCCTCTTGAGCCTGTTTCTGCTGTTTGATAAGACTGTGTCTGATATGATTGTGGTCTCAAACCCCACCTACTCCTCCATACACTTTGACCTCCTTAATTATCAATCAATAACTCAGCGTTAAAAATATTCAATCATTCTGCCTCCACCACTGCCTATGGAGAGGAATTCCTCAGACTCCAACAGAGAAAAAGAAAATATACTCATCTCTGACATAAATGTGGGACCCCTTCATTTGCAGCTCTGCCTCCTATTTCTAGCCTGTCTCCCACAAAGGAAACATTCTCTCAGTTTACGTCGATGCCAATAGTTTCCACATGCATTCGACATTTGATTATTCAGTGCTTCGAAACGTCTGCTCCATGCTTCAGCTCCACCTTCCTGCTCTTTGTTTCCTTTCCTCTGAGTCCGCGCCCAGGTGTAACAAGTCAAACACAGGGTGAGCATCACTGATGAAGAGACTCACATAGTTGAACCCAGAATAATTGAACAGGAGGTCGGAGAGGAATCAGTGATCCTGCCCAGGATCACTTGGCACATTAGACACAAGTAGAGACTTGCTGATAGCTGAAATGACTCGGTCAATCGAATGTGCTGCCAAAACACAATGCACGAGTCTTCCTGGATGAAGGCTGAATGGAAGAAACTGTAGCATGGTGAAGTTAATTTTCTGCGAGTGGAAAGTGAAAGGACTCAGCGAAAACTTCCAAAAAATACCAGCAGACTTTAATCAGATTTACGGATGTGAAAGCAAAGCTAAATTAACTGGTGCCGATCTAATATTCCCATCTCAAACTCCCCTTGATAGATAACATCCATGTGAGTGGGTGAGGATGCAAGGTTTAACTTGGCTCTTGCTTTGCAACATAAATGCCCTTCTATTTTCTCCAACAAAAATGTGATTGGGACTCTGCAATAATGACACCCTCCCCGCTCTTCTGTAATTTGTCTCAGTATAGCCCTTTCTAATTACATAATGACACAGTCATAAAGTTGCTTTGTCTGATCTGTATCTTTTCATATAAATGAGCTTTGATGAAGTAGCCTCCTTCTGCCCAGCCTCTCTAATAGTTCCTCATTGACGAGCTGGCTCAGATTAAGGAGCCTTTTTAATCTCTTCTGTCCACAACACCAACCCTAACATTTTGCCTTTGCAGTCTCTAGCTGCTTTGTTGTGTAGACCCTGCATCCTTGCCTCGCACCCTTCCTTGCAACCTAATCTAGTTTTCTGATGTTGGTGAAAGCTGTGCTTCCTGATACTCCCAGACCTTTAACCAGAAAGGAGGAGGACAGCAAGTGGCTTCTCCCCGTCAAAACATCCACACCGTTCGATCAACCATTCCTCCTTCTGGTGTAGACCAATGCCCCATAGTTGTGAGTTCAGATCCCACCATTGCAGCTGGAGAAACTTTAATTCAATGCACTAATATATCTGCAATAAAATGCTGTTCTCAATAATGGGGACTATCATCAACCAGTAGGGGGAAGATCTGGTGTAGAGGTAATGTACCAGACTGGTGATCCAGCAGCTCAGGCTGATTCTCTGGGGCGTGTGGGTTAAGATCCCACCATAGTACCTAGTGAAGTATGAATTCAATGGATAAATGTGGAATGTCAAATATAATGGTTTGTTGTAGAAGCTCATCTGATTTACAAAGCCCTCTTAGGGGAAGAAAATCTGGCCTGTGTATCTCCCAGTAATGTCAACTGTTGTTCCATGAATCCCAACTGAATGGGCCATGTGAGTCACTCAGTTCAAATGACGTCAAGCAACAAATGCTGGTCTTCCCAGTGAAACTCTCAGTCCTGGGAGGAACAAAATCCCTCCTGAACAACATTTTGGGAGCAATCTTCTCAATGACATCCTGAAATTACAAATTTCCTGGCAATTTACATTTATTGATTATGTAATGGACCAACTAGGAAATATATTAAGAAGGTAGCCCAGACCCTAACTTTTTTCATTTTTTAAAGGCAAGTGTCAGATGCTGCATTCCAAATGCAATTCGATTGGTCAAACTACCGGATTTAAATTAAAACACACTTTACCATGCCCTATAGTGAAACTACAACAAAAACAAAAGGAATTGGAATAATTTAACTCAATTGGAAAGCTTAACAGAATAATACATACGGTAACTATTACTAATTAACTGTTCCAATATAGTAACATTCCATCAACAGACCCCCTTGGCAAAAAGGTAAGATCAGAAAACAGATTGTCTCACATGCAGTTCTGCAATCCAGGAGGACAGTACATCAAAAGACAATTTGGAGAGAGATTGTAGCAGCTGGGAGAGATTCACTGTCTTCCAAACCTGCTGAGACAACTGATGAAAGTTAATTAAAATCCTGCTTCTGTTAGCATTGACCTCACCCACTCAAGCTGCTTCTATTGTTCCAACTTTAAAGAGGGAAAAAACACTGCAAGGTCTCTCAAATTGTTTATCTTCTCATAGACTGCTTGGTACCTGTGTCCCAATCTATCTCTCTGGAAAAAACCAGGACAAAACACAGCTCTTAAAGCCACAGTATTGTCACAATTGCTACCCTGCTCCCTTGGCATACCAAATGATATCTGTTTCAGTTAATGGTCCGAATTGGTTATCTCATTTAATCTATAAGATTAAAAAGAAAAAGATATGTTACTGAAGCTCTCTGTCTGCACTTGCCAGGATGAATGCAAGAGTTCCAAATTTCAAACAATTGCAACAATTTATACCACAGAAGGAAAGGAGTGCTCGTTGGTTGACATTTCTACTTCGATTGACTGAGGCACCGCCATGCAGGAAGTAATGTGGCTGATATACGGACCACACGTTTCTGGGAAACCTCATTAACTACAGCTGAACATATTCATTTTGCTTCTGGAGCAAGCTTCTAGCCGGCCTAAATGAGCCAACACAAGCACAATGGATCTATCTTCAATTGTTTGTTCTTTGGCCAATCAGGGCTAATGAGTCAACCAGTCAGCATCTTTGGCTCTTATGGTATAAATGGAGGTGATCGTTTGAAATTTGGCATTCTTGTGTGAGTCCTGATGGGTAGCTTGGCAACATGCCGCTGTTTCTGGCAATGTTTCAATTCTGGGTTACCAAGCAACTGTGGGGCTATACATTGCTCTGAGGGATGTCTGTTTCTAAGGTTGTAGGGTGCTGGTTTATTAAATCATGGGGCAGTGATATAGGGACTTTTGTGTTGGATTGGCAACCAGGATGAGATTTGGAAATCAGTCAGGAAGTTTACGGGGGATTTGGGGAATAGCATTTTCACCCAGAGGGGGATGAGGGTCCGGCATGCCCTGCCTGGAAGGGTAGTTGAGGTAGGAAACCCCACAAAATTTAAAAGGTACGTGGATAAACACTTGAAGTATCATAACATCCAAGGCTCTGGGCCTAGTGTGGGAAAGTGGGACGAATATAGGTAGTGGTATAATGTTGGCAGTACAGACTTGATGGGTTGAAGGGCCTCTCCTGGTTTGTATGTTTCTATAATTTATCCGGACTCCCTGTGTCTGAACCAGAAGAAGTCATTGTGAAAGTATGTAATTAAAAAAACCAATTGGTTCATCAAATATCCTTCAGACAGAGGTAGAAAGGGTAGCACAGTGGCCCACAACATCAGAGACCTGGGTTCGATTCCACCCTTGGGCAATTGTCTGTGTGGAGTTTGCACATTCTCCCCGTGTCTGCGTGGGTTTCCTCTGGGTGCTCTGGTTTCCTCCCGCAGTCCAAGGATGTGCATGTTAGGTGGATTGGAGTCATAGTATCATACAGCACGGAAACAGACCCTTTGTTCTGACTCGTTCATGCTAACCAGGGTTCCTAAACTAAACTAGTCCCATTTGAACATAACCCTCTAAACTTTTCCTATGCATGTGCCTGACTGAATATTGTAACAATACCTGCGCTTACCATTCCCTCAGGCAGTTAGTTCCACATACCAACCACCCTCTGCGTGAAAATGTTGCCCATAGGTCTCTTTTACATGTTTCTCCTCTCAACTTAAAAATATGTCCTCTAGTTTTGAACTCACCTCACCCCCTAGGGAAAAGACCTTTGCTGTTTACCTTATCCATGTCCCTCATGATTTTATAAACCTCAATAAGGTCACCTTGCAACCTCCTACGGTCCAGTGGAAACCAGCCCACCCAGCCTCTCCTTATAACTCAAACCCTCCATTCCCGGCAACAGCCTGGTAAATCTTTTCTGAGCCCTCTGCAGTTTAATAATATCCTTCCTATAGCAGGGCAATCAGACTTGAACACAGTATTCCAGAAGTGGCCTCACCAACATCCTGTATGACCTCAGTGCGGCATCTCAACTCCTATACTCAAAGGTCTGAGCAATGAAGACAAGGCTCCTCAGAGATGTGTTGGCTAGGTGGATTAGCCATGGTAAATGCAGCGTCGTGGGGACAAGGTATGGAGTGGGATTTGGTGGTCCCTCTACAGAGGATCAGCTCAGGCTTGATCGGCCGAATGGCCTCTATCGGCCCAGTAACAATTTAATGTCTTTGGATAGCCCTTCCAGCCACCTCAGGGCCATCCATTTGGTTGTCTCTGGGTAGGCTTTGAGTGATCTAGCCTGTTGTGCCAGACCATGCCAGGCCTAAAATTTGATCAGTGAGCCGGGATCACCAGGGTATTTAATCTGCTGGATCTGTGGTGATGGGGGTGAGGTCATGTGTGAATGTCTGGAATGATCTATAGTAGAGAGTTGTGGAGGCCAGGTCACCCAAAGTATTTAAAGAGGAAGATTTCTGAAAGATCCGGAAGTTGAGGGCTATGAGGAACAGGCACAGAAGAGGAGATGATGTCTGGGGCAGGTCAGTCATGATCTTGTTGGATGGTGGAGCAGGATTGAGGGGCTGAATGGCCTACTCCTATTTCTTACGGGCCGAATGGTTGGCAGCCACGTCCCCAAAGACATGCTCAGTGGCAGGCTGGCTATAAGCAGAGGATCAACAGGTTGTCCACATCTACCATAAGGAAGATGTCTCTAAAGCTGCCTGGAATCCATGAGGAGTATTCACCGCTGACCGGAGAGCCAGGAGCTAGGCGGCCTGGAAGGGCACAGCAAAAAACAGAGGGCTAAAGAAATGATTGGGAGGTTAAGAGGAATCGCAAAATGTTAGTTGAAGATAGGGGTCAAAGCTGTTGGAAGAAGCTATCACTCAGACAGTGTGACCTCTCCAACAACAACTGAGTGATGGACAACCCTGGAACACAATCAGTCATCTGCTGAGTCAGCCGGATCTCATCTGCTCACCCTCACCTCCTTGGCAGAAAGGAAGTGATGGAGACACTCAGGGAAAACACTTCATTCAGCAAAGATCTAAAAAGCTTCGCCCTAGAGCCTGGTGAGGACAGGGCTTGGCTGAGAAAACGCAGAGACTCACCATCCAATGAGGGAGAACGAGGAGGGGCACAGGGAAAGAGGCCAAGGAGCGGCACAATGGTCTTTCGGAAGGCTAGCACGGACGCAATGGGCCAAGTGTTCCCCCTTCAGTGCTGTTATGAGGTTGCGTTACCAGGACACGTGGGAAAGGACAACCAATGGGGTTTGCCAGCATCTCCCTTCTCCTGAAGGTCAAGAGAAAAGGGAATCCCACATTTTATTCCTCACACGCAGAGGGGAATGAGATGGTCACAGATTGTGTCTTTTCCCTGGTATCTCCATATTGTAAAAGTGAAAACTGTACTCAGTACTCCAAGCTGGAGGGGGGCCAACATATCCTCCAGACTTTAGAATGGAAAGTTCTAGAAATACTCAGCAGATCCAGCAGCATCTTTAGAAAGAGAGAAAGACAGATTTAACCTTTTTACAATCTTTAAAAAGGTCGCTGATCTGAAATGTTTACTCAATCTTTCTCTCTCTCTACAATTTCCAACAATTTCTTGTTTTTGCTGCAGATCTTCTGCTTTTTAAATGTATTTGTTAACGGGACATGAGTGTCTCTGACTGGGCCCAGTGTTTATTGCTTGTCCTTGGATTCCCCTGGAGAAGGTGGTGATGAGCTGCCTTCCTGAACCACTGTGGTCCCTGGGGTGCACAGGGGCGTGTACAGTGCCGTTAGGGAAGGAAATCTGCAGCATTCTGCATTTTTGTTATTAAGCCACATACATCCACTCCCTCCACCACCGACACCCAGAAGTAGCAGTGTGCACTGTCTACAACACGATGCATTGCAATCCACCAAGGCTCATTCGACGGTACCTTCCAAACCCGCAACCACTTTTCATCTAGAGGGTCAAGGGCAGTAGATAATGGGGAGCGGCACCCCCTGCAAGTTCCCCTCCAGACCATAAACCATCCTGCCTCGGGAAATACATCACCGTTCCTTTGGTGTCACTGAGTGAAAACACAGGAATTCCTTCCCTAACAGCACTGCCCCAAGGACTGCAGTGATTCAAGAAGGCAGCTCACCACTACCTTCTCCAGGGCAAGGAGGGACTGCCAATAAACACTGGCCCAGCCAGAGAGGCCCACATCCCGTGAATGAATACAAAAAGATGTCACTCCATTCAGAGATAGTAGGAACTGCAGATGCTGGAGAATCTGAGATAATAAGGTTTAGAGCTGGATGAACGCAGCAGGCCAAGCAGCATTAGAGGAGCAGGAAGGCTGACGTTTCCGGCCTAGACCTTCGCTGAAGAAGGATCTAGACCCGAAACATCAGCCTTCCTGCTCCTGTAATGCTGCTTGGCCTGCTGTGTTCATCCATCTCTACACCTTGTTATCTCACTCCATTCAGACTGAGAGCCCTCTATGTAGCAAGCCTGGGCGAAATATTGCAAAGAGATTCCACCTTGTATTTCCAGGTGCTTTTGAGTCAAGCAGTTCTCCTTGTTACCAGAATAGAGTGGGATTACAGTAAAGCCCCCTCACTGGGGCTGGTGTGGGTGTTCATAGCAACTAGTTGTTCTGTTCTAACCACCAGACCTAACATGTTACTTTTGAGCTGACTCTCATAGGCTGAATGAGTGTGTTTTTTTTTCGGATTTGCTAGCTCTGTCAGGATGCAATTAAATTACTACATATGTAGAGAGCGCAACCTTTAATGCTGTTGGTGGTTTCTGGTGGGAAATGGACTGGAGGAGTGTATGTACAGAGAGACGTTTTGGTGTGGTGTTCCTGTGCAATGCAATAACTTTGAACTGCTGAAGGAAGACTGTAACAACACGAAGTGCAAATTGAGAAACTTCAGTTCATTCCTAATATGGTCTTTCCTCTTTGAAAGGCATTATTGTTAGTTAAAGACCCTGTTTTGGCAAGGAACAACGTTTGACTTGGATTATTCCCACCTGAGCAAGCACAGGGTTTAGTGTCAGCAAAAGATTTATTGAGCACGCGTCTCAATTTTAGGGTAATTTCCGATGCATCATTTTTCTTAGAACAAGAAAAACAAGCAACGAAAGTCCGATATCGCTATCAGAGCTCCTTCCTCTCTCTGAATTATCTGTTTGGCCAGCCAAGGCTCATAGCTGTCAGGGAACTTTCAGGTTAACATTCTGAGCTGTGTTTGTTCCCTATTTACACCAGTTACAGCACAACGAAAAGGGTCCTGTCAGAGAATGACTTGAAATGTTCTCAGGTTCAGGCGGAAGTGGGAATTTGAGGTTACCATCAGCTGAGCCATGAGCCTTGTTGAATGGCAGAGCAGGCTTGAAGGGTTGAATGGCCTACTCCTGCTCCTGATTGGTGAGCTCATTTATTTGTATGATCGCACATCTTTCCATCGCCAACTCTCCTGTCCCTGCACACATGCCCTGCAGTTAGTGTACACGCTGATGCACGCACAGGCTAATTACCTTGAGATGGAGATAATAGGAGTAGGCCATTCAGCCCCTCAAGCCTACCCAACCATTCAACAAGATCATGGCTGATCTGCCCCAGGCCTCCCCTCCTCTTCCGTATCGCTTCCACATAGCCCTCAACCCCCCCGATACTTCAGAAATCTATCTTGCCTCCTCTTTAAATACTTTCAGTAATCTAGCCTCCACAACACTCGGGGTTAGATCATTACAGACATTCCCACATGACCCCGCCCTCATCACCATTGATCTAGCAAATTAAATTATTTTATTAAAGTCCAAAGGTTGAAGAACTGATGTATTCTTCAATACTGAAGATGCAATGGCTCAGACAGAACAGGCAGCTCTCTGAGTCTTTGTTGAGTGAGTTGAGATGGGAATTAGGATTTAAAGTTGGGATAGGTTTGATAGAGAGGGTCGTTCTGTTCTTCATATTAGCTCAGATCTTCCTTCTAGTTGTGTAAATATATAGATACAGGATGTTAAGGCTACAGTGCAGGATGCTCTGAGCTGTACAGAGCCCTGTTAAACAATTACTGAGATCACAGTTAAACCACAGCACATATTTTTTAAACCTTACCTCCATAGAAGGGAGGGACAAAACCTTGTTTTGCTTCCATCACTGTGCCAATCTGTAGTTGAAATCACATTTTTTGACCGGAAGATACAACAACAGAATTAGGCCATTTGACACATTGAGCCTGCTCTGCTATTCGATCATGGCGGATACTTTAATCGTTATTTGTTTTTATTTGTTCATGGGATGTGGGGGTTTGCTGGCTGGACCGTCCATAACTGCCCTGGAGAAGGTGGTCTGCTTGAAACACTGCAGTCTTTGGGATGTAGAAACCCCCACAATGCCATGAGGAAAGGAGTTCCACGATTTTAACTTAGTGACACTGAATGAATGACAATATATTTCCCAACTCAAGATATTACCTACTTCTCATGTCCCTCCAGATCAGCTCCTCCCAAACCTTTTCTCACCGTGACCCAGTTTTGAGGGATGGAAATTATCATGTCCTCTCAGTGAATGGGAGGATTGGTTGGGGTATTGGGGTCAGGGCAGGGAATGCGGTGGGGAAGAAGTCTTGCGAGAGTTTCAGAGGGGGCTTGTGGAAAGGAGGTGGGTGACGTGTGAGAGCAGAATTTCTAAAGAAGGGTCCCGACCTGAAACGTCGACTTCCCTGCTCCTCTGTTGCTGCCTGGCCTGCTGTGTTCCTCCAGCCCCACACTGTGTTGTCCCTGACTCCAGCATCGGCAGTTCTTGCTATCTCAGAGCAGGGTCTGTCTGTTTGTGTGTGTGAGATGGTGTTATAACTCGGACTGACCTCTCTCATTGCTGCTTTGGAGCAGGCAACCCCAAAATTCCAGCTCACCAACCTCCTTGGGATCCGACCTTCACTTTGGAAAGGCCTGTTCTAGATGGAGAATTCATTTATTGCCATTCCCTGCTATCAAAGGTGTCAGTATTTATTTTATGATCAAACCTTTATTTAATTAAAGATCAAATTCCGATGTGGCTAGTGACTGAATTAAGAATGGTTTCCCGAGGTGCTGGCAGAGGGAGAAGCACCCAATCATCAAGCAGGCAAGGACGAACGGCATTATTATTTTGAAGGGTGTTAAATGAGGATGAATCATAAGTTCAGATATTGACCACAGCATCTCAGCAGGATGTACTCAGGTCATTCTGCACTCAACCTGGTCAAACTGATTATTTCGAAGACTTTGTCAGGTTTCTTTACCACAACTGCAAAAGGTCTAAACCTCACAGCTCTCATTCTCCATGCAGTGGGAAATACCTCTCACTCAATACATCTAGTACAAGGGTCACCACAACCTTTCATCTGTAGCCTGTAGTTCAACACTTGTTGTAGAAAGCCAACCGCACCCCACACCGGATGTGTTAAACAGCCAGGTCAGCCTAATCGATTAATTTTACCCGGTTTACAGTTTATTGTTTAATTGCACCTCCCCACTCTCGCACACCAAACTGAACCAGCACCATCACACACCGAGCTGAATTTGCAAAAGTAGGGTTTAGTGGTATTATTGCTGGACTATTAATACAAGCACCTGGGTAAGTTCCGAGGGCTTAAGTTCGAATCCCACCATGGCAGAATTCAATAAAAACCTGGAATTAAGAGTCTAATGATGACCATGAAAATCCCTGTGGGCATCCAAACAGCCCAAGGACTGCAGCAATTCAAGAGGGCAGCTCGCCACCACCTTCCCCAGGGCAATTCGGGTTGGCCAACAAATGCCAGCCTAGCTAGCAATGCTGTCATCCTGTGATTGGTTAAAAACAAGACGCTCTTTCACCAGAACCTCTTTTGTCAGTCCCGCCAACATCTTTGGTCCCCACGTGGACCACAGCACCTGTCCCCCCTGGTCTTGACACAGGACAGCCTTCAGGATTCGAAGTCTTGGCTGAGAGAGAGGTAGCGGGTTGCAGAGGTTATAGGATGGGTTCCAGTACTTTGTATCACTGCACCTGTAGTTATGATCGCTAATGGGAGCAGAGTAAGTCAGGGATATGCAGGAGGTCTGAATTAGAGAAATGGTTTTTCATTATTCATTCACAGGATGAGGACGTCACTGGCTAGGCAGCATTTATTGCCCATCCCTAACTGCCCAGAGGGCAGCTTAGAGTCAACCACATTGCTGTGGGTCTCGAGTCACTCATAGGCCGGGTAAAGACTGCAGATTTCCTTCCCCTAAGGGCATTAGTGAACCAGAAGAGTTTTCCCTGACAATCAGTAATGGTTTCATGGTCATCATTAGACTCTTAATTCTAGATTTACATTGGATTCAAATTCTACCATCTGCTGTGGCAGGTTTAGAATCTTCCCCAGATTCAGACTAGTGATAGTACCGTCACCACCCTTGGCTCCTTCTTTAAGTTGGGCGGTCATGTAACGGCTGCACAGGGCATTGGTTAGGCCACTCTTGGAATATTGCCTTCAGTTCTGGTCTCCCTGCTGTAGGAAGGTGTTGCTAAACTTGAAAGGGTTCAGAAAAGATTTACAAGGTTAGGAGGGTTACAGCTACAGGGAGAGGTTAAGTAGGCTGGGGATATTTTCCCTGAAGCTTCAGAGGCTGAAGGGTGGCCTTTTTGAGGGTTATAAATTCATGATGAGCATGAACAGGGTAAGCATGAGTCTTTTTGCCAGGGTGGGGAAGTTCAAAACTAGAAGTGTCACCTTAGAAAGGCTTATAAAATCGTAAGGAGCATGAATAGGATAAATAGCCAGGGTCTTTTGCCCCGTATAGGGGAAACTAGAGGGCATAGGTTTAAGGTGAAAGGGGAAAGATATAAAAGGGACCTTAAGGTCAACTTTTTCACACAGAGGGTGGTGCGTGTGCGGAACGAGCTGCCAGAGGAAGTGGTGGAGGCTGGTACAATTTCAACTTTTAAAAGGCACCTGAATGGGTACATGAAAAGGAAGGGTTTGGAGGGATAAGGGCCAATGCTGGCAAATGGGACGGGATTAATTTAGGATATCTGGTCAGAATGGACTAGCTGGACAGAAAGGTCTGTCTCCGTGCTGTAAAACCCTATGACTCTATGACAGAGGAGCTTACAGAAATAGGGACCGTTGAAGACGTTGGCAGATTTGAAAACAGGAATAGAAGCTTTAAAGCTGAGGTATTGCCAGACTGGAAGCTGGTCTTGGGCAGTGGGGAGAGGCGACAGTGGGTGAACGGGTCTTAGCAGAGCTAAGAATGAGCACTACTTTACATAGAACTGAAATAAATCTGGGGCACCAGAATCCAGGAAGTGTGCAGCTCCACATTGGAGTTTAACAGTTTGCAGCCATCGCTGTGTTAATTCAAAAAGTTGCTTCATTTGCTTTGTCACCTGATCGATTGTGTCAGCTGGTGCTTCGTGTTTTATTGGGAATGAAACATACAGTAAATGGTTTCAGCAAAACTGAAAGAAGCAGTGAAGGTCTCTTTCTGTTTGGAGAAGGACTAAGTTAAAAGGTCTTGCGATGAAGTCGACAATTGTGGTTAACCAGACAGACTTGTCACCATCTGATTTCCAGTTAGAACTTCAGTTGAAGTTACTGCTCTCTTTGACGTACCCACCATCTTTCTTGTTGCCTTGATAGTATTTCTTGTTGATCTTTCTGTAGCCTTGCTATTTTGCAATGAACTCAACTGACTTCCTATAACTGAACCTTATCTTAAAAACGGGGACTAGCATTTACAGAAATATAATTGTTTACACACTCATCCCTACCCATAAATATTTGAAAAAAGAACAGAATGCCAATTACACCATAAATACAGGAGTGTTTGTAATGAGTCGACTGGGATTATGTTCATTGGAATTTAGAAGAATGAGGGGGGAGCTTATAGAAACACAAAATTATGAATGGAATAGATAAGGTAGAAGCAGGCACGTTGTTTCCACTGGTGGGTGAAACTAGAACGAGGGGGCAGGGCCTCAAAATAAGGGGGAGTAGAATTGAGGACTGAGTTGAGGAGGAATTTCTTCACCCAAAGGGTTGTGAATCTGTGGAATTCCCTGCCCAGTGAAGGAGTTGAGGCTTCCTCATTGAATGTTTCTGAGGCAAAGATAGATAGTTTTGTGAACAGTAAAGGAATTAAGGGTTATAGTGAGAGGGTGGGTGAGTGGAGCTGAGTCCACGAAAAGATCAGCCTTTGACATTACAGAGCAGGCTCTATGGGCCAATTGGCCTCCTCCTGCTCCTATTTCTTGTGTTCTTACATTAGTTGGCTTTGGGATAGAATTAAGATTTTTCTAGTGTCCTGACCAATATTTATCCTTCAACCAATGGCTAAAACAGCAGTTGATTTGGGCATTAGCACATTGCTGGTTATAAACTGGATGTCAGGATTCCTACGTTCTGACAGCGAACGCGATTGAAAAATGACTTAGTTGGTTGTAAAGTACTTTCAAACATCCGGAGGTGGGGATAGACCCTGCAGAAACTCAGATTCCATTTTCCTCTTCGTCGATTTGATAAGAACCATGCCTCTTTGGTTTTGCAGCAGTCTACCAGTCCTGCCTACTTTTTATTCAGTCTGTAAGTCTAATTTCCTGTTAATTGAGTTTGAGATAAGTAGAGAATCAGTGTCAATGTTTTACTGTTGGTTTACAGGGTAATGCCAATCAACGCCCATAAGGGAGTGTTAGACACAGCGTGATGGGGACAAGAGATAATTTATTAATGTTTCAGAGCAGAATGTATGGTCACTGACCACTGCAGTACTGACTGACCCAAATGGATGTTTGGAGTAGGTGACTGGTGTCGGGTTGGGGCAAAGGGGCAATAAGCCTGTGCAATAATTACACACCTTTTGGTGAAGGTGAAGAATTGTAGCCCCAGGTTTATGCTCTTTAAAGGTGTGCCACTGAGGTCAGGCCCCCACTGAAATTGATTGATTGATTGTTGTCACGTGTACAGGGATACAGTGAAAAGTGTTGTTTTGCGTGATATACAGGCAGGTCGTACCATACAAGTCCATCAGGGTAGCAGAGTGCAGAACACAGTGTTACAGCCACAGAGAAGGTGCAGAGAGAGAGAGAGATCAGAATTAACATTTGAGGGGCCCATTCAAATGTCTAATAACAGTGGGGAAGAAGCTGGACTTGAACCTATTCATAGGTGCATTCAAACTTTTATATCTTCTGCCCAATGGAAGAGGGTGTAAGAGAGCATAACCGGGGTGGGAGGGATCTGTGATGATGTTGGTTGCTTTCCCGAGGCAGCGGGAAGTATAGATAGAGTCAATGGATGGAAGGCTGGTTTGTGCAATGGACTGGGCTGTGTTCACAACTCTCCACAGTTTCTTGTGGTCTTGGGCAGAGCAGTTGCCAAATCAAGCTGTGAAACATCCAGATGGGATGCTTTCTATGGTGCATCTGTAAAATTTGGTCAGACATTTTACAGACATGCCAAAATTCCTTAGCCTCCTGAGATATTAGAGACATTGATGTGTTTTCTTGACCATTGCATTGAAGTGGATGGGCCAGGGCAGATTGTTGGTGACCATCACTCCCAGGGGACCTGATGCTCTGGACCATCTCCACCTCAGCACCATTGATGCAGAGAGGAGTGCGCCCTGCACTCTGCCTCCTGAAGTCAATGACCAGCTCCTTTGTTTTGCTGACGTCGA
This sequence comes from Ginglymostoma cirratum, assembly GCA_024137785.1. NCBI lineage: Eukaryota > Metazoa > Chordata > Chondrichthyes > Orectolobiformes > Ginglymostomatidae > Ginglymostoma > Ginglymostoma cirratum. The sequence continues at coordinate 13,477,857 of JAHRHZ010000277.1, read as the reverse complement.
TGGAGAGGTTGTTTACACAGTTGATTAGAGACATCGTTAACAAGAACCTTGCCTGCTTGCCAATGTAGTGTTTAACGACAGCCAGCTTGGCAGAGGCGAAGCAAGGAATAAACCAGTTAATAAAAATAAAGCACATTAATACTTGGAACTGAATGTAATGTTTGTGTGGAGTTCCATTTTGAACCCAACAAGGCAGATCGAAGCAGTAGGCCCCCTTTTGCCAGTTTTACCCCTGTAAGATGAGTTTTCGCCATTTCATCTGTCTGCTGTGCCCCCTCAACTCCTCCACCTGGTTATACTGGACATGGGGTTGAGGTGAGGCTTAATTAAAATCGAAGCTCCCACTGGAGGCAATGGGTAACAAACAAATGCTTTTATAAAAGCAAAATGAAGAACTGTGGATGCTGGAAACCAGAAGCACAAAAAAGAGGTTGCTGGAAAATTTCAGCAGGTCTGCCAGCGTCTGTGGAGAGAGAAAGCAGACATAATGTTTTGGGTCCAATGTCACTTTTTAAAAAAAGTTCTCTGTCGCCCCATCTCCTCTCGTTCGCAAAGCAGCTGTTTCCGATTCAACTGGCTCTCTCAAAGATGGAGCTTAGTCACATTCCCCCACGGCTTGGCCAATCAATGGCTGACTAGAGGTTATTGGCTATGTCAGAGGACCCACAGTAATGAGGGTGCGGGTTAGGAGGACAGTGTGTGAGACTGATGTGCTATGTCTGAGAGAGTCTTTCTTTCCAGTTATTCCAATAGGCACCATTGGCAAGGCCAATTTTTGATGCCCATTATTCACTAGGAGCACAAGATCAGGAGTAGGCCATTCAGCCCCTTTGAATCTGTTCCATCATTGACCTAGATAATGGCTTATCATCTGCCTCAATACCACATTAAGCAGTTTCAGGGGATGGTTAAGAGTTAAGCACACTGCTGTGGCTCAGGAGGCACATGGAAACCAGACCAAGTGAGACCAGGTAAAGACAATATATTTTCCTCCCTAAAAGGGATAAGTGAACCAGATGGATTTTTAAGACAATCAATGACTGCGTAGAGTCACCTTTGCTGCACCTAGTGTCATATTCCAGATTTTATTGGATTTAAAAATCAGCGGCTGCCATGATGGGGTTTGAACCCACATCCCTGGGGAATTAATTCAGAGGTAGTAGGAACTGCAGATGCTGGAGAATCTGAGGTAACAAGGTGTAGAGCTGGATGAACACAGCAGGCCAAGCAACATCAGTGGAGCAGGAAAGCTGATGTTTCGGGTCTGGACCCTTCTTCAGAAAAGTCCAGACCTGAAACGTCAGCTTTCCTGCTCCACTGATGCTGCTTGGCCTGCTGTGTTCATCCAGCTCTACACCTTGTTATCCTGGGGAATTAGGCAGGTCATCTGGATTATTATACCAGTGACAATGTCACTACACCATCATCTTCACTGTGACCCGAAGTTTTGTGTGTTATAGTCATAGAGTCATAAGAGCCATACAGCGTGGAAACAGATCCTTCACTCCAACCAGTCCATGTCGACTATGTTCCCAAACTAAACTAGTCCCATCTGCTTGTGCTTTCCTGTTCATGTACTTATCCAAATGTCTTTTAAACGTTGTAACTGTACCTGTATCCGTCACTTCCTCTGTAAGTTCATTCCTCACATGAGACAATCTCTGTGTAAAAAAGTTGCCCCTCATGTTTTTTTAAAATCTTTCTCATCTCACCTTAAAAATATGCCCCCCCCCAGCCTTGGAATCCCCCACCCTAGGGAAAAGACCCTTGTCATTCACCTTATCTATACCCCTCATGGTGTTGTGGACCATGTTCTCACGGAATGGAAATTAAGCTTGGGTTTACTGTTGGTGAAGGCTTGGTTATTTCAGAATCCTCACTTGAGTATCATTTAGATGTTGGAGAGTATTTGCAACACAACATGCCTCTCACAGAATGGCTAAGTGAATGCTGACTCTGACAGGTCAAGGTCTAGGGAGGTGGCAGGGCTAATGAGCCGAAACACTGGAGTTTAGAAAAATGGGAGGTGGCTTGATTGAAATGGATAAGATCCTGAGGGGCCTTGACAGGTCCAATGTGGAGGGGAGGTTTCCTCTTGTGGAAGGATCCAGAATGAGGGATCACCTTTCCAAAATAACCGGTCACTTACTTAAGAAAGAGCCAAGGAGAAGTGTTTTCTCTCAAAGTCTCATGAGTCGTTGGAGCTCTTTTTATCCAAACATGGTGGAAGCAGAGCCTTTGACAATTTGTAAGGCAGAGGGTGGAGAGATTCTTGGTAAGCAGGGTGGGTGAAAGGTTATCGAGAGTTGTCGGGAATGCGGAGTTGAGGTCATAATCAGATCAGCCTTGGTCTTAGTGCCTGGTGGAGTAGGCACGAGGGGCTGAATGGCCTGTGCCTGCTCTTAATGCAGGAAACCGATCAGTCATCTTGTACTTGGCAAGGTCTCAACAAAAAGCAGTGAGAAAGTAACCAGTTGACCTATGTTTTAGTGAGATTTGATCGAGGGCCTGGACACCAATGGGAACTCTTGGGTATAGTGCCCTGGGATCTTTTACAATGACCTGATGGAGTAAGCAAAGAACACAGAATCAGAAGGAAGATTTGATTTGATTTATTGTCGTCACATGTACCTAAGCACACTGAAAAGTTTTGTTTTGCGAGCTGTATAGGCAGATCTTAACATACAAGGACATACAGACCATAGGGTGTTTAGACAGAGTGAGGCATACAGGGTTACAGCTGCATAGGCGGCACATAAAAGCAAGATCAACATTCGATTTGAAATTAGAGAGCTCCCATTCTGCAGTCTAATTACTGCGGGGAAGAAGCTGTTCTTGAACCTATCGGTGCGTGTGTTTATACTTCTGCATCTTCTCCCTGATGGAAGAGGTTTTAAGAGAGTATTACTGGGTGGGAGGGGTCTTTGATGATGTTGGCAGCCTTTCTGCAGCAGTGAGAAGTGTAAATGGAGTCTGTGGATGGGAAGTTGGCTTCCGTGATGGTCTGGGCTGTGCACACCACTTTCTGTAGTTTCTTAAGGTCCTGGGCAGAGCAGTTGCCGTACCAGGCCGTTATGCATCCAGATAGAATGCTTTTGATGGTGCATTGGTAAAGGTTGGTGAGGGACCTTATGGACAAGCCGAATTCCTTAGGCCACCTGAGGAACACAGCTCTGAGCAACACTCCCTAGTGATGGTGCTGGAACAGTGGCCTGGATTATAGATTTACAAGGATACGAAATTAGTCAAGGCTTACTTACGTGAAGCTATGAAGTGAGGCTGGATAAGCTCGGGTTGTTTTCTTTGGAGCACAGAAGGCTGAGGGGGAACCTGATCAAGGTGTATAAGATTATGAGGGACATGGACAAGGTGGATAGAAAGCAACTAGCCCCCATTCCAAAGGGTCAATAATGCAGGGGCATCATTTTAATGTGAAAGGCAAGAGGTTTTGTTGGGATTTGAGGAATAATTTTTTCACCCAGAAGGTGGGGAGGGGAGGGAGTCTGGAATACACTGCCTGGGAGGGTAGTTGAGGTGGGAAACTTCACAACCTTTAAAAAGTACTTGGGTGAATATTTCAAATGTCACAACATTTAAGGCTATGGGCCAAAAACTGGAAAGTCGGACCAATGTAGGTAGGTCAGCACAGACTCAATGGGCCAAAGGACCTCTTCTGCACTGTCCAATTCTATGAATCTATATCTATCTGTTGAATATTGCTCACTAATTGATGGAGAAGTCAGAAGCATTACTGCCTCACACAGACTGCCGGCATTATAATAGTGACTTATACAATTAATGGTGGTGTTGTACAGCAGGGAGACCCAAGGGTTCATGTACATAATTCTATGAAGTTTGCATCACATATAGACAAGGTGGTTAAGAAGGTGTTTAGCACACTTGCCTTCATTGCTCAGACCTTTGAGTATAGGAGTTGGGACATCATGTTAATGTTGTACAGGATATTGGTGAGGCCTCTTCTAGAGTACTGTGTGCAGTTCTGATCGCCCTGCTATAGGAAGGATACAGGTATTTTTGCTATAACATGTGTTTTGTTACTGAGAATTGGCTGTAACACAATTGATGAATAGTGGATGCTGCTTCAATAACGCAAACTTTCAGCTGTACAGATGTAGTTGTTTTCTGTAACGATTTCCCTATAATACGATTTTTAATGACAATTTTCTAAAGCACAATTGTGTATGGCACAAAATCACACAAGAGTGCGCCTATTGTGTTATAACCTGTACTATTAAACTGGAGAGGGTCAAGAAAAGATTAACCATGATATTGCTAGGAATGAACGATTTGAGTTATAAAGAGAGTTTGGATAGGCTTTTTTTTCCCCTGGAGCATAGGTGAGGGGTGACCTTATAGATGTTTATAAAATTATGAAAGGCATAGACAAGGTGAATGACAAGGGTCTTTTCCCTAGTGTGGGGGAGTTCAAAACTAGGGGTATATAGTTAAGGTGAGAGGGGAAAGATTTTTAAAGGATCTGAGAGACAACTTTTTTACACAGAGTTGTTCGTGTGTGGAATGAACTGCCAGAGGAAGTGGTGAATGCAGATACAGATACAATGCTTAAAAGACATTTGGATAAGTTCGTCAATGGGGAAGGTTTAGAGAGGTATGGGCTATGTTCTATGTTCTAAGTTCTAAATGCAGGCAAATGAGACTTATTTAGTTTGGGAACATGGTTGGCATGGACTGGATGGACCGCATGGTCTGTTTCCATGCTGTATGACTCTATGACTACAGACCAAGAACCTTCATTGCTTGTGAGTTGCCCATTTGGGACACTCTGAGGTGCTACATAAATTCAAGGTATTTCTTTGGGGGTTGGGTGCAAGGAATTACTGCGCTCGTTCTGATCCTGCTTATTTGCTGCCAGAACCTCAAACAGCCGGCTGGGTCTGAAAGAAAGGGTTTTGCTGTCGATTGTGTTGCAGCTAGCGTCAAGACCAACCAATAGAAAGGCTTCCTGTTTCTGCAGAGCGAAGCCTCTTCCTCTCGAACCTGAGGCCACGTTTCCTGCCTCGGGGCCTCGTGTCACTCAGAGGCAGCAACAAGCCACAAACTCAAATTCAGCATGACCCAGGAAGCCAGATCTTGCCCCTTCCCTCACACCCCACTTCACTGTGTCAGTCCGTGCCTGGGTATTAGCATTCGCTTAGCACAGGGAGATCCACCCAAAAGAGAAAAGGGGCAGTGGGGATAGGGGAATGATACCCACTGCATTGCTGGAAGAGAAAGACTTGCATCTATATCACACCTCAATTTCACAACCTCAAGATGCCCCAAAGCACTTTGCTTTCGCACTTGCGAGGCAAGTCTCTTGTTGTAATGTCAAAAAATATGAGCAAAATGCTACAAACTGCAATGAAATAATAGCCAGATATTCCAACAGGCTCTTTACCCCTCCACCCTGGTGAGGTTGGCTGAGAGGTAAATGTTGAGAGGAGTGACAGGAAGGACTCCCTCCCCTCCCAAACCCCACTCTTCCCTCAAACAGTGGAAAAAAACACCAACGTCATTACCCTGGAAGCAAGGACAAGAAGCAGATCTCCTCCAGATCTTGGCCAACATTCCTCCTTCAACTGTCCCCACTAGAGCTTCCCTATTAAACCAGGATGAGTGACAAAGAGGTGAATTATGCCTGGGTTGTAGCCTGAGGTGCCTCAGAGAGGAGGAACACTGGGGAATTGAGATTTTTTTTAACTATGTGTAGGAGATTGAACCTCCAGGGGATGCGTAAAAGCTGCACCTTACTGCAGGGCATGGTGCAAATTGTGTGCTGAGGTTTCTGCTGGAGGAGGTGCAGATCAAAGGAGATAAGGCTAAATTTTTCAAGCAGAATTCTTGCAACGAAGAACAAGCATTAGTTGTTTGCAATGTGACGTGCAATGCAAGGACAGGCTGTCAGGTTTAGGAATATGCAAATAGCAAAGAAGCCTGCATATCCGGTATGTTGTGGCAAGACCAGTGGGGCCAGTCTTTGGGACTCAGAGAGGCCTAGACACCATTTTTGGTCTTTCCTACAAAGGCCGCCGCTATGACCATATTAGGTAGGTTTATCCGTGTCCGTCAGCAATTGTCACCTCCAATGGTTTTACTTTCCTTTGTTTGGTTAATAATTCAATGCTTCTTGGCAGAATGGGGACAATGTGACCATTGAGGGAGCACTTTTTGAGAGGTCATAGTTCACGAATAAAATGGTAAATTATATCACAGTCAGGAGGTTTGTGGAATCTGCCAGACCAAAGGGAGGGCAGACATTGCAGCCATGGGTGGGGAGAGGTGGCCATTGGTTGAAAGAGAGAGCAGAGGCCAATGGGTGAGTGGCCATGGCTTGCGGCTGGGCCTCAGACTCCTCCAGCCAGGGCTGGGCTTCTCTCTTCATGACAGGGGTGAACATGGACAACACTAACAGTGGGTGGAGGCCTTTGGTGCGAAGTATATGTGCAGCGCACCTGATGGAGTGAGTGTGAGGCAGCAGAGGGAAGAGTGTGACACTTGCCCTTGTGCAGCAGGGACGGCGATTGACTGTACTGCTCTCTGCTTGTCCACACCCTGGAGACATCACTGACTTGGCTAGAGTGCTCAGACCAGGCAAGCAGCTCCTGGTGGTATGTCACCTTCTCTGGTGCCCCTTTGGGAACAGGGCACTTCTTCGTTGTCCGTGTCAGAGAAATGGCTGTGCCATTTACCCCTTCTCCTGTGCACTCTCTCCTTGAATGAGCAGGAATGCCAGTGCTCACTTGGGCACACACTATTCTCATAGAACTCCTACAGTGTGGAAGCAGTCCCTTCGGCCCAAGCAGTCCACACCGCCCCTCGAACCCATCCCCCTATGACCCACCTAATCTACACATCTCTGAACACTACAGGCACTTTAGCACAGCCAATCCACCTAACCTGTACATCTTGGGACTGTGGGAGGAAACTGGAGTACCCAGAGGAAACCCACACAGACAAGGGGAGAATGTGCAAACTCCACACAGACAGTCGCCCGAGAGTGGAATCGAACCTGGGTCTCTGGCGCTGTGAGGTAGCAGTGCTAACCACTGAGCCATCGTGCTTCCATTGTTTTGGGGAAGGTACAAGTGCAAGGGATGCCAGTCTTATGGTAGTTATCCGCTGAATGGGTGAGTTATTGAGTCATACAGCACAGAAACAGATCCTTCTGTCCAGCTTGTCTGTGCCGATCAAGTTTCCTAAAGTAAACTAGTCCCATTTTCTTGTATTTGGTCCGTATCCCTCTAAACCTTAATATTCACTAACTTATCCAAATGTCTTTCAAATGTTGTAACTATACCTGCATCTACCACTTCCTCTGGCAGTTCATTCCACACACGAACCACCCTCTGTGTAAAAAAGCTGCCCCTTGGGTCCCCTTTTAAATCTTTCTCCTCTCACCTTAAAAATATGCCCCCTAGTTTTGAACTCCTTTACCCTAAGCAAAAGACCTTTGCTAATCACCTTACCTATGTCCCTCATGATTTTATAAACCTCCACAAGGTCCTCAGACTCCTATGTCTAGTGAAAAAAAGTCCCAGCCTATCCAACCCTTCCTTGTAACTCAAACCCTTCAATCCCAGTAACATCCTTGTGACTCCTTTCTGCACCCTTTCTAATTTAATGTTCTGCCTATAGAAGGTACTGTACACAGTGCTCCAAATGTGACCTCACTGCTGTTTTGTATAGCTGCAACACGATTGTTTTTGGGAATGGGATGGGATAAAATGGATACAATTTGGCCACAAGAGACACCATAGGGGCTTGGTAAGTAAATAATGAGGCGAGTTTGAGACAATAGGGTGGGAAACCTCACAACCTCACAGTATATTAAGGGCAAAAGAGCAACCAGAGAGAGAATAGGGCCCCTTAAAGATTGACAAGGTCATCTATGTGTGGGAACACAGGAGATGGAAGAGATACTAAATGAATGTTTCACTTCAGTGTTTATTGTGGAGAAAGACGTGGAAGCTAGGGAACATGGGGTAATAGATATTGAGGTCTTGAAAACAGTCCACAGGTCTCGCTGCGATACATCTTTAAAAAATCTTAATGCACCTTGGACCTAGCCAATAAAAATGTAAGATTCAGCTCATTAGGTTTTGACTTTCTGCTTTACTGCAGGATTAGCACCACCTGCAAGTTCCTCTCCAAACCCCTCACCATCCTGCCTTGGAAATATATCAACGTTACTTCAGCGTCACTGGGTCAAAATCCTGGAATTATGCTCCCTAAGAGCATTGTGGGTCTCCCTACAGTACATGGACTGCAAGGACCCTCTTCCCCAGTTAGATCAAGGAGACGGGGCCCAAATCTCCCACCCCAGGCTAAAGATGCCCTGCCAACTGCACTTTGCTCTCCTGATCCCCAGGACAGTCCTCATTGTTGTGGTAACATCCATTTTCACTGGCATGTTGTAGCCTGGAGCAATGGAAAGTGATGGCAGAGTTTCCAATGTTCTTTCTATCACACCCAGGAATCTCTCTCTCTCTTAGCACTAGTGTGTGCAGTGTATTGTCCGCAAAATAAACACATCATTCTAGGCATCAATGGAATGGGACTGAGGCATGGAAATTCTGGTTCTGAGGCAGGACTACCATTTGCTGCATGTAAACACCTAATATTTTATCACTTAAATTGCGTCAAAAAATATTTTATCCTGTAATCGACATCATCAAAGATTCTACAAGTATATTAAGGGCAAAAGAGCAACCAGAGAGAGAATAGGGCCCCTTAAAGATTGACAAGGTCATCTATGTGTGGGAACACAGGAGATGGAAGAGATACTAAATGAATGTTTCACTTCAGTGTTTATTGTGGAGAAAGAGATGGAAGCTAGGGAACATGGGGTAATAGCTATTCCGGTCTTGAAAACAGTCCACATTACAGAAGAAGAGGTCCTGGACATCTTAAAAAGCATAAAGGTAGATAAATCTCTGGGACTGATAAATGTACCCCAGGACAATGTGGGAAGCTTGGGAAGAAATTATGGGGTCCCTTGCAGACATATTTTTATAATCTACAGCCATGGGTGAGGTTCCAGAGAACCAGACGATGGCCGAAGTTGTCCCTTTATTTAAGAAAGGCTGCAAGGTGAAGCCTGGGAATTATAGACCAGTGAGCCTCACGTCAATGGTGGGTAAATTATTGGAGGGAATTCAGAGAGACAGGATTTGCATGAATTTGGAGATGTAGGGGCTAATAGAGATAGTCAGCATGGCTTTGTGTGTGGGAAATCATGTCTCATTTTTGAGAATGTGACCAAGAAGATAGATGAAGGCAGAGCAGTAGATGTCATCTACATGGAATTTAGTAAGGTTCCATGTTTTGGACTGGTTAGTAAAGTTATATTCAGGGAGAGCTTACCAATTAGATACAAAACTTGATGGTAGGAGAAAGAGGACGATGGTGGAGGGCTGTTTTATGGACTGGAGGCCTGTGACTAGCGGAGTTCCACAGGGATCGGTGCTGGGTCCACTTTTGTTCGTCATTTATATAAGTGATTTGGATGAGAATATAGGAGGCATGGTTAGCAAGTCTGCGGGTGACACCGAATATGTGGCATAGTAGGCAGTGAAGAAGGCTATCCAAAATTACAAAGGGATCTTGATCAACTGGGCCAATGTGGCAGATTGAGTTTAATTTAGATAAGCGTGAGGAGTTGCATTTTGGTAAAGTAAACAAGGGCAGGCCCTATGCGATTAATGGTATGGCCCTTGGGAGTATTGTCGAACAGAGAGACCCAGGGGTTCACGTACATAGTTCCTTGAAAGTCATGTCTTTCAAGGGTGGTTAAGAAGGCTCCTGGCATGCTTGCTTTCATTGAGTACAGGAGTTGATTATCATGTTGAGGTTGTACAGAATGTCAGTGGGTCCACTTCTGAGGTACTATGCAGAGTTGCAGTTGGCCAGCTATAGGAAAGATATTATTAACTTGGAGCAGGTCAGAAAAGACTTATAAAAATGTTGCAGTGACTGGAGGGTTTGAGTTATAGGAGAGGCTGGATAGGCTGGGACATTTTTCAACGGAACTTAGTAGGTAGAGGGGTGACTTTATAGAAGTTTATAGGGGAGGTGACGGCCTCGAGGGTAAACGTCCTGTGTGCAAATTGGCAGCTGCATTTTCTAAGTTACGACAGTGACTGTACTTTAGAAGGTACTTCATTAGATGTAACATGCTTTGGAATGTTCCAAACAGCAAAATGTAAGTTTTTTTTAAAAACTTGTTTGTGGGATTTAAGCGTTGTTGATTAGACCAGCATTTTGTGTCCAAATCTAATGACCTAGAGAAGGCAGTGCCAAATTGTCCTCTTGAATTGTTGCTGTCCATGTGACATAGGGACACCCCCAGTGTTTTGCGAGGAAGGGAGCTGTAGGATTTGGACCCAGTGACAATGAAGGAACAGAAATATATTTCCAAGTCAGGCTGGTGTGTATCTTTGAGTGAAACCTGATGTTCTTATAGACTTCTGGAGCAGGTGGGACTTGAACCCAGGCCTGCTGGCTCAGTGGTAGGGACACTAATAGTGTGCCACAAGAATCCTCACCACCTCAGCCCTAAAATGGTGCCCTCCCCACCCAAACTCTAAAATTAGGGCTCAATTAGGATTCAATGGACAACTTTCTCGAAGAGCTAGGGAAGGTACAATGGGATGAGTGGTCTACTCTAGTACAGTACGATACTTTCCCTGTGGAAACTGGTACAACATGGAGTAAGGCTGTGCCAGACAAGAGAGAGACAGAGAATTGAACACAGAAGATGGAACATTACAGCACAGGAATGTGCCCTTCAGCCCACACTGTTGTGCCGATCATGACACCGAGTTAAACTAGTCCCTTCTGCCTCCCCTTGCTACAATTTGCTCCATTCCTTGCATATTTATGTGCTTATCTAAAAGTCCCTTAAACTTCCGTATCATATCTGCCTCCACCACCACCCCTGGCAGTGCATTCCAGACTCCTACCACACACTGTGTAAAAAACTAGTCCCTCACATTTCCTTTGAACTTTCTCCCTCTCACCTTAAATGCATTGCCCTTGCTATTAGACATTTCAACTCTGGGAAAAATATTCTGACCATCAACCCTATCTATGCACCTCATAACTTTTATAGAGTTCTATCAAGTCTCCCCTCAGCCTCCGCCGCTCCAGAGAAAATAGCCTGAATCTTTCTGGCCTCTCCTTTTAGTTTGTACCCTCTAATCCAGGTGGCATCCTGGTAAACCTCTTCTGCACCCCCTCCAAAGCCTCTACATCCTTCCTGCAATGTGGTGACCAGAATTTAATGTAATTGAACAGCAGATAGAGGCGTGCTTCTCCCCAGAGATCTCTGGCTAAGTAAGTGTTAACGGATCGTCTCTGGGAAATCATTCTGTTCTGAGGGATCGATATCCCTGCTACGGGTGGGATTCAATCTGCTTGAAAATCTGCAATGAAACAACCTACACTAAAACTTAATTGTAAACTAATTGTAACTAAAATGTTGCATACCAGGTGGTTCCCCATCATAGGTTGACTTTGTGCTTCTAAGTGGGAGAGACTGTGGTTTTGGCAAATTGCTGCATTGTATCGTGGCCACAGTATGCACTGTGGCCTGTGTATGCCAATGGTGGAGGGAGCGCCAATTACACTGTCAATGTCGACAAGATTAATTCCCCTGAATTCTTAAAAAGGATTCACTTCCTGGCTCCCTGCAAGTGGGTGTTTTGCAAAGTTTTAACACTGCTCGTTGATAGATTTATGAAATAATCCACAGTGATTCAAGTGATTGATACATAGAATAATGGATAGCCTGGAGCAAATTACAGGGCAGAATCTAACTGAGGAGTTTGAGAGGTTTATATTTAGTGTTATTGATACACAGACTGAGTGAACCAGGCCGCATCATATGAATAGCTATGGGCCGTATAAACAAGAGGAGTGAATTACAGGCTCAAACCTGATTGTGATAGTTCACTAATTAATACTCAGAAATTAGCTACAACTTCAAATCTATCCTTATAACCTGACGTCTCTGCCACCAATCCTACTTAGTGCTTTTAAAAAGTACATAACAGATATACAACAAAGAGTAATGCCGACACTTAATATGTAATATTTAGTCTGGTGCTGGCAATATAGAGGATGAATAGTGATTAAATTGCTCCTGTAAAGTTCCTTCCGGGCTTGTTAGATATCATATGTAAATTATGATCTGTGCTATTTCTATGCCCTTGCTAATTCATTGCTTTTATCCTCAAACTCATTAATGAGAGTAGACAAAATGAAACTTCTTGGGATGTTAATAGAAGCTTGTGTCTGTTTTTTGTCTCTCCCAGGCAACCTTTAATAGTCAGGATATTACAAAGTGGTCCTTTTAATTCTAGAATATTATATTGGAGAAAATTAAACCAGTTTATGTGGGAGGCGATATGTGAGTCGGCCGACTTCAGCTTGCATTTGTAATAAACTTAAAATACACTTTGAGGAAGGCACAATGAAAGAGTGATTGCCAAGTGTTAAAGAATCCAGAGTGGCTGAAATACATGCACACTCAGCCTGCTGTCTGTCACTGCGTTGTTCAGAAATTGGACAAAAGCAAATTGCAGTGAGACGATGTTAAATGCTGCTACTTATAGGTATATTGCCTAACCCTGGCTATGCACCTCCAATTCAACATTCTCATTCTCATTAAAAATCACCTTGTAACCATATCTCTCCTTATCTCTGTAATCTCCTACAACCATACAATCTTCCTTATCTCTGTACACACCTCCAACCCTAAAACACTCTGAAATCTCAACAATCTCTTCTTGCTTTAAAATCCTCCATGTTTTTAACCCCCTTCTGCTCTACAATCCTCTATCTCTGTAATCTCCCCCCACCCTACAATCCTCTATCTCTGTAATCCCCGCCTGCCCTACAATCCCCGATCTCTGTAATCCTCACCTGCCCTACAATCTCCGATCTCTGTAATCCCCTCCTGGCCTACAATCCCCAATCTCCATAATCCCCTTTTGCCCTTCAATCCCTGATCTCCATAATTACCTCCTGCCCTATAATCCTTGATGTCTGTAATCCCCTCCTGCCCTACAATGCCTGATCTCTGTGATCCCCTCTTGCCCTATGATCCTCGATCTCTGTAATCCCCTCCTGTCCTGAAACCTCAGTAATCTTCTCCAATTTTCTCCCCCCTCCCGGGATTTCTGTTGTCCCATAATCATGGCCGTTTAAGCATCTCTGATTAAATGGCTCTTAACTGTGGAATTCTATCTCTAAACCTCTGTGACATTCTCCTTCTCTATGTCACTACACTCAACTGGTTTCTTAAACACCCAGTTCATTAGCTTGGTATACAACAATGCAAGACCCACCGACATTTTAGTTATAACTAGATAATGTTCAAGTTTTATTCAGCAGATTGGCTCCCATCCATAGGAGGGCTATTGATCCCTCAGCATGGAATGATTTCCCAGAGGCCATCCACAATATTTGTTTAGCCAGGGATCTCTGGTGAGGGGTACACCCCTATCTGTCTCTGCCTCCCTCTATTCTGACACAACAGTGTGGACATGCCGGTATTGGACTGGGCTGGACAAAGCCAGAAGTCAGACAACACCAGGTTATAGTCCAATGGTTTTATTTGAAATCACAAGCTTACGAAGTGCTACCCCTTTGTCAGGTGTGGTCAGAGAGAAGCACACAGAACACAGGGTTTATAGGCAGAGTGACCAAGGGCAGAGAGATCAAGGGCGGCGAGATCAACAGATCGTAGAAATGGTGTGAGTGGAATGTTGGATAATAAGACTCAACAGATTTAAGATGGTGTGAGAAAAGAGTCAATAGCTGAATAATCAGTGAAGGGATGACCTGTAATCTGATTAAGAGAGGCAGACAGATCATTACAAACAGTTAAAAATTAGGTGGTGTTGGAGACAAACTAAATGACTGGAATAACACAATAACATAACTCTTAACATATTAGAGTTGCATTCCAAATGTCTAACCAAAGTAACAAGTAATTCAAAGCTGTACAAACTCATTAAGGTAGAGTGAACATAACAAGTTAGCAAGATGATGGTGTCAAAACAGGACAGAAAGGAATATTTTACAGATACAGAACAGTGAGGTGGGGTCACATGTAGTGCGACACAAACCCAAGATCACAGCTGAGGCCATCTTCATGGGTATGGGACTTAGCTATCAGTTTCTGCTCGGCGATTCTGTGCTGATGTATATCTCAAAAGCTGCATTGGAGGATGCTTACCCGAAGGTCAGAGGCTGAATGCCTTTCACCGCTGAAGTGTTCACTCACTGGGAGGGAACATTCTTGCCTGGCAATTGCTGCGCAGTGTCCATTCATCCATTGTCGTAGCACCTGCATAGTCTCACCAATATACCATGCCTCAGGGCATCCTTGCCTGCAATGTATGAGATAGACAACATTGGCCGAGTCACATGAGTATCTGCCATGTATGTGGTGGGTGGTGTTCCCGCATTGATGGTAGTGTCCATGTCAACAATCTGACATGCCTTGTAGAGGTTACCATGATAGGGTTGTATAGTGTTGTGGTCGATGTTATCCTGAAGGCTGGGTAGTGTGATACGAGTGATGGTCTGTTTAAGGTGTGATGGTTGTTTGAAGGTGAGAAGTGGAGGTGTAGGGAAGATCTTGGCGAGATGCTCATCGTCATTGATGACATGTTGAAGGCTGTGAAGAACATGGCGTAGTTTCTCCGTTCTGGGTAAAGTACTGGACGATGAAGGGTACCCTATCGGACGTATCCTGTGTCTGTCTTCTGAGGAGATCATTGTGGTTTTTTTGCTGTGTCACATCGTAACTGGTGATTGATAAGTTGAGGATCGTATCCCGTTCTTACGAGGGCGTCCTTCAAAACCTTTAGGTGTCCATCATGTTCCTCCTCATCTGAGCAGATCCCATGTATGCATAGAGCTTGTCCGTAGGGGGTGCCTTCTTTAACATGTTTAGGATGGAAGTTAGAGAAATGCAGCATCGTGAGGTTATCTGTGGGCTTGCGGTAGAGTGAGTTACTGAGGTGTCCGTCCTTGATATAGAGATACATGTCTCCATGAATGAGACTGATTCTGAAGAGTAATCCATGGTGAGTCTGATGATGGAATGAAACTTGTTGATATCGTCATGTAGTTGTTTCAGTGATTCCTCGCCATGAGTCTAGAAGAAGAGAATGTTGTCGATGTATCTGGTGGATAGCATTGGTCAGAGGTCCTGTGCAGCAAGGAAGTCTTGCTCGAGCCTGTGCATGAAAATGTTGGAGTATTGTGGTGCAAATTTGGTTCCCATTGGTGTTCTGTGTGTCTGGATGAAGAACTGGTTGTCGAAGGTGAAGACATTGTGGTCGAGGATGAAGTGGATGAGTTGTAGGATGGTGTTTGGCAATTGGCAATTGGTGGTATTGAGTACTGAGGCTGTGGCAGCGATGCTGTTGTTGTGAGGGGTGCTGGCTTGGAGTGCCGAAATGTCCATTGTGACAAGGAATGTTCCTGGTTTGACTGGTCCATGGGTGCTGACTTTCTGTAAGAAATCTGTAGTGTTGCAACAGAAGCTGGGGATTCCCTGTACAATAGATTTCAAGATGCCCTCGACATAACCAGAGAGGTTCTCACACAGGGTCTCATTGCCTGATACGATGGGATGTCCAGGTGTGTTGGCTTTGTATACCTTCAGAAAGCAGTAAAAGCCTCCAACATGAGAAGTACATGGGATGAGAGTGCATAGGATACTCTGAAGGTCTGGATCAAAGCTCTTGATCAGTCTGTTGAGTTGATGGGTGTGTTCTTTGGTTGGATGAGCAGGTAGCTGTCTGTAGTGATCCTGGTTGTTCAGCTTCCTTGCAGTAATCCATTCTATTCTGTATGATGATGGTTTCTCCTTCGTGTGCTAGCTTGATGACAATGTTGCGATTGGGTTTGAGAGCACGGATGGCCTTGCATTGTGCTTGGGTGATGTTCTGTGTTACCTTGTGAGCATGAATCTGGCGTTAACAGCTTGAGCATACGTGTCGAGGCTAGGGCAACAGCCTTCCGGAGAGGTCCAATTCAATTCCTTCTTCTTTGGTCACTGCACCATGGATCTCTGTGTCAACTGTTCTGGTTCATTGGTTGTTATTATTGGTTTCACTGCTGACATCTTGGTGTATGTGGAGGACCTCATGATGCTTGGGGTTTGTGGATGACCTTACGATACTGCATTTCTCTAGCTTCCACCCTAAACAAGTTAAAGAAACTATTCCCGTACCGACAAGCCCTACGGGATCTGCTCAGATGAGGAGGAGCGTGATGGACACCTAAAGGTTGTGAAGGACACCTTCATAAGAACGGGATACGATCCTCAATTCATCAATTGCCAGTTACGATGTCCACAGCAAAAAAAAAATGCAATGACCTCCTCAGAAGATGTGCACAGGATATGACCAATACTTCCCCAGAGCAGAGAAACTACGCCATGTTCTTCGTAGTCTTCAACATGTCATCAATGACAACAAGCATCTCGTCAGGATCTTCCCCACACTTCTCACCTTCAAATAACTACCAAACCTTACACACACCATCGCTCGCAGCAAACTACCCAGCTTTCAGGACAACATTGACCACAACACCACACAAACCTGCCAAAGCAACTTCTGCAAGACATGTCAGATCATCGACATGGACACTACCATCACACGTGGGAACACCACCCACCACGTGCACGTCAGATACTCATGTGACTCGGCTAATGTTGTCCATCTCATACGCTGCAGGCAAGGATGCCCCGAGGCACGGTATATTGGTGAGACTATGTAGATGCCACAACAATGGATGAATGGACACCGTGAGGGAGCACTTCAGCAGTCAGGGACATTCAGCCTCTGATCTTCGGCTAAGTGTCCTCCAAGACGGACTTCAGGATTCACAACAACACAGAATCGCCGAGCAGAAACTGATAGCCAAGTTCCATACCCATGAAGATGGCCTCAACCGTGATCTTGGGTTCATTATCACATTACATGTGACCCCACTGCACTGTTCTGTATCTGTAAAATATTCCTTACTGTCCCGCTTTTCCAGCATCACCTTGATAATTTGTTATTATCTCTCTACCAAAACTGTACAAACTAATTAAGGATTACTAGTTATTTTGGTTAGACCCAAAGCATGCAACTCTTGTGCCAATCATGTTATTCTAGTCATTTGGTTTGTCTCCAGCACCACCTTATTTTTAATTTTTTGTAATTATCTCTCTGCCTTATTTAATAGGATTATAGGTCATCCCTTCACTTGCTATTCAGCTGTTGAGACTTTACTCACACCGTCTGACACTTTTGATCACTTACAGAGATTATTATCCAACACTCCACTCATACCATTTGTATGATCTTTTGACCTTCCTGCCCTTGATCACTCTGCCTATAAACTCTGTGTTCCGTGTGCTTCTCTCTGACTGTGCCTGCCAAAGGGACAGCGCTCCGTAAGCTTGAGATTTCAAATAAAACTGTTGGATTACAACCTGGTGTCATGTGACTCCTGACATTTTTCTAGTGCAATGTAACTCCATAAGAGATAGTAAGAGATGACACAGTGTGGAGCTGGAGGAACACAGCGGGCCCGGCAGCATCAGAGAAGCAGAAAAGCTGACATTTTGGGCCAGGACCCTTCTTCAGCAGTGGGGGAGGGGTAAGGGAGCACTGAAATAAATAGAGAGAGGAGGGGTGGGTCTGGGGAAGGTAGGTGGGATGGTAAAAACCAAAAGAACTGTGGATGCTGTAAATCAGGAACAAAAACAGAAGTTGCTGGAAAAGCTCAGCAGGTCTGGCAGCATCTGTGAAGGAGAAAACAGAGCTAACGTTTCGGGTCCAGTGACCCTTCCTCAGAACAGTGTGTGTAGAACAGGGATGGTGATAGGTGAGTGCAGGTAGGGAATGGTGGGGATTGGTCAGTGAGGTGGAAGGAGCGGATAGGTGGGAGGGAAGACAGACAGGTCAAGGAGGCAGGGATGAGAGGGAGGATTGGTCATGGGATGAGGCCATAAGGGAATGTAACTCCAAGTTGCGTCAGCTCCTACCCCCAGAGCTCAAGGGTAGACTTTTGTGACGCGTTTTGAGAAACTAAAATTGCAACACATTTTAATTTGAAAAATTTGGTTGCACGTGACACAAATGTTTTCTGGAAACTTAGTTGGAAATAGAACTCCCCAGTCCTCATCTGAAGTAGTGCACAGAGGTTTTTGTTTCATCATCTCACCTGAAACAGAGACCATCTGACAGTATGGCACTCCCTCTGCACTGCACTGGGAACTGAAGCCTGTATTCACAGATGGAAAACCGAGGAGAATTTGCGAATGGGATTTATTGTCCTGACTCCTCCTGTATACCTCAAAATGGATTTCCCATGCGAAACAGCCCATTTCCGACCATTCCTGGGGCGTAGATAGTGTAGGCAAGAAGGAACGTATCCCCCTTGGTAGAGGGATCAATGACCAGGGGGCACAGATTGAAGGTAAGGGGTGGGAGGTTTAGAGGAGAAGGTGATGGAATGTTTTTTCACCCACACGGTGATGGTATTCTGGAACTCACTTCCTGTCAGGGTGGCAGAGTCAGAAACCCTTATCATATTTAAGAAATATTTAGATGTGCATTTGTGATGCCAAGGCATACAACAATACGGGATTAGAATAGATAGATGATTGTTTTTTACTTGGTGCACACTCGGTGGGCTGAAAGGCCTTTTTTTTGCGATCTGGAGTCATAGAGTCGTAGAATGTTACAGCATGCAAACAGACCCTTTGGTCTAACCAGTCCACACTGACTATAATCCCAAACTAAACCAGTCCCAGCTGCCTGCACTTGGCCATATCCCTCCAAACCTTACCTATTCAGGAACTTATCCAAATGTCTTTTAAACGTTGTAATTGTACCCACATCCACCACTTCCTCTGGCAGTTCATTCCACACATGAACCACTCTCTGTGTGAAAAAGTTGCCCCTCGTGTCCTTTTTAAATCGTTCTCCCCTCACCTGAAAGATATGCCCCTAGTTTTGAACTTCCCCACTCTAAGGAAAAGACCCTTGTCATGCACCTTATCTATGCCCCTCATCATTTTATAAACCTCCTCCCCTCCTGTGTAAAAAGTCCCAGTCTTTCTAGTCTATTTATATATCTCAAACCTTCCGTTCGTGGCAACATGCTGGTAAATATTTTCTGAGCCCTGTCCAGTTAAATAATATCCTTTCTACAGCAGAGTGACCAGAGCTGCACACAGGGGCGGCACAGTGTCTCAATGGTTAGCACTGCTGCCTCACGGTGCCAGTGACCTGGGTTTGATTCAAGCTTGGGCAACTGTCTGTGTGGAATTTGCACATTCTCCCCGTACCTGCATGAGATTCCTCTGGGTGCTCCGGTTTCCTCCCACAGTCCAAAGATGTGCAGGTTAGGTGGATTGGCCGTGTTAAATTACCCATAGTGCCCAAGGATGTTTAGGTTAGGTGGGTTAGACGTGGGAAATTAGGGGAATGGGTCTGGGTGGGATGCTCTTCAGAAGGGCTATGTGGACTTGTTGGGCCGAATGGCCTGCTTCCACACTGTAGGGATTCTATGATATATTCTATGGTATTCCTGTACAACCGCAAAATGACACCCCAATTCAAAGGACTGAGCAATGAAGGCAACTGTGCTAAACACCTTCTTAATCACCCGGTCTACATGTGACGCAAATTTCAAAGAATTATGTTCCTGAACCGCTCGGTCTCTCAGTTCTACCCAGGGCCTTACCGTTAATTGTATAAGTCCTGTCTTTGTTTCTTCTACCAAAATGCAATACCTCACATTTATCCAAATGTAGTTCTCGATGACTGCTTTGTGACTCTGGGTTGTCCACCAACACCCCAACACCAATGGGTCTTCCAGTGGGCAGAGTTAGCACCGGGAAAGGGTCTACCTCCAGAAATACACTACTATACTAAGCGAGTTCTACTTTCCCACATAAGGGCCATAGCCTTGAGTGTTACGATGCTTCAAGTGCTCATCCAAGTGCTTTTTTAAAGATTGTGAGGTTTCCTGCCTCAACTGTCCTGAACACCCTCCAGATGATTGTCTCTCCAGTTGGCACTGGTGGGCTCTTCCCAGAATGTTACTAGTTGTTACCGTGTCACAAAGTTCCGCAGTCCCTCCTCCTGCCCCAAGCCTTGGCCAACTCCAAAGCAACTTCAAGGAATTTTGTTAGTGGAGTAAACAAGCACACCAATGTAAAAATTGTGATTCTGGTATTGCATGTTCTATTTTTGTGTTGCGTGCAGATTTTGCAAACTCCCCACTCAGCACAGAGTCAGCAACGGAAGAGGTTCTGAAGTTTGTGCAAAAAAAAAGAGTAAAAATTCAGGAAGATAAAAATAACATTTCTTTCTCAGCTGCCCAAGACTTCTCATCAAATGTTATGATACTTTGCAAAGGTTTTCCCTTTCACTCGATGTGGTGTTTCCCAATGCCCATGACAGAAGCAGTTATTGGAATGTGCAGTCAGACAGCTGGTCTCACAACCAGTGAGGTAATTAGGAGCCACTCAACCACCAGGATTGATTGACCGACAAACCATTAGAGAACACTACAGTGTTACCATCTATAAGATGCACCATAGCAACCTGACCAAGCTTTTATGACTGCAGTTCCCAAACCCATGACATCTCACAATTGGAAGGACAAGGGCAGTAGAGACACAGGAAGACCACAAGCTACAAATTCCACGTCAAGCCACTCACACCCTGACTTGGAAATTCTGGAATTCAGGAGAATGAGAGGATACCTCATTGAAATTATATTGTTTTACAAGGGCTTGGCAGAGGAGATGTGAAGAAATTGTTTCCCCTCGTAAGGATCAGACAGCGTAATCTCAGAATAAGGAAGCATCCAGTTATGACAGAGATGAGGAGGAATTTTTGTCTCTCAGACAATTCTGGATCTGCGAAATTCTTTCCCACACAGGCCTGTAGAGGTTGCATTCTCAAGTATATTTAAGGCTGATATAGTTAATAAGGAAAATCAAGGGTTAGGGAGATAAGGCATTGAGGGTTATCAAATCACCCATGATCGCCTTGAATAGCCAAGCAGAATCGATGGGCTGAATGGCCTACTTTTGCTCCTATATCTAATGGTCTTATAGTGCCGTCCGTTCAGTGTCACTGTGACAAAATCCGAGAATTCCCTCCCTAACAGCATTGTGGGTCAACCTACAGCCCAAGAACTACAGTGGCTCAAGGAGGCAGCTCACCACTACCTTCTCCAGGGGCAACTAGGGATGGGCAATAAATGCTATTCTAGCCAGCAGCGATGAAGAAAAGAAAGATAACTTATGTTGGCTAGTCTTAGGGAGTTGGAGTGTGATTGGTGGGAAGAGATGGGTGGGTTGGTATTTTAAAAATTGTTTTAAATCAAATTGTTTTAAATGGTGTGCATGAGAAAAGGTAAACTGTGACTGCCACACGATGTATTACAGAGTGAAGCAGCACAGTTAGGGCTATGATGAAAATAATCAGCGGACATTGTGTCGATAGGAGAAGCTTCCAGAACAAAAACCTCTGTGCAAGTTTTGCAGGTGTGAGAGAGAGTCTGGGAAGCGTGTTCAATTTGATAACCTTCTTAGTGAAGTGTTAGCTTTGCTGGCAGCAAGTATTGTGAAAGAAGGAAGTGTTACACATGAGTTTCGGCTGTGAGTCAAAGTGTGGAGTAATTATTCTTAACTTTCTACATATCGGAAGTCAGACCTTTCGCAGAGAAAAGCTTTCTTCCTGGTTTGGTTTCAGCTGCGTTGTTTTTTTACTGAGTAAGTTTTGCATTCATTAAGTTCAGAAATAGACCCAATAGGGAAGGTGATATCTCTACTGCGAGACTCGTCAAGCTATTCAGTTTATTCTTTCTAGGATATGGCCATCGCTGTCATTTGTTACCACCATATATACACTTACCAGCGGCTATTAAATGTCAAACCCTTTGCTGTGGTCTGGAGTCACATGTAGGTCAGACCGGGTGAGAATGGCAGATTTCCTTCCCTAAAGGACATTAGTGAACTAGGTGGGTTTTTACACTAATCAATACAGTCCCAGAGCCATAGAGGCATACAGCATGGAAACAGACCCTTCAGTCCAACTCGTCCATGCCGACCAGGTTTCCCAAACTAAACTAGATCCATTTGTCCACATTTGGCCCATATCCCTTTAAACCTTTTCTACTCATGTACCTGTCGAAATGTCTTCTAGATGTTGTGACTGTACCTGCATCTACCACTGCCTCTGGCAGTTTATTCCAAATATGAACCACCCTCCGTGTGAAAATGTTGCTCCTCAGTTCCGTTGTAAATTATTCCCCTCTCACCTTTAACCTATATCCTCTAGCTTTGGACTCCCCTACCCTGAGGGAAAAGACCTTTGCCATTCAACTTACCTCTGCCCCTCATGATTTTATAAACCTCTATAAGGTCACCCCTCAACCTCCTAGGCTCCAGTGAAAAAAGCTCCAGCCTACTCACCCTTTTCTTAAAACTCAAATGCTCCAATCTCACTAACATCCATGTAAATCTTTTCTGTAATAACAAGGTGT
>JAHRHZ010000277.1:13426987-13454855 GCA_024137785.1 Ginglymostoma cirratum | reverse complement strand
GGGTCTGGACCCTTCTTCAGAAATTTCTGAAGAAGGGTCCAGACCCAAAACGTCAGCTTTCCTGCTCCTCTGATGCTGCTTGGCCTGCTGTGTTCATCCAGCTCTACACCTTGTTATCTCAGATTCTCCAGCATCGGCAGTTCCCACTATCTCTAAATCTTTTCGGCACCCTTTTCAATCTAATAATATCCTTCCTGTAGCAGGGAAACCAGAGCTAAACACAGAACTCCAAAAGTGGCCTCACCAATGTCCTGTCCAACTGCAACATGATCTCCCAACTCCTATACTCAATGCTCTGACCAATGAAGGCAAGTGTGCCAAACGCCTCCTTCACCTCCCTGTCTACCTGTGATGCCACTTTCAAGGAACTATGTACCTGAACCTCTAGGTCTCTCGGTTTGACAACATTCCCCACGGCTCTACCATTAACTGTGTAAGTCCTGCCCTGGCTTGTCTTACCAAAGTGCAACACCTTGCGTTTATCTAAATTAAATTTTGAGTGCCACTCCTCAGCTTATTGGTCAAGCTGATCGAGATCCCTTTGTATTATTAGATAACCTTCCTCACTGTCCGCTATACCAATAATTTTTGTGTCATCTGTCAAATTAGTAATATAACTCCTATATTCTCATCCAAATTGTTTGTATAAATGGCAAATAACAGTGGATCCAGCACCGATCCCTATGGAATACTGCTGGTCACAGGCTTCCAGTCCAAAAAGTAACCTTCTACTACCCTCCTCTATGACCTACTGTCAAGCCAATTTTGTATCCAATTGGCTAGCTCTCCCTGGATCCCATGTGATCTAACTTTACTAACCAGCCTACCATAGAGAACCTTGACAAAGGCCTTAATAAAGCCCATTTAGACACCGTCTAATGCTCTGCCCTCATCTATCTTCTTGGTCACATCCTCAAAAACATCAACCAAAAAGTGGGTCACTATTTTCCACACACAAAGCCAGGCTGACTATTCATAATCAGTCCCTTGCATCTCCAAACTCATGTAAATCCTGTCTCTCAGAATCCCCTCCAACAACTTACTCACCACTCATATCATTGGCCCCATGAGACTAGCCTTCAATCTCATTGGACTTAAATGCTACCAGCCACTGTATGTGATGGGATTTGACCCCAAATCACTGGACCCAGGCCTCTGGATTACCAGTCTACTGTCATCACCACTATCTGACCTTGACCCCAGGTATGGCGACAAATTCTACTGCCTGGCCTCACCATGAAGCCATGTGGTCACTATTGCAGTCAGGCTATGGGGTGTGAGAGGGAGAAAGGTGAGTGCTGCATCTATCATGCTGCCATTTGAAGATTACTTTGGATGTGTGTTGAAGGACAAGGGGTGAAGGTTGGGTTGTTTTTAAATACCACTCGGAAAGGTTAGGGACAAATGGCTTGCTCCCGTTTTGTAGAGCATTTAGAGTCTCAGACATCTACAGCACTGAAAAGGATTCAAGCCTGTGCTGGTCAAAATAACCACCTACCTATTCTAATGCCATTTTCCTGCACTTGGTCCATAGCCTTGTACGCTGTGGAATCACAAGTGCACATCTAAATAGGTGTAGAGCTGGATGAACACAGCAGGCCAGGCATCATCAGAGGAGCAGGAAAGCTGACGTTTCGGGTCTGGACCTTTCTTCTGAATTTCTGAAGAAGGGTCCAGACCCAAAACATCAGCTTTCCTGCTCCTCTGATGCTGCCTGGCCTGCTGTGTTCATCGAACTCTACATCTTGTTATCTCAGATTCTCCAGCATCAGTGGTTCCTACTCCCTCTGCATATCTAAATACTTTGCCAATATTATGAGGGATTATGCCTCTATCCCACAACCCCTCTCATCCTCACAGGTGGAGAGTTCCAGATTCCCACCACCTGCTGGGTGGAAAAACATAACTTTCCACACGTCTCCCTGAACATCCTGCCACCTCCCTTCAACCCACGTCCCCATGTTTGTATGAATGAATCTGTGTCTTCTCACTTTCTGGGTGCTGGGTGTGCGGTTTGTTGTGTGTGACTGGCCTTCATTACCATCCATTTTTTTTTCCCTAGATGTTATCATTAATTTGCAATGTCTCCTCTAACCTGACAGTCAGCTACCTCAAGGTTTCGTGGTCACTTGTTTGAGTTGGTCAGGATCACTGATCGATATTTGGTGTAGATCCTCTGGCAGGATGGATTTGGAGGTAACCCTTTCTCACTCTCTTTCAGGTCATCGACACTCTGTCCTATTTATCATACACTCCCATAGCTCAAAGGAAAGGAATCTGGTGAGTGGAACCTCCCCATCTCTATCACTGCTTAATCTTATTCTGCTCCTGAATGCGTATACTTATTGTGAGACATGATATGATGGATGCTTAATGAGTCTCAATAAAACTGGACAGGCTTCTCAAGGAATCAGAGTTATCTGTATCTAAAGGTTTCCAGTGTTGTTGAAAAAGAGACAAACTTTGTCAAGTCTTTTCATCTCGCACTCATCAGGACACTTTGCAAGAATACCAGTTTGAAGGTGAACAACATCTTTATATTGAACAAACAAAGGCACACCCTGTCTGATGTGATCCACCAGTCTTTGGGAGGGGAAGCCGGTAGATCACACCAGCACTAAAATCCATATTCCACATTACCCACTTTGATGATAGGGCTAAGCATTTGTGTTGCTTGATGGCAGTGGGCAGGCCCCACTTAGCCCATTGCCAACCCATGATACAGCCACTCTTAAATGCAAGTTATTCATACCTGCAGTGAACAAACACTGGCGTTGATCGATCAGACAACCTGAGTTGTTTGTTTCATGCTGAAATATCTATGGTTTTCTTTTTCAATGATTTATTCAATTCCCTGTTAAAAAGTCACGACGGATTGTGCTTTGGTCACTGTTTCAGTTGATTAAAAAGAAACCTCCCACTTTTAAAGGATCTATATGATTTCAGAATGGCCCAATAGCCAATCAACTGCTTTCCAATGTGAAGCCACTGTTACAATGTAGGAGACACGGCAAACAATTTTCGCACAGGAAGATCCCACACGCACAACACTGTGTTAGCAACATATTATCTGTTTTAATTATGCTGTCTGATGGTTGAAAGTTGTCCGGGGCATGAGGGAGACCTCTCGGGGCTTTATAAATACTGTTCTGGGATATTTTATGTCCACCTGAGAGGGCCTGTGTTTAATGCCTCACCTGAAAAAGCCTGGCTGACAGTGTGGCACTCCCTCCACATTGTACTGGGAGTGCCAGCCTTTACTGTGATCTGGGCTGCCTGGAGCTGGCACACACACTCCCAACCTTCTGGCACAGGTATAAGATCCTGTCCCTGTGCAGGTCAAGAACTCATGCTAATATCTGAAGAGGAAACCACGGAGAATGTTTTTCTTTTCTCTCCCCTCAAGCAGCACTGATAAAATCATACGATTGGTTGTTTAGTCCACAGCCGCTTGTGGGATCATGCTGTGCCTACGTTGACTTTTCTACATCACGTGACCACACTTCAAAAATGCATCAATTGCGCAAGTCTTTGGGTCTTCTGAAGATCATCAAAGGTGTTACAGGGTGGGGAATGGGGGGTGGGGAGGTGCTGGTGGTTGGGTGGGAATATGTCTTTTCATTTATATATAACCTCTGGAGATGCCAAACCAATGCTGTGCATTCCTAACTGCAACACCACCGTCACTGCTCTCTCCAAGGTGACTCAGTGGCTAGCAGTGCTGCCTCACAGCGCCAGCGACCCGGGTTCGATTCCACCCTCGGGTGACTGTCAGTGTGGAGTTTGCACATTCTCCCCGAGTCTGCGTGGGTTTCCTCCAGGTGCTCCGGTTTCCTCCCACAATCCAAAGATGTGCAGGGTAGGGTGGATTGGCCATGGGAAATTAACCATTTTGTTCAGGCACGCGTAGATTAGGTAGGTTATAGGGGTCTGAGTGGGATGCTCTGGGGTTCGGTGTGGATTTGTTGAGCCGAAGGGCGTGTTTCCACACTGTAGGGATTCCTAAAAAAAAACAAGTTGTGTTGTACGAGACAATGGACACATGGCGACTGCCGAGTGTCTCCAGTCTCTACAGAGAGTGAGACAACAGGCAGTCACCAAGTGATTGTTGCCTGCTCTCAGTGTAGATATTCCTAGAGGTGAGATCCCGTGAACTCAACCCTTCCCCGAACCCCTGATATTGATTGCCCAAAATGTCTTGTCCTAACTTCCCGTTGCCAGTTGGGAGGGAAGGGGATTCCTCACTGGCCTGTTGGACGAATACTAATTTTCGGCCAACTCTGCTTCCCTTCCAATGCACTTATAAATACTAACAAAAATGTTTTTTAAACAAAAACAATTTTTTTTTATTGTCACTGTGATTAGTCCCCCAGGTATTACTAGCAGCCGTACCCAACAATTTAGTCTTTGCTTCCTGGAGATTCCAGGATTAATCTTGCTAACTCACAAATTGCACTGAGGGAGAGGAGAGTGATAGTTGGTGGGGGAAGTGATCAGCTGTCAAAACCAGCCTTACATTAAGTCAAAATGATGTTTTTGTATTAATAGGGTAGGCAAGAGATGTGGTCAGATGAAAACCCCAATCCCACTCCAGGCTGATGCCCATTAGCACCCATCTGAGTGTGGATAAAGATTTTCTTTTAGTCATTTGTGGGGTGTGACAGTCCCTGGCTAAGCCAACTTTTATTGCCCAGCACCATCCCTAATTGCCCTTCAGAAGACCATAGTGAGCTGCCTTCCTGAACCGTGCAACATTTGGGTTGTAAGTAACCCCACAATGCCCTTAGGGAGGGAATTCCAGGATTTTGACCCAGCGACAGTGCGGGAGCGATAATATAATTCCAAGTCAGGATGGTGAGTGGCTTGGAGGAGAACTTGCAGGGGGTGGTGTTCCCGTGTGTCTGCTGCCCTTGTCCTTCTAAATGGAAGTGGTCGTGGGTTTGGAAAGTGCTGTCTGAGGATCTTTGGTGAATTTCTGCAGTGCATCTTGTAGATAGTACACACTGCTGCTACTGAGCGTTGATGGTGGAGGGAGTGAATGCTTGTGGATGTGGTGCCAATCAATGGGGGGCTGCTTTGTACTGGATGGTGCCAAGCTTCTTGAATGTTGTTGGAGCTGCACCCATCCAGGCAAGTGGGGAGCATTCCATCACACTCCTGACTTGTGCCTTGTAGATAGTGGGCAGGCTTTGGGGAGTCAGGAGGTGAGTTACTCACCACAGTATTCCTAGCCTCTGACCTGCCTCTACCTATATGTAACTCCCCCAAAACCTGGTAAATTTATGAAAATACAAGCAAATTATTTCTCTTTTGCCTAAAGATTTTGATTTCACAGTGGCAGCTTGTACTGGCTGAGTTGTTCCAAAAATGTATTTTTACTTGGAGGCTGAGTTAATCCTTTCGCCCTGCTGTCTCTCTCTCTCTCTCTCTCGTTGGTTCTATATCCTCAGCTGCTTCTACTAACCCTTATTGTCCAAATGGGATGTTCAAACAATTGTTACATTTTTGAGAGAATTGCATGTCAGATGTAAGGAAAATGATGAGACTATGTCTTTATTCCAGCTCCTTTCCAACAGAAGACAGCTTGGCTGATGATGATATCTACAGTGGTCTTTCTGATGTCATTGAGTAAGTCACAGAGTGCTTCATCACTATTATCTTGCACCCTCTGCAAACATGAAATTTTGTCAACCCTGCTGCTTACAACCTAAGCTGCACGTCCCATTCACTGATCACCCACTGCTCACTGACCAACACTCATTTTGGACTGACTGTGCTTTGAATTCACACATTCCTGTTGTGGTGTTTCCAATCATCTAAAAAACTACTTCTTTAACCAAACTTTCGGTCACCTGTCCTAATATCTCCTTATCGCAGAATCCCTGCAGTGTGGAAGCTGGCCATTCAGCCCATTGAATCCACACATTATGTGGCACAATGTCAACTTTTGTCAGGTAACGCTCCTGTGAACATAGAACAGTACAGCACAGGAAACAGGTCCTTTGGCCCACCATGTCTGTGCTGACCGTGATGCCATTCAAAATTAGTAAGACCACAAGATACGGGAGGAGAATCAAGCCATTTGGTCCATCGAGTCAGCTCCACCATTCAATCATGGCTGATATGTTTTTCAATCCCATTCTCCAGCGTTCTCCCTGTAACCCTTGATCCCCTCACTAATCAAGAACCTATCTGTCTCTTTCTTAAACACTCAATGGATTGGCCTCTACAGCCCTCTGCAGCAATCATATTCCACAGATTCACCACCCTCTGGCTGAAGAAATTCCTCTTCAACTCAGTTCCAAAGGGTTGTTACTTCACCCTGTGCCCTGGGGTCCTAGTCTCTCCTACTGGTGGAAACATCTCTGCACCCACTCTATCCAGACCTCGCAGTATTCTGTAAATTTTGATGAGAACCCCCTCAAACTTCTAAACTCCATTGAGTACAGACCCAGAGCCCTTAACCGCTCCTCACTGACAAGCCCTTCACCCTTGGAGTTGTGCTTGTGAACGTCCTCTGGACCCCTTCCAACACCGGGATCAAACTTCAGAGCAGCCTTAGGCCATTTGGTCCTTTGGACATGCTCTACCATGCAATAAGATCTTGGCAGATATGGTTGTAGTTTCAACCCAGTTCCCTAACTGCTCCCAATGGCCCTTAATTCCTTTGTCTATTGGAATCTGTCAAACTTATTCTTCAACATTTTCAATGAGCCTGCCTCCACCTATCCTGGAGGAAGAGAATTTCATAGGTTCACGGCCCTCTGAAAGAAAAGAAATCTTCATCCCTGTCTTTAAAAGGAGACCTCTTATTGTAGTCTATCCCACAAGAGGAGACAGTCCAGCTGATAATAGTCCAATGATCAAATCTCTCTTCAAGGACTGATTGATGCCGTGACTTAGTTTTGTTTTAAAATGGGAAAGCACATAAAACGTTACAAAGCAGACATTACAACAAACCAACAAATTTATGTGTGTGCATTTCGCAAACCCAAGCCAGGAAGCGCTACAACGTTGTATACACATAACACATGGAATCCTGAAAGGTGGAGCGTCTCAAAGGCAAGGTGTACATACAACAAAACCATCTTGCCTCTGTATACCTTGTCTCATCCCCAGAGTGCCTTGCATATTTCGATAACATCACCACTCATTCTCCTAAATTCCAGTGGCCTGATCTGTTCAACCTTGCCTCAAAAAATAACCTCCTCATTCCAGGAATGGGTCAACTTGGGATGTTTTACTGTATGAAAGTTGCTATATAAAGGCACGTTGGTGTTATAGTTGCCCATGAGTGGTTGGTTCAGTCTGGCTTGTTATAACCTGGCACAAAAGACTGGCATTCCCACTGGGCCGGTAGCATATACACTGAGGGAATTGCAAATCAAGGGGTCTTCTCTATACCTACACTGTACTGGGAAAACCAATTAGCTAAGAGTATGCATCAATTAATTGGCATTCCATTTGGACCACTATGTTACCAGGGTTTGACGCTTTGGGATTTAGGGAGAGGCTGAATAGGCTGAGACTATTTTCCTGGAGCGTCGGAGGCAGAGGGGTGACCTTATAGAGGTTTATAAAATCTTGAGGGACATGGAGAGACTGAATAGCCAACACCTTTTCCCCAGGGTATGGGAGTCCAAAACTAGAGGGCATAGGTTTAAGGTGAAAGGGGGGAAGGTTTAAAAGGGACCTAAGGGGCAACTTTTTCACACAGAGGGTGGTACGTGTATGGAATGAGCTGACAGAGGAAGTGGTGGAGCTTGGTACAATTACAAAATTTAAAAGGCATCTGGATGGGTATATGAATAGGAAGGGTTTAGAGGGACATGGGCCAAATGTTGGCAGATGGGATTGGATTAATTTAGGATGTCTGGTTGGCACGGACGAGTTGGACCAAAGGGTCTGTTTCCATGCTGCACATCTCTATGACTCGATGACTGTATAACATTGAAGCACGGTCGAGGCTCAATTATTGTACGTGGATTGATATGGAGGTAGATCCTTACTGAGGTAGACTTTGGAGCTTGCTGTGGATACCACTCTTTTCACATGATCTCGTAACTTTTGTCCCAACAGTGACACTGGAGAAGAAGATGACGACCTTTATGATTGTGTGGAAAATGAGGATGATGAAGGAGGTGAAATTTACGAAGACCTGATGAGGCCCGAGTGTGTGATGGCCGCGGTATGGAGTTTAGCAGGCTGTCATTCTATCCCTGTTCTCCTGTAACTGAGGAAGAATTGTTCTTTTATGGGTGGGATGTGGGCAAGGCCAGTACTTCTACCCCTCTATAATTACCCTAGAACTGATTGGCTAGCTTGGCCATTTCAGAGAGTGGCTAAGATTCAACCACATTGCTGTGAGCCTGGAGTGACATGTAGGACAGACTGGGTAAGAGTGGCAGATATCCTTCCCTAAAGCACATTAGTAAACCTAATTTTAGGGCAATTGATGATAACTTCATAGTCACCATCACTGATATCTAACTTAATAATCCACACTAATTAAAACTGAAGTTAATTTCTAGCAGCAGCCACAATGGGATTTGAACACATGGCCCTAAAGCAATGGGCAGGGTTACTGGAATAGGGATGAATGTCATTACCTTTATGCCCCCGCATTGGGTAGGGTGAGCAGGCACAGAAGACATCCCAGTTCCCACCCTGCCCACAAGTCAACAATGTGCCCTTCCTTAAAGAGGACCCTGCTGGGTAATTGGAAGCTGGAATCCCTGCTCTAGTTTTGCTGCTTTGTTCCTGAACGCTTATCTATTCCCAGCACCGAGAGCTGTGATGGAACCTGTTCCCATGCACAGCCATCTAGAGGACAATCATCTTGAGGAACTTGAGAGCAACACCATCTGTGTAGACTCCCATCCCGGAGGCAGTCAGGTTAAAAGAGCAAGCAGATGGTGGGGAACCTGATAGATGCTCTGTTGCTCCCAGACCAGTGAGGGTTTAATCCCACTCACTGATCCTTAGACTGCAAAGGGATCCCTCATCCCTCTTCTCCGACCGATGCGTATGCGCTCCATTTTTGTGCTGATTTCCTTCCCTCTCTCAGGAGCTAGATGACCACTGGACGTGCTAAATGGCTTTTAAATGTTGAAGCTCTTAAACCAGCTTCTGGCCTCATTGTGCCATAGTTTCCACGCGACAGGCCTCAAATATTTCGTTCTCTTTGTTGCCAATCTGGTGGCATCGTTCGACACAAATTCAGCTGGTCCCCCAAACAAGGAAAATAGTTGGATGTTTTGGGGGCGGTGAGGGGAACCTGAGGAGGGGACGGAATGAGTTTTGAGCTTTTCTACAAACTGTTTTTGGATGGGTGGGATGCAGAAGTAAAAATATTTGCCTTCACTATACTAACTGGGATCTGTATTCCAGCCTCAGAAAATGACTGACTTTGACAAACGCAATTGCTGCCTTCAAGAGATCAGACAGACGGAGGAGAAATACACAGAAACATTAGAGTCCATACATCAGGTAGGATTGGGGCTTATGGGACAGACTGGGCCAATTTCTTTGGATGCCCAGTCAATCACTGTGCAGCACATATACTGGGCCTGTCTTTTCTTCTGGTCAGTGTTGATCACTGGTTTTTAAACTAATCTGTGTCTCTACTTTTGCAGCATTTTTTTAGGCCTCTACATCGGTTTCTCAATACGTATGACTTAGAGAACATATTCCTGAACATCGAGGTAAGTCACCCTTTGCCATTGGGTTTAGGCCCGAAACGTCAAGTTTTCCTGCTCCTATGATGCTGCTTGACCTGCTGTGTTCATCCAGCTCCACACTTTGTTATCTCTCTTTGCCATTGTTACTGATTCAATCTGAACTGAATCTGTTGATCAATTTCAAGTTGAAAATGACCACTTGATCGCTCAGTCCCTGAAAGCATCTCTGTCCATCCAGGTCATTGGCCCTAGATGTGCACCATGGACATAGCTTGACCTCTGATCTTCATGGCAAAGGGGCTGGCCAGGCAATGATTAAAAACATGGCTCCTGGATTTCTTTGTTCAGCTTGAAAGCAGTTCACTCAGGTTGAGAAAAATGTCTCTTTCATCAGTGTTATTGTGAAGGTTCTTCAGCACTGCTGCCTCACAGCGCCAGGGACCTGGGTTCGATTTCACCCTCAGGTGACTGTCTGTGTGGAGTTTGCACATTCTCCCCATGTCTACGTGGGATAGCTCTGGGCACTTCAGTTTCCTCCCACAGTCCAAAGATGTGCAGCTTAGGTGGATTGGCCATGCTAAATGGCTCATAGTGTCCAGGGATATGTAGGTTAGGTGCATTAGCAAGGGGAAATGCAGGGTTATAAGGATAGGGAAGATGAATGGGTCTAGGCGGGGTTCTCTTCAGAGGGTCGGTGTGGACTTGTTGGGTCGAATGGTCTGTTTCCACACTTTAGGGATTCTATGATGAAAATGAGATTGGCCAGCCAACCCCCCTTTTCAAACCACCGCGCAGCCCTACTTAGTAATGTGCCACCACTCACTTCGAGGAACTGAGGGCAGCAGTTCAGGAAGAGAAGGAGGTGAATTTGAGGGAACTGCACAAAGTGAACAGAGTTATGGAGGGGTGACTTGAGAAAACTTGAAATTAACATTGGCAGCTCAAAATCAGCGAGTTTTCCAACACTCACTCCTTCTACCGTTTCGCTTAAATAAGTATAAATTCAATACACAAATATTGTCGATCAGGCCAGACTCCCCTCAAAAAATGTGCACGAAGTTTTTCTTACTCTAAAGTAAAGTGCCTGTTCCAGATGCAATGCGACTGGTCAAGCTACTCGATATTAAGCAAAACACAATTTATTTAAACACTGTAGTTAAAATGCAACCATCGAAAGAGGAATTTAGAATAATGTAACTATTGGAAAACTTAACAGAATAATAGATACAATAACCATTACTAATTAACTGGTCCAATATAGTAATATCCCATGAGCACACCCCTTGGCAAAAAGAAAAATTCAGACTCAGATTCTCACATACAGTTCTCCAATCCAGGAGGAAAAACATATCAAGAGAACATTCAGAGAGAGGAGCAGCCAGGAGACATTTATTGAAGCTTCCAATTCTGTTGAGACCCTAATAGCTTCTGATGAAACTCTGTAATCCTGATCTGTGAGAGCTGGCCACACCTATTCAGGCTGCATTTAAAAATAATCCCAAGGCCTCCCAAACTGTTTACTCAAGTGGTGTTCAGCAGCCAGCTCAGTTCCCCTTGTTCAATTTCACTCTTTAAAACAAAAGGACAAGATAACCTCTTAAAGAGACAGCACTGTCACACAACTGTAAATGAATAAGTATACAATTTTGCTGGCCAATGGTCCACACATTGACTCAGTCTGCACAAAACTCATAAACAACAAGAGCTGTTTGTTGTGCATATCATGTGCCTCAGAGCTTTGTAGGTTTTACTGCTAAGGCTTTATCATATCTCAGCAATCACAAATATCTCCCACCTGTGCTGTCATTCCAAGGGAAAACCCTCGGGCAGTACATTTCCTTTTCATTGCATCAAGCTGAACTGATCAAGCACAGTAATCACCAACAGTAAACAGACTCACATTTTCAAACACGCACCAGTTCTGCACAAAACTGCATGCAATTGTTTGCGGTTTGATTCTGTGTGGGCCTGTAGGCAGCTCACTGATCTGTGTGCTGTCGTCACATATGGCTAGGGAAACTTAAACTAAGCTGGAGGTATAAGGCTGCAGTCATCTTCGGAAGGCAATGACCTAGTGGTGTAATTGTTGGACTGTTAAAGCAGTGACCCAGGTCTGAATCCTACCGTGGTTGAATTTGAATTCAATTTTTTAAAAAAAAGAGATCTGGAATTAAGAGTCTAGTGATGACCATAAATCCATTGCCAATTGTTGGGGAAAACTCATCTGGTTCACTAATGTCCTCTAAGGAGGGAAACTGCCATCCTTACCCTGGTCTGGCCTATATGTGACTCCTGACCCACTGCAATGTGGTTGATTCTTAACTGCCCGCTGGGCAATTAAGGATGGGCAGTATGATACTGGCCTAGACAGCGATGCACTTGTCCTGTGAATGAATTGAAAAGACATGATCATAAAGCTCCTGTTCCCACAGGGAAACTGGTGAGAGTCATCTCTGCTTACCTCTGAGTACAAAACTCCAGTGAAATGGATGAATGTCAACAGGACCGTAATGACTTGTCAGCCCATTTCACACTGTGCTTTAATAGATAAGAGACACAGTTGCTGAATTTCAATGACTCCACTATGTAGCTCAGGTGTAGTCCAGCTTTAAGCCCCATTACATCTGAAGCAATTTCACATTGAAATGGAACAGAGAGGTTTTGCATAGAGGAGCTTGGTTATACCACACTCCGAGTACTATGTGCAGCATTGGTCTCCTTACCTCAGGCAAGATATTATTTATTGCCATGGGGAGACTGCAACAAAGATTCACCAGACACATTCCTGGGATGGCAGGACAGTCCTATGAAGAGAGATTGGGCAACTGGTGGCATGGTGGCTCAGTGGTTAGCCCTGCTTCCTCACAGCACCAGAGACCTGGGATTGATCCCACCCTCAAGTGACTGTCTGTGTGGAGTTTGCACATTCTTCCTGTGTCTGTGTGAGTTCCCTCTGGGTGCTCCGGTTTCCTCCCACAGTCCAAAGATGTGCAGGTTAGGGTGGATTGACCATGCTAAATTTCCCCTAGTGTCCAGGAATATGCAGGTTAGGTGGGTCAGCCATGGGAAATACAGGGATACGGGAGGGTGGGTCTAGGTGGGATGCTCTTCAGAGGATTGGTGTGGACTCGATGCGCTGAATGGCCTGCTCCCACACTGTGGGGACTCTATGATTCTGTAAACTGGACTGGTATTCTCTAGAATTTCAAAGGTTGAAAGGTGATCTCTTTGAAGCTTACAAAACATTTAAAGGGATAAACAGTGTGGATGCACGTAAGATTTATCCCTTGGTTCAGGAGTCTAAAACCATGAGGCACAAATTAAAAATAATGGGGATGCCACTTAGGACTAGGATGGGGAGTTTTTTTTTAATCCAGAGGATTGTGAATCTTTGAACTTCTCTATCACTGAGGGCTGTGGAAGCTCAGTCTTTGAGTGTATTTATGACTGAGATCAATAAATTTCTGACTCCCAGCAGTATACAGGGTTATGGGGAATGGGCTGTGTAAAATACACTGAAGTGTTCAATCAGCCTTAATTGTATTGAGTGGCGGATCTGGCTCGATGAGCAGAGTGGACCTATTGCAGATTGTCTGTTCCCATGAAAACCAGCCTGAATTGATGGGTTGTGTTAAAGTATATAGAAGGCATCTTCATGCCCAATCGGAACCACCTTGTTCGCACTTGGATCAATTGTAACGGGATGGTTAGAAAGAGCAAAGGCACGGCAAGAGAAAAGCGAAATGAGTTGCCTCCACAAGTGGGTAGCAAACATCACTGGCAGCTTCAAAGCCAGTGGCAGAGAACTTGATGTATTGGCTAGAGGTAGAGATAGGATTAGGTTTAGGATTAGGGTACGAATTAGGATTAGGATTAGGGTGAAGTTAAAGTCAGGATTTGAGTTGGGAGTAAGGTTAGGATAAGGATTAGGATTAGGCTTAGAATGAGGGTTAGGGTCAATGTAAGGAAAAGGATCAGGATTAAGGTTAGGATAAGGGTCACAATTAAATTTGGATTAGGGTTAGGATTAAGGTCAGGATTAGGGCGAGGATTGAGGCCAGGATTAGAGTCAGAATTAGGATCAGGATTAAAATCAGGACTAGTGATGGATTAAGGTCAGGATTAGTGTTAGGTTTAAGATCAGGATTAGTGTTAGGATTAAGGTCAGGATTAGGGTTATGTTTAAGGTCAGGATTAGTGTTAGGATTAAGGTCAGGATTAGGGTTATGTTTAAGGTCAGGATTAGTGTTAGGATGAAGGTCAGGATTAGGGTTAGATTTAAGATCAGGATTAGTGTTAGGATGAAGGTCAGGATTAGGGTTAGGATTAAAGATAAAATAAGGGTCAGGATTAGGGCTCTGAAGCAAATCTCTAGCAGTGGAACAATTGCTCTTTTGAGCCTGTGTTATCAAATGTTGAGAGTCTCAGTGACTGTCTGCACATGCCCGAACATTGAGAGGAAGCTGCAGCTGACTCCCTGTGTTCTGATAATTCTTGTTTGTCTATTGATTGTGGACATGAATAATAAGAGCTCTGCAGTATCATTAATTTATAACCCTCTCTCCTCAGGAACTATTAAATGTGCATAGAAGTTTATTGGAGGAGATCCAATACTCGATTAAAATGAACAATGCCCAGAACCTCTACGAAATCTTCAACAATTACAAGAAAAGGTGAGTGAGTGTCGACCTGCTCAATTGTCAATTAATCCATTGGGTTAAAGAAATGTGATCACTTCCAATGAAAAAGTATGTTATAGTTTCACTTTCCCCTCATGTTTCTGCCCTCACTTCCTGAACTGTTTTCATTGATGCTAAGATATAATTCCAGGTAAAACACCTATCACCTGCAAAGCCCTCTTCCAGCCTGGACTACAATATCCAGCTTCTGGCTGACACAATGGTGAGATCAAAATTCCTTACTGAGTGTCCCTAGTCACCATGACGACTCTCACAAGACCCAATGCTTGGTCTTTGTAAGGATTGGGTTGGGGCAGCCAAACCCCCAGACAAGAGCTCTTTATGATCAGACAACTCAGTCCCTTCCTGACAATTGTGAAGTAGGTAATGTCCCAGCCTCCAAACCAGAAGTCTCAAACCGAACCCTAACCCTATCAGAAGGTCCCAGCCTCCAAACCAGAAACCCTAGCCTGAACCCTAAACCTGAACCTCAACCTAACCCTAACACTAACCCTAACCCTATCGCAGGTCCCAGCCTGCAAACCAGAAACTTTAACCCTAACCCTAACCCTAACCCTAACCCAATCCTAACCCTAACCCTAACCCTAACCCTAACCCTAACCCTAACCCTAACCCAATCCTAACCCTAACCCTAATCCTAACCCAATCCTAAGCCTGGCCCTAACCCTAACCCAATCCTAACCCTAACCCTAACCCTAACCCAATCCTAACCCTAACCCTAACCCTAACCCAATCCTAACCCTAACCCTAACCCTAACCCTAACCCTAACCCTAACCCTAACCCTAACTCTAAACCTAAATCTAGCCCTAAACTGATTCAAGTCCCACGTCAGTTCTTGATGACCAAGGAAGGGATATTCACAACGTGGCCAAGAACATTGAGTGTCAATCTGCAAAATCCTTCTGACACATGCCATTGAATGTTGGTAACAGTGAGAGATTTCTGGTCAGCTGTGTGATGGAAAAAACATTGGAGCCTCAACCATCAGCATCCGTGACTCTGAACTGCAACGTACCAGTGAATGGCCCACAGCAACTCAGACACCTTATCGTGTTGTATCGCTGGACTGCCAGCTTCACATTTGGATTGGAGCTAACATCAAGGCTACCATTCCCATTCTGGTGGATCAAGAACCTATTTCCTTGTTCCACTGTGGTTCAGACTCACTCTAAGCAGACACATGGAGATGAAGAAGCTTGGCTCAAGTTGCTATATTGTGTGGTAATCGATTCTGGGTGTACAGAAATCCTCGTCAGTATCACCATGAGCAATGAAATCTGTTGTAATTTTTATTTGAACTGGTTTCAAGACTATTTGCCTAGAAGGTAGACATAAAGCAGAGATTTTTGGCCCAATGTGACTCATCCCTTTAAACTGGCTCGACAATCTCACTATATGACCTACTTCCTAAGGAGTTCAGGGCTTTTGCCTGCACTGACCTGTCCTTGGGTGTTGATTACTCATTGCAAAAAGACACCCTGATTTGCTGTAAAGTTCACCTTTCATCAGTTTTGAGATTGTAATTTCCTTGTCCAGGTTTTGAAAAGAAAGGGTTAAATTTATATATCAACTTTCACAACATTAAGATGTCCTAAAGCACTTTATAACCAATGAGGTCATTTTTAAATGCAGTTACTGTTGAATTGTACAGTAAGCAGGACCCAAATGCAACACCATCAAGCTCCTTTAACCAATATAGTCTCTTTTATTTTAAGAAGAAACAATACAGATTAATTTAATGGCGTGTGGCTCCTTCATTCAGATTCTACTGCCATCTGATAGTTGTGGTTTATGTAGAGAAATGGCCATTGATTGACAGAAACCAGGGTCTGCTATGCTCACTAATGGCCCTCTTTTCTCGTGGTCATGTAAAGGTTGTTACTGTACGGACGATACTGCAGCCAGGTAGAGGCAGCTACCAAACACCTGGACAAGATCGCGAGCATAAGGGAAGATGTTCAGATGAAGCTGCAGGTAGGACCCTTTACACAGTAACTGAAATGCACTCACCATTTCCTGGTCTGGGAGCTGATTGATACTTTGTGAGTTTCCAGAATTTTAACATTAACAATTTGGGTGCACGGCAAGAGGATTAGACACCTTAAAATTTGGAAAAAGGCAAATGTGGCGTTCAGTTGTGTTCCGTGTTTGGTCATGTGGGTCTGGTAACTGATCTTGAAAAACTCCACAGAGACCTGTATCCCATCACCAAGTCACCCTTTATTTACATGTGGAAAGTCCTGACTCTGGTACAGCCTCATCAGAGCCAGCTCTCAGAGGGAACAGCACCTCCGACACTTCTGTTTATATCTGTCAGCCAGGCCTCCCTGATTGGGCCAGATTAACAGCCCCAATCAGGGAACTTATATTCTATGAGGGCCACCTGGCTGACTTCATTACAATCGCTACAGATCTGACTAACTGTGCTTCATTGGTCAAGCCTGGGTGTGGACTCACAGCTTCATTGAACAGAGGTTAAACTGTGAGCATGAGTGCAAACATTTTCTGATTGCATAGATATGTTAAAACTCCTGTAAGTAACCCTGGAGCACACTTAGAAACCTCTGAGATATATGAAACTTATACATAATGGTATAAAAATGGGTAAATACATGAAGGGAGTGGAACTAATTAGATAACTCCACCAAAGATCTTGCACAATGATAGGCTGAATGGCATCTTTCTGAGCTGAATGACCCTATGTGCTTTCTCAGGTGGGTTTGGTATCTCAGCTCCTCAAATGGCTTAGTGTCTGAACCCAACGTCAGCCTTTGGTACTGAGTCAGAACCAACAACAAACTGGGGAAACCCAATAGCAAGCAAGTTCACAACAACCAGGACTGGTTCGAAAGTTGTCCGGCTGTAATTTACAATAGTATTGGCCTCTCGTCTGTCCTTTAATGTTAAACTGGCGCTGTTTCGCCTCCCTCAACACAACACAGGGAATGAAAGCAGAATACCATGGAAGTTGGAGATCTGAAACAAAAGCAGAAAGTGCTGGAGAAACGTAGTGGGTCTGGCAGCAAGTGCAGAGAGAAGAACAGTGTTAAGGTTTTGAGTCTAATGTGACTCTCCTTCAGAAAGTGGAGAATGGCCAATCATATTGAGGTTTAACTGTAAGGACCTCCACCTGTACCCTTCTGCTCCACCCACAGAAATGTTGATCCTTGGAACTAAACACAAATTACATTTAGAGGCAGGGTGGACTCATTGCATTTGAATGAGGGCAGCATGATATTCCGTGAATGATATCTTTTTGGAGATTAAGCTTTATACAGTTGAAACCAAATGATTGCTTTTTTTAAATTCATTCATGGGCTTTGGACATCAGTATTTATTGCCCATCCCTAATTGCCCAGACAGCAGTTGAGAGTCAAACACATTGCTGTGGGTCTGGAATCACATGTAGGCAGTCCAGGAAAGGTTGGCAGTATCCTTCCCTAAGGGTGAGGTAAGATTAGGAGGGGGTCCTCTGGGGAGACTGCTCTGTTCGAAGGGATTGGATGGGATTTTGTGCTTCCAGAATGGGCCCCATTGATGAGATTGTGTTCTGTAAAGAATACATCTAGATGATGAGACTCACTTTGTAAAGTCTTCTCATAAATCCACATCCTACTTATTCAATGGGCAGAAACAAAGTGTAAGATTCCTCTCAGACTGCTCGTTCTTTTTTCTCAGGAATGTTCCAACAGAGCGAACAACGGACGATTCACCCTACGAGATCTCTTGATGGTACCCATGCAAAGAGTCCTCAAGTATCACCTTCTGCTTCAGGTAGACAATTGCAAGGAAACATTGGAAATATTATCCCTCTCAGTTACTGGCCATTGTGGAAATACTTCCCATCTGAGCCAATATTGCAGAGGTCTACAATTCTGGCTGGTTAGCAGTCTCTCTCGTCTTCACCTGATGATTCTTAGCAGGATGGATGTAAAGCTGATATTTCCTTGTCTGGGAGAATTTAAAACTGATACAGTTTCAAAGTAAAAGGTCACCCATTTCAAACAGAGATTGGGCAAAATGTTCTTTCCCGGAGGTTCGTGAGACTTTGGAACTCTCTAGTTGGTAGAAACATCTTTGAATATTTTTAGGGTAGAGGTGGATGGACTCGAGCAGTGAAAGGGGCAGGCAGGAAAGTCAATTTAAAGTTACAATCAGATCAGCCATCATCTTACTAAATGGCGCAACAAACTCGAGGGGCTGAATGGTCTAATTTTGTTCTTTAATTCGCCAATTTCCAGTCTTCTGCGAACCTCAGGGGGGTAAAATTGGCCTTTACCAGGAGCACAAAGCAAGATTGTAACGAGATGAGCAATTTTAATTTCTCTTCCACTGAGGTTAACAAGTGTCAATTTGCTGGATCTCAGACAAGGTGCTGGAAGGATTGGAGTAATTAGCACCTCTGAGTTTGAAAGGAAATAGAAAAAACAAGCAGGTTTCCTGCTTCTGATTAGTTTTACAATAGATGGGTGTGCGTGGGCATTGTAAGAGCCTAACTGCCTTCTGGTAGAGATAAAAGGTACTGCAATTCATCCAGCCCCACGCCTTGTTATCTCTGCCTTCTGGTAGAGCAAGCTTGCATCGTCTCTTCTTTATCAGCTGAAGATTTGATTTGATTTATTTTTGTCCCATGTACCTCTGTACAGTGAAAAGTTTTGTTATGCAAGTAGTCCGGGCAGCTCATAGCAAACAAGGACATACAGATCAAGGGGTGCTTAGACACTGCGGGGCATACAAGGTTACGCTGCACAGGAGGTGCACAAAAGCAAGGTCAATGTTATTTAACATTAGAGAGCTCCAGTCTTCAGTCTAATAACGGCAGAGAAGAAGCTGTTCTGGAACCTGTTGGTGCGTGTGTTCAAGCTTCTGTATCTTCTGCCTGATGGAAGAGAATATTATGAGAGAATGATCACATGTCCACTGTCTGTTCTACATCAAGAATCCCAAGATGTCCCAATATTCAGGGTGGGAAAAATGACTTGTTTTTAATAATTATCAGGAAGTGGGCGTCTCCAGAATTTATTGCTCAACCCTAGTTGCCCAGGAGATGGCAGCGGTGAGCTACCTCCTTGACACAGTCCATGTGGTGAAGGCACTCCTGAGTATTGTTAGGGAAGGAGTTCCAGGGGTTTGACCCAGCGATGATGGAGGAACATCCTATGTATGTCCAAGCTGGGCTGGGCTCTGTGAATTGAAGCAGTCGCATTGACATCACTGGGTTAACAATGTCTCTCTGATGTGTTGCTACAGGAGTTAGTGAAACACACCACTGACAAAACAGAACAGGGGAACCTCCGGACAGCTCTGGATTCTATGAGGGTGAGTAGACATCGACCTCCAGCTTTCTGTTCAATATGAGAGGATTTAGTTGAGGAACACACTTGTATTTATCCGTTTTCATTTCCTTTTCTTTAGGATCTGGCCCAATGTGTAAATGAAGTGAAACGTGACAGTGAGACTCTCAAACAAATCACAAGCTTCCAGTTATCGATAGAAAACCTGGTGAGTCAGAAGTTGATAAAAGCTTCAAGGAACGTGTAATAATGTTCATCAGGTAGTTGTATGAAGTTTAATACAAAGCGAAAGAGATAGATTTGACAATCTCAGGTGTCTGAAGTAGAGACCATTGAAAAGCCTGTGCTAGAGCGGTTACGTATGTGTTTCGGAGTTGGTCCAACACCAGCAATGGTCAAATATTTCAAAGCCAGTCTGTGCTGTGAAAGTGTTGAAGGAGCAGGAGACCCAATAGGAAAGCTCTGCCAAAGAGCTAGCACAATCACAGCAGGCCAAATGGCCTTTCTTTCTGCCCGATGATTCAGTATGGTTTCTCAGAAGAAACTGCGGTCTTGGCTCCTCAAAAGGGTTGAGTGTCTGAACACAGAGCATGCTGTGGTATTGAGTCCACCAGACTGCATATTCAATGACCACTTCCAATCCTGATACACAATCCAGTAATCATGCAGCTGAGATAGTAAGTTACTTACTGAGAACGGGGTAATTTCCAGTTCAACTGGGTTCAGCCACCCTTACCAGCTGAAACAGACCTCTGATGCGATTGTGATCATTGACCTGCAGCAAGACAATATAGGAATTGGTCAGAGCACAGCTGTCTCTTTATTTGAGAAAACCACATTTCATCGAAAAGAAGTATCTGTCTGTGATTTTATATTAACTGTTCTGTCATATCCTAGAACCAGTCACTGGCTGGTTACGGCCGACCCAAAATAGACGGAGAACTACGTTTAATGACTGTGGACAAACGCTCCAAGCAGGATCGGTGAGTGCTCTTCTTCTTCGAAGACACAGCTGAAGATGATAAAATACTCTGAAGAATTTTGGGGAAAAAGTTTACCGTGACTATCCATAGCTCTGGTTTGCAACATGCCACTAAAAGTGTATTTTTTATTTATAGGATATGGGCATCACTGGCTAGGTCAGTATTTATAGCCCATCCCAGTTAAGAGTCAACCACATTGTTGTATGGGTCTGGAGTCACATGTAGACCAAACAGTAATGAACCAGATGGGATTTTCCAACAGTCATTGTTAGACTCAAAATTCCAGATTCTTATTGAATTCAAATTCCACCATCTGCCACAGTGGGATTTGAGCCCAGGTCCTCAGAACATTACCTGGGTCCCTGGATCAATAGCCCAGTGATAACACCACTAGGCCATTGCCTCCGTTCTGCCACAGCTATAGGGTTGATTCGGTCAGCTGAATGGCCAGTCTTGATCAAATTAGTGCCAGTTGTACAGAGTTCATTGAAACATAGAAAATAGGGGCAGGAATAAGCCTTTCAGCCATTTGAACCTGCCCCATCATTTAGTATGATTATGATTGGTCTTCCAAGTTAATCCCCTGTTCCCACTTTCTCTCCATATTCTTTCATGCCTTTAGCCCCGAGAACGATATCGATCTCCTTCTTGAAAACGGTCAATGTATATTTTGTATATTTTTATAAAATCCTCCCTCATTCTGCTAAACGTCAATGAATATAGTCCGACCGAATCCAGTCTCTCTTCTTACATCAGTCCTACCATCCAGGAATCAGTCTGGTAAACTTCCATTGCACTCCCTCCACAGTTAGAACATCATTCCTTAGATAAGATGGGATTTCTGTTCTTACTGTCCTGAATTTGGGACCTGCCTCCTTGCCCTATATATGACAGGGGTATTGTGGTTTGGATTGGGCTTTGGGCAGAGAACTCAAGAAGATGGGCTGAATGGCCTCTTGCTTCATTCCATTCTTCTTGCATTGTAATAAAGTAGAATCTATGAATGAACTGAGCTAATAGTAATTGTATGCTCATGACAACAGATTAGCTATGATATTAAAATAAGGGATCCTGCTTTAGCAGTGAATGCCATGCAGCAACTAATGATGTTTTACTGTTTTGTGTACAGATATGTGTTCTTATTCGATAAAGCTGTTATTATCTGCAAACGCAAAGGAGAGAATTATGAAATGAAAGAAATCATTGACCTACAGTATTATCAGATAAGGGATGACCCAATGGGAAGCAAAGAAACCAAAAAGGTACACGTATGGCACATAAATTCTCAGCAACCTTGTGCTTTTTATGGCTAGATAGATATTCGGCCATGGCGGGTGTCCTCAGTGATAAATCATCCTGAGTCAGCATCTTTAGTTGTTCCACTAGCTGGTAAACAGGTAAGTGTACACCAGGCAATGCTGTGGCTGTTCAGATGCTCCACCTACTGACGATCTAGGCTCAGGCACAGGAATGACATTCTGATGAAGAAGCAGGGAGGCTCTGATTGAGCTAGGCCTGCCTGGAGTACTGTCTGCAGTTCTGGTCACCGCACTAAAGGAAGGACGTGATTACGCTGGAGAGGATGCAGAGGCATTGCTTGGGTT
The DNA here is from genome assembly GCA_024137785.1 of Ginglymostoma cirratum. Lineage (NCBI taxonomy): Eukaryota > Metazoa > Chordata > Chondrichthyes > Orectolobiformes > Ginglymostomatidae > Ginglymostoma > Ginglymostoma cirratum. The sequence goes on along the minus strand of JAHRHZ010000277.1, from coordinate 13,432,593 downwards.
GGAGCAATTCAGTTATGGAGAAAGACTAGATAGGCTGGGGTTGTTTTCCTCAGAGCAGAGAAGGCTGAGGTGAGACCTGACTGAGGTGTACAAAGTCCTGCGAGTCATAGACAAGGAGAATCCTTTCCCATGAGTAGAGGGGTCAACAATGAATGGCATAATTTTAAGGTAAAAAAACAGGAAGTTTAGAGAGGATTAGTAGAAAAGTTGGTCATTGTTAGAGGTGCCAACCTTCAAATGAAACCTCCAAACCAGGTTCTTTCTCTAGGTGGACTATCTGGAATTCAGGGTTAACCATTTAGGACTGAAATGTGCAGAAATTTCCTCAGAAATCCCCATCCTAGTGTCCATGGGTGTGCACTCATTGAATATATGAAGATTGAGGTTATTAAGATTAAAAATGAGGTGATAGCAGAAGGTGGAATTGAGGGTGAATATCAGCTCCAATCTCACTGAACAGCGTAGCAGACTTAAAAGACTTCCCCATGCCCCTGTTTTTCATTAGCTGACGCCTGTTGCAGTAGATTATATGAAGAAAGACAAGGAATTATGCCTTAATCCTGGCCAATATTCCTTCCTTAACCAATGTCAGCAACAGTAAAGAGTAACTGAGCAATAACTGGTCAAAGGGATAGAGTATAAAAGTGAGAAGTCTCGCTGCAGCTATATAAGGTGCTAGTCAGTCCAACCCTGAGATACCATGAACAGTTTTGGTCCCTTTAGCTAAGGAAAAGTATATATGCATTGGAGGCGTACCACTGGAGGTTCACTAAGTTGATCCTGGGTATGGATGGACTGTTGTATAAGGAGAGGTTGAGTAGATTGGATCTGTATTCATTGGAGTTTTAAAAAATGAGAGGTGGCCCTATTGAAACTTTCGAGATTCTTTGAAGACTTCACAGGGTAGATGCTGAGACATTGGTGCTCCTCGAGAGAGAGAGACCCTTGGACTAGAGGGCAGAATCTCAGAGTAAGACAGAGATGATGGGGAACTTCTTCCCGCAGAAGGTGGAGAATCTGTTCAATTCTTTGAGCCATTGAGTACATTCAGTGTTGAGGTCGTTAGTTTTTGAATCAGTAAGGGACTAAGTAAGGATTACGGGGAAAAGACAGGCGAGTGGAGCTGATTATTATCAGATCTGCAATGATCTCATTGAATAGTGGAGCAGAACTGATGGGCTGAATGGCCTACTTCTGCTCCTACATCGTAGGGATTCTTAAGGTCTAATAATCTGACTACTCTCTGGACAGAGAATTTGACCAGCAAATACATCTCGTGCCACAGTTAATGCATTTGGAAGCAATTAATAGCGATGTGATTAATTAACTTAATGTGAAAGGCTCCTCTGTAACTGCAAGTCTTACTAATACCTACCCCATTCTCTGTATCTTTCTAGTGGAGCCATATGTTCCTACTAATTGAGGCTCATGGCCAACATGGCTATGAGTTCTTCTTCAAGACCAGGGAGCTGAAAAAGAAATGGCTGGAGCAGTTTGAGATGGCTTTGTAAGTTTACCATCTGGAAGATTGATGAGCGAACAGGGCCTGGCCATAGAATTGTCTCAGTATGTTGTGCAGAAAGGTGATTGCAGACTGCTGTGAAACATAAAGGTGCCAAAATCAGACAAGAATGCCAAAAACAAGAGGCCATACATTAGCTTGGACCTGGATTGCCACTTCTGTTTGAGTACCGCACCTCTGGACATAATCAACAAAGTTATTGTACATTGCATGACTTTTGCTAGGAATCTTTGAACGTAGAGGGTTGCAGAGTGTACTTCACAACAGGATTCAGTCAGGTAGATACTTAAGGCTATTTTGTCTCTGGGAAGAATCAAGGGGACAAAGTCAAAGGATTACAGCTTGCCATTTAAGAGCCAAACCTTATATAAAGCGTAGCAGGAATTTGGAACTCCTTGTAATTGCTGGAGGAACAATCAGAACTTTCAAGTATGTGATTGATTTTCGGAGAAGGGTATTGAGGGGTGTGGAGCAAAAGTATGGTAGATAAGGTTAATCTATAATGTGGTGGAACGAGTTTGAGGGGCTGAACAGCCTATTCCTGTTCCTTAATGTTACACACAGAAGCAAGCTGTGGGTGTGCTTTCAAATCTTGGTAGGTGGTCTTAGGGGAGGAGACAGAGACAATGTAGTTGAGGGAAGAATCCCAGAGTTTAAAAATATATTTTAATTGCCTAACTATGAGTGATTGTGTCTATAGCTGCCTGGGTCTGAAACTCTGGAATTTCCTTACTCAAACCTCTCCACATCTCAGATGCTCCCTAAAATCCATTGTTTCTAGTTTACATCATTTGTAAAGAGCTAGGAGCTAATTATGATGTGACTACATCGAGCAAGTTGCCACATTCACTGCTTCACTACAGTTAGGTACCACATAGCAATATATTAGTCCATTGGCCACATGAGGCACTTTTCCCAAACCATTCCCTGCTGTGACCCCAGTTTGAGGAGTGAAGATTGTCACAGCCCTGAATGAGATCCGAGGGGATTTGGGGTAGAAGGGGAGAATGGAGGCGAAGGGGTCACCTGCAAGAGTGAGTGGCAGGGAAAGGGGCTGGATGTGTGTGAGTCTGTTAGAGAGCCTCAGCTCAGCTGTTCTCATTCAGTCATGCGACCTCCCGCGACCTCGAAATTCCAATCATGACCTTGCACTTTGAGAAGGCCTTAGCTCACAGGAATCCACTCCATGATGCTCTGGCATTTCGAGTCTAAAATGTAATTGGTCTAATGTGCAGGAACAGGAATGTGTACCTTGACTGAGCTTTTAATCATTGACCCCTATTTCACCTTAAATGCCTTGGACTTTGCTTTATAGCAGACCTGTGAAATGTCTTTAGGTATTTTCTAACATTTAAGATGACATGTAAACTCAATGTGTTGTTGTTGACTAATATTGGAAGAGTTCCAATACATTTATCAGCTTCCCTTCTAAGTTAGAGTTTAGAAGGGTAAGGGGGGGATCTAATTGAAACATATAAAATTCTAACAGGGTTGGACAGACGGGATGGAGGATGCTTTCCTTGGTTGGAGAATCTAGGTACGGGGGTACAGTTCCAGGACATGGGGTAGACCACTGAAGACTAAGATGAGGAAACATTTCTTCAATCAGAGGGTAGTGAACATGTGGAATTCTCTACCACAGAAATATATTGAGGCCAACCACTCAATGTGCTTAAGGAAGAGATTGATTTTTGTTCTAGGTTTTCAAGGCATCAAGGGGTAGGGGGCAGAAGCCAGCATATGGAGCTCAGATAGAGGATTAGCTGTGATCATATTGAATGGCAGAGTGGGCTTAAAGGGCTGAATGGCCTACTCCAGCTTCCAAGTTTCTGATTGTGAACTGTTTTTTAGATCGAACATCTTCCCGGAGAATGGGAGTTCAAACAACCACGATTTTCAGATGCACTCGTTTGAAGAGTCAGCGACATGCAAGGCATGCCAGATGTTACTCAGGTATGGGTCCTGATGATAAAGGTTAACATTGACAGTGGTAATAGGCAGTCCTGCTGGGCTAGCCTGATCTGAACCCATCTCACCACCTTCCTCATGGCTGCAGGGTGTTCCCAGCTCCCTTCCTGCAGACCCGTGCTGAGATTTGCAGTGAGGACCTGGTTGGTTCATTTGCAGAAGCAAAACCTACAGAGTAAAGGCAATCCTTTTAAAAGATGCTTTTGTGTCTTAGGGTTCCGGTGATTCTTCAAATACTCAGATATTTTAAAAATGCATTGTGCAAATGTTTACTCTACATTAACAAGGGAGAAATATTGTAGTGTCTGAAATACCTCCACAGAGGATGATATTCCATCACAAAGTTACCCTTTATTTACACCTTAACACAGACCCAGCTCCCTCAGAGCCAGCTCTCCGAGTGAACAGAACCCCAGACTCTCCTGTTTGTCAGCCAGGGCTCCCTGATTGGGCCAGATTAACAGTCAGGGAACTCATATTCTATGATGGCCACCTGGCTGACCTCGTTACAATCACCACAGTATCAATGGAATGTAAATGTTATCAAGAAAATTGGAGGTTGGGGATTGCTGAAGTTGTGAGTGAGCCTGATTCCTGCAGGTGGTGTGATAGAAGAGTGGTGAGCCGTACTGCTCACTATCGCCACCTGCAGTAACGCTGAGCATTACAAAGGTATGTTTTATGTATCAATGTTTGTTGCCAAGGCTAGCCCTGGGTAGCCCAGCGACCGCGCACGCTCTGATTCACAGCTTTCCAGTCAAACCGTTGAGTGTCAGCCTTATTTCTTGAGAAGGGAGCCCAAGCTTTCCCAATGAGCAGTACCTCTCAGTTAATCTTTTCCTGCACTTGCCTGTATATCTTTTTTGTCTTATGGATGCCCAGAACTCTTTATGATCTAATCAAGGTCTGCATGTTTAACAATGACACTGGTCCAAAATCAATGGTGACTCTCTGTCCTGTCACCCAACAGGGGCACCTTCTTCCAGGGTTATCGTTGCAGCAAGTGCAAGTCTGCGGCTCACAAAGAATGTTTAGGGAGGGTCTCTCCATGTGGAAGGCAAGGTAAGACGATGTGTTGTAACATAGGAACAGAGATTGCTGGCAAAACTCAGCAGGTCTGGCAGCATCTGCGCGGAGAAAGCAGAGGTAACGTCTCGAGTCCAGTGACTCTTCATGATGAGTCTTTCCAGCAATTTCTCTTTTTGTTTCAGATCTCCAGCATCCACAGTTCTTTATCTTATTCGCATTGTCCTCTTATATCGAATCATTTGCCTAGTGGGTCTAAAGGTCTGGCCAATCTAACCACTTTAACCTGATCAGGAGTGATGGTGAGCTCTTGCTGTAACAAGCAGCCTCCTGCCATTGTAGGAGCAAAATACCGCAGATGCTGGAATCTGTACTGAAAACAGAAAATGCTGGAGATCATAGTGGATAGGCAGCATCTGTGGAGAAAGAGCAAGCTAACGTGTCTGATGAAGAGCTGTATAGACTCGAAACGTTAGCTTGAGTTCTCATTCCATGGATGCTGCCTGACCCGTTGTGATCTCCAGCTTTTTTTTTGTTTTCAACCTCCTGATATTGTCAGGTTTGCAGATTGGCTGGGAGCTTACAACTATTGTCTGGTTTGCCTGACAGGTATAACACTCTCCCTCCTGGCATCAGTTGTTGTAGGGTTCAAGTCCCACTCCAAAGATTTGAACACGACATCTATACCGCAGATACTCCAGTGTAGTACCCACAGAGTGCTGCATTGTCAGAGGTGCTAGTCTTTTGTAGAGGCATCACACTGAGACACTGTTTGCCCTAGTGGTTGGAACAGATACATTGGAAGAAGAGGTCTCCCTGGTGCTGTAGCCAATATTAGACAGAATCATCGAGATCTCCAGCATGGGAAAGACCCAGTGTGTGTGCACTGGTCAAAACCATGATGTGGAGGCGCCGGTGTTGGACTGGGGTGGACAAGGTCAGAGGACACATGATACCAGGTTATAGTCCAACAGGGTTTGTTTGAAATCACAAGCTTTCGGAGCGCTGCTCCTTCATCAGGTGAAGTGGCAAAGGGGCTGCACTCTGAAAGCTTGTAATTTCAAATAAACCTGTTGGACTATAACCTGGC